>CM057821.1:37339593-37939593 GCA_030067965.1 Latrodectus elegans | reverse complement strand
ATAAGGTTCATATTTCCCATTCATTAGCTTAATGCATTTCACAGTTAATTCCCTTTCAAGTCTATTTCTATAGGTAGATTTTACTAAGTTCATGGAAGAAAACAATTCTACACATGAATACGTGAAGCCAAATACAGCGAACAGAGCACATTAACTAGTTTTTTCATTGATATAAAATTATTTGGTAAAAAATCTCGTACGTTTTTAATATAACATTTTCAATTTTTACGTAATATCGATATTATCTGCATTACTTTCACGCAGTTTTTCTTCTACTTCAGAAATCAAGTCTTGAATTTTTGTTTTTCACATTAAACTGTTTCGAAATCCAAATAATTGAATTTCTAAATTATGGTTACCTGGCAACATAAATTTGGTTTAACTCTATGATTTTCAATTTGTCTTTGTGTGTGGACATAAAATAAAATGAAATAGATTTTTCAAGTTTCTAAATTGATTGAATCTTTCATTTAGAGAAGCTTGTTTTATTGTCTCCATAATCACACACTTACATTAAATAAATTTTAATTGTATTATATCTTGTATATCAACCTAGTTTGAAAAAATTATTGTGTTTTCAAAATGTTTTTGTAAACGAGGAAAATATTTACGACTCTTCCACATTTCCATATCCTTAATAAAGGTGTAAGTTTCAACATAAACATTTTAATATTTTCAAAGATCATTGAAACAATTAGTCGATGTCCTTGAAGTTTTTTATCCAGTTCATTAAAAGGCTGAAAGATATTGCATAAAACATTGAATCATTTAGCCAATATATATTAAATAATTAATCTAAACTAGTGTCTTTTTCAATTGAGAAGAGCTTAATTTATTCTAATAAAGTTACAAAGCGATTATAAGGACTTTACCCAAAGTAAGACATCACACGTTGTTGCATGTCCAATTCCCTGAATACTGGCATTCAATTTTCTCCAAGCATAGTGTAAATTGCACAAATTATTTATTAAGAGCTCTTGCGTTTATATAGAGTTGATTATTTCTATTGCAACTGACATTAAAATAAAAAATGCTTTTAAGCCATGCTTACCACATAAAAGTTGCTGGTGTATTATACAATGAAATTCAATCACAGAAAGTGAAATATTTTGCTTAAGAAACTGAGTAAATCCAATGTTTTCCCCTACCACACTTGGTGTTACTTTATTGTTACAGAAACTATTTAGTGAAGGTAAATATCCAATTCTTTTAAATGCAATATTAAATTCTTTAAAAATATCAAGATCTGTACATTTCTTTTTCAACTTTATTAGTTTTATTAACTCTTCTTTCCATATTTTTCCTGACTTATACTGGACAAAAATTTCTAATAATGCATAACCATTGACATTATTACTCTCATCTAAAGCAATTGAATACATTTTATACAAGTGTTGTGGAAGTCTCTTTTTACAAAACATAACATATCCTTACTAAAATGTACTTTATCTGAAGAAAGTGCTTTAAATATGGTATTTGTTTTGGTTTGTCGATTTTTTTCTCAAAAAGAAGAAATGTGAGTAAAATTACATATTATATTTAATACTTTGTTGATACTTTCGCCTTATTTGAAATACAAATGCATTTTTCATCATTTGAGTAACTTTGGAACTGTAAAGTAACTGTGTGTGAGTAATTATTGTAACTGTATGTTATGGACAGCATTTAAACTGCTTCTGTGTCAATGTGGTTCTTCAAAAATACATATAGAATATAAATTATTCACACAAATTTAAAAAATCTAAATAAACCCCGGTAAACAAACAAATGGTTGCCTTGCAATCATGGGTCAGTATCTGACCCATGGGCCGAGCTGGTAACCGAATGGTTAGCGCTCTTGCTTTCGGTTCAACTGTTCGTGGGTTCCAGTCCCAGCTTGGTCATGGATGTTTGTAGTGGTTCGGTATCCACTTTAAACCGTAGTAGGTCCTTTTTTAGTAGGTTACGGTCTAATTAGCCCTCGTGTGCTAAAAATGACCGTTGAGTGACAAATAAACCAAACCTGACCCATGGGGCATAGTTTCACCATCACTGCTATAGAGAAATATAACTATTGTGCTATATAAAAAGTCATTTATACTTGCTGTCAGAAATATTTTGGAAAACCTTGACTTGAAAAAGGATTTTATATCATATTATTCTGAAAATATGGCAACACATTACCTCATTTTCCTAAAATATTTTCAAAGATCAAATTGATTCCATCTATCTCATACCATCGCTAATAATCGGAAATTTCTTTGAATTGTTAAGAAAAGAAAAATAACTGACAGATAATAAACTTCAAATATTGTTAAACGAAAAATGCACATATATTAGAAATGAATAAATTTAAATATGGATATAAACATTTTTTAGTTTTACTGATAATGTTGATGAAAATGTAATTGGTTATATCAATTGAAAATTTGAAATTGCATGGACTATACTCATAACACCAACTGTCTAGTGAAGAAAACTTCAGATCTTAAATTTTCAGTTACTTCTATTATTTTAAAAAACACTCACAAGAAGGAATTCTTATTGTACTGGTATTTGATTGAAATCCACTATTAATTTCCTTACCAATTTAAATTTAAGAATTTTTAAAAACATTCTTTTAAAAAGCATTTCAAAAGAATGAAACATTTTAATATATTACGCTATTTAATATGTTATTCATCAAAAAAAACTTTTTTTTTACATCTTTAGTGTTTATATAATGTATTGCAATGCTTTTTATTTAATTTATAAAGTGTAATAAAGTATTGCTTTAGTTTTCATAATGTGAAACAGATTTTTACAATTTTATGCTATAGTTAAAAAAAAAAAAAAAAAAAAAAAAAAAAAAAGAGGGAGAGAGAAATTTCCTATTTATGTCCAGTTAATAATAATATTTTTAAAAAAGCAAACATTATGTAAATAGCCTTAAATATAAAAATATTTAATTAAAAAAAATCTTATGTATATAAATTTTATGTATGTACTTCGCCTATGTAATAAATTTACCTAAATAATTTCTTTATTTATCTGTTGTCATTATTTTAAAAAAAGAATGCAATAATATGCATATAACTCTTTTATAATTGTAACATTGAATACAGAAATTTGCACTGAATGAATATTTTTTACTTTTTGGAAATATTTTCAAAAGTAGTAATAATTTGTACTTTAAATCATAGTAATATACATCACATATTTTCCATTCTATCATACAGAATACTTTTATTAAAGCTATAACTTAAGAGGAAGAAAGTAAATAAAATATTTTGCATTTTAATTTAATTTTTATTAAAAAAATCTTAAAGAATTATAAGAAATAAATCTTACTTCAAGTAATTTTAAATGTTAATGAATGATAATACATTAAAATTAACTATTTTATGATACTTGTTTCCATATCTTTACTTAATGAAAGTAAAATTTTATAAGGACAATTAAGTACCAATAATTTTTTAGGCTAAAGAAGAACTCATGAAGAAAGAATTAAGATGAGGAAGATAATGTTCATTATTTTAGGCTGTTAATCATGAATCTACTGTTTTTTATTCTCTTTTACAATTCATTAATGATAAGTAATCATGAGGAACTAAACGCGCAATATTTATTTTACTCAAAAAACAGGAATCTTTTCATATCAATAATTTTAATGGCATTTTCACAATTATTATTTAAATAAATGAATTTTTGAATTTTTATTTAAATCAATTATTATTATTTACACAATTATTATTTAAATAAATGAAATAAATTTTGTAAGCAAAATTATAAGCACTTTTAACTTGTTTCAACTTTTTTTTTGTGACACTTTTTTAGTCGTTAAAAAATTGCTTAGAAACAATGCAAAATAAAGTGTAAAATAAAAAAAAAACCTTAAAAATTTCTATTATTTTGATTATAATCAATATTTTATCACGTTACATTTAGTTTACATTTTTAAAGTATCGATATGGCTAATTATTATATTTAACAGAAAAAGCGGACTTAATGCTTAGGAGAAAAATACTCCATAATTAACAAATAAGAAAAAATTATTATTTCCTGAACGTTTTATTCATGTTTTTATTGCATTTGATTCTCTACTACGCAGTCAACAATTTTTTACCGCTTTTATCCTTTTGAGTAAGAATTGTTTACAAACACTTCATTTTGTCGCCAATACTAACGAGCAATCCATCGCCAAATCTAGTGAAACTTCCCGTTTTGATTATAAGTAGTGAAGAATCACTTTCGCTTTTCTAAAATGTGTCAGGTAAATAACGGGCTCGAATAAAAGTGAGAGGGACGACAAAATTTGGGAAGATTAAAAATGGAAAGCGAAAATAGTAGTCCTCAAGAAAATGAGCGGTTGGAAGAGTTACGAAAAGGAGATACCGTCCCTACACTTAATGGTGATATATCCAATGTGGAAATGCCGCCATGGTTCGATGTAGAAAAATTTGACAGGGCCAAGAAGGCTTATAGAGATTATTTTGCCAGGTACGCATCGTTTTTATGTTCCTAAATTTTTCGTATGTTATGCAATGGAACATATATATATATATATATATATATATATATATATATATATATATATATATATATATATATATATATATATATATATTTTAAATTTAATATTGAGCATACTGAATTTTTGTTTTTAATTTAATACATAAATGAGAGGTGATAGTTAGATAATTTCAAAATAAACACAAATTTACGTAAAAGCTAAATTTTCTATTCCTTAAAAAAAAAAAAAAAAAAAAAAAAAAAAGCACGCAATATTATTAAATAAGTATGTTAAATTTTCATTAAATTTTTTGACATTTTCCTATATTCGTTAAAATATAAAATATAACTGTAATTATTTTCGAATAAAGATATTAAAATATTATTTTATTTAAAAAAAATTCTTTTTTTTTTTTTTTCATACACTTTGTGTAAATTTGTCATTTTGTACTTATAAAAATCTAAGTACATTTTTTATTAATAATTATGGCAGGATAGTATTGTATTAAAAAAATTATACACACACACACACACACATATATATATATATATATATATATATATATATATATATATATATATATCTATGTATATATATATATATATATATATATATATATATATATGTATGTATGTATGTATATATATATATATAGATTGATAGATAGATAGACTGAATTAAAAATAATAGAATGTAAATATTGTAATAAAGAATGCAGAATGCTTGCATGAAAATTGCATAAAGAGAAATGCTTGCATAAAGAGAAAGTCACTGTTTTGCATCAAATAATGTAGAAGTACAATTATAAAAAAATGGTGAAAGTTCTACAGATTTAAGAGTGCGTATGTATGTTAGCAACTGAAAAAACCATCGGCAAAAAATCCATCCCTAAGAACTAAAATGTCTTGGAGATTAATAATTCAAATTAAAATTTAAGAGTTATTTTAGTAGTTACTTAATATTTTAAAATAAAAATATATCAATCAATTAAATTTAAATATTAAAACAGATTTATATTTTAATATTAATGATAGGTAATTATTAAAATACAAATCTATTCTGAATAGAAAAAATTCACCCATTTTCTAAATCACTTTTTTACTCGAAATCAAAATTAACATTATTTTTTTTTCAAGAAAGTTCAATAAGCAACGCAGAAAACATGAAATTCATGATTTTCTACACAGTTTTTACCTGAAATACACAATAGTATGTAAATAAATGTATAAAACTATGATTTATTGTTTTGCTTATAACAAGTCTTAGCGGTGCCTTAAGTAAAGGGAATAATTAAAAAATCAAGCACATATACAAACTTTTATTTGTCAAGTAGTAAAAGTTAATAATCATGTACAGTAATAATTCTACACATACTCACGATTCTGTATACGTATAGAATTATTACCGTAAACCAAAAAATTGATCAATAAATATTAATAAATGTATTTCAAACATATAAATCAAAACCACGTTTTCCACAATTTATTCAACAAATTTATCATGCAGAATAACATTCGTAATTTCCGTTATTAATGCCTACTAACATGATATTGAAATATGCAAATTATTTAATTTGCTAATTTTGACACATAAAATTAAATAAAAACTATTATTTTATTATTGCTGTAACCACTTACTTTGAAACAAAATAAATTTGGAAAAAACAGTAAAAACTTATGTTATTCATTATGGCTCGCGCGCCATTTTTATAATGAATGATATGCAAGAACAATGTATAGACTTTCTTACGCCTGTATAGACTTTCTTTTTTGCCTAGAGTAAGTAAATTGTATTAGAAAACTTAAGCACAAATATGCCAGACATGAAATTAGATTTGCAAGTATTAATGTAATTGACATGTAAATTAACAGTAAAAAACAGAAAAGTTATAACAACAAAGCAACAACTTAAATGCCGCCCAACTTGTCTAGTGGTTAGCGTGCCTGACTGTGGATAGGGATGACCTGGGTTCGAATCCCGGTTCGGGCATGCATGCACTTACTCTCTATCTATCCTTCTTTGTCCTTCCCTTGTATGAATGGGTTGTGAATGGCTGTCTACCCTATAAACGGGTTTCTATGGCATGTGTGTACAGAGGAAGTCGGAATCCACATTAAAATATGGTTCAGTTGGAAAAGTGGAGCAGCGCACCCCTGCCTAGCTGGAGCAAGACAACAACAATAACTTAAAAAACGATTGTAATATTCATTTTTCGTAAATTATAAGAGAACATCATATTAAAAAAAAACTTATATAGAATAAAGGTTAATATCAAAACAAGCAAAAATATTAATAGAAACGCACATTATCATCCAACGAGAGAAACTAAAGCAGAATTAACTGCTATTACACACAATCAAGCATTAGGATGTAGTTCTATTCCAAGACCGTTTAGTTATTATAGAATCAAAAGTCAGCAGGTATACCAATGAGAAGGCAATACTCCATTAAAATTCCTGCTTAGTAGACAATGTTGCCACATCGGAATAAATCATTTTCAGTAACGTCTTTTTTAGAGTTTAAGTACTTTTCTTACTCTAAACATTTACTCGTTGTCATTAGATAAAAAGAATTTTTTTTGACTCATCCATGAGTGTAAATGACTTCAATCAGACGAAATCTTGTTAACATAATAGCGAAAATCATTTTATAATCGTGGAAGTACTGTGGGAATGAGCCGTGAAATGTTAGCAGCTGGTTGAGGTATGGATTATCATACGTCAGCTTGCTTGAGACTTATGTGAGTAGATGTTTGGTCGTCTAGTCTGTTGTTGCATTGTCCCACACCATTTATGAAGTGTGAAGTGCTTCAGTTGTTTTATAAGAAAATATCTTAGATACGGAATCACTAATGCTTCGGAATCATCAATTTTCGTAGCTTCCTTTGCATCAATGTCTGCGTACTCATTTCCAACATCACCTCGATTAATCCATCTTAGGTTGATGTGTGAAGTTGCAACTGCTAGTTTTTCCTGTATGGCATGTATAATTGGTGATGGATTAAATGGGTAGAGGAGCACAAACATATAATATCAGGCGTATATTCCATTATTCAGCCTTTTTTGCAAGGAATGATGGATATCATCGTTCTGGTATCCGCTGCAACCATAGATCACACATATGGTGATTAGTCTTTGACTTTACAATACTAAAACCATGGTTAGCGTCTCAGTTATACGTTGTTGTTTGTTAAGGTTTCGCAGTAATCTTTCTAGAAATCTTAAAATTTAAATTGGCTTTATGCAAGCTGGTCAGAGTGAATGTGATTCTTTGAATTTGAGCAGATATTATCGACTTTTACCTCCTCCCTCTTGCTCATTGGACTTTTTGAATTCAAATATAAATCTCGATCTCATACAAAGAATTATTCAGAACGAAATGAGTGAATCACATCTAAGGTCTTTCGCAATGGAGACTGTTTAGTTTCGCTATCCTGAAATTCAATGTTTGCGTGTCTTCACTGATAGCTCTATGTTGGAGAGAATACACGGTGCTGGAGTAGGTATCCATAGTGAGCTTTTTAGTTTTTACTTACCAACTGGACCTCTTACTATTGCTTCCGATGGTGAAATAGAAACTATTTCCGTGACTATTAAACAACTGCCGATTCATGGTCAATCCTTGGCGAGAGCTGTTATATTATCAAATTCTAAATGTGCCCTTCAAAAAACACCAAAAAAACTACGTACTTTTAATTTTTTTGAAAAAAAAATATCTACAAACATCACTTTATACGAAGTCTCCAAAATCTGAATTTTCTCTATCAGAATCAAAAAAAGTGCAGTAACTCATATAATCTAAATTCCAAAAGAATTACATCATAAATTTCTGCTTTCTATGCCCAATATCTTTATCTAGGCACATAATTCCATCATTTTGCATCTTGAAACTGATGACAATATTTTCTTCAATTTCATGCACTTTGTATACCTGACAAATTTGAATATTTTATTTCTTTTTAAATGCCTATAAACGTCTCATTAATGGACACTATACTCTGTAAAAATGTAATTTTTTAGCCCCTAAATGTCACTGCATTTCCCCAGAAAATTATGATAATTCGAATAAGAGAATGGTTTTCTACACTATTTGCTTAGGTTATTTGTGGCAATACTACTGTTATAGCAAAAATTAACTGCTTATCATAATTGTTATAGCATATAAGTTCACGAAAAATAACTTTACATGGTATAAAAAATAATACCACATGTAAAGTTTATTAAATAATTTGATAATAAAAATATCGTTACTGTGGTCTTTGGGGTAAACATAAATTTTAAACAGATGTGTTAATATATTCACTTTCGAAGATTCGTTTTAAATAGCTCACGAACCACCTGGAATTCGTACGTCATAAATTAGCGTACAAATTTTTTCTTATAGGATACGAATTCATAGGAATTCTTACTTCTAGAATAATTTGATACTTTAATGAGAAATGATTGTTTTAAGTCATGTTTTTCTTAATTTTAAAATGTGTTAAATCATTTTTCATTATACTAAATTCAATAAATTTTTAATTTTATGCATTATTTCAAAGGAAAAACAGAAATAAATTCATTTTAAATATTACAAATAACCTACACACACACACACATATATATATATGTATATATATATATATGTATATATATATATATATATATATATATATATATATATATATATATATATATATATATATATATATATATATATGTATATATATATACATTTCACTGCTACCCCTAGACTTAAAAATAACATATACTGCAATACAAAAACTGTAGCAATGCATTAATGGAATTATTTAATGCGTTTTCAAATTATTTTTAGCTGTTTCTTGGAATCAGTTCAAGTTAGATTAAGTACGTATTGATATTACCAATTATGCAGTGATTCTTCGGAAATTATTCCTTGACGTGAAAATTCGTGTTACAGGTTAGCAGAAGAGAGAGAGAGAGAGGATATGAAAGATGAGAAAGAGAGAGAGATATGATGAAAAGTGTATTCTTTAAAAGTATTATTAAATAAAAAAAATTTTATTTATTCTCTATAAAATTATATTATTTTTTATTATTCTAAAGTGTTCGAAACAAACCATGTTAAATGCAATGCCTTTGATTTTGTAAGAAATGGACTATATTATATATTTCAAATTTAAATTTCAAAGCAGTCTAGTTCTCAATCCCTTTTTAAAAATAATTATTATTTTATTTACTATTATTTAAATTTCGATAAATTCATTTTTTACATGATATGAAACTTAAATTATAGGAACAAAAATTATGAAATATTTTTTACTTTTTCAACTGAAAAATTTTAAGGGATTTTATACATATTCAGTGTAAAAGAACCATTCATAATAAAAAACAAAATATTGTACCTATTAAATATTTCATACATATATTGAAAATATAAAAGCGCAAAGTATATTTTAAAGGATTATCATAATTGTGAAGTCAAATTAAGTTCATTTATCCCTAAAATAATTTAATATAAGATTCAAAATGATTTTAAATGTGGATATTTGTAAATATCACCATTTATCACCAAATTTTATTATCAAATTCCTACCTTTTTTCCTTCTTTGTGTGATTAAGTGTTTCCTTCCTTATTTTTAATCATGGAGAGACGCTTTCCCTGATTTCTTCATCCTTACTGATAAAAGAAAATTTGAGGATTGTACTAATGAAGGAAATGCCTAGCTTATATGATAAACAAATATTTCGTAATGATTTCAATTATATTTCTTCTCATACTGCCTTTTTAGCTGTATTTATTTCTTCAAAACAGCCTCCAAATTTCTTACTCACGTGAATAAATGAAAAGTGTGAAACATGTAAATATAAAGGAAATGACGTAAGATCTTTTTTCTCTTAGGTTTCTTATCATGAAATAATAAATTTTATGTTTGTATTAAAAATTTGAAGAAGTAAGTATAGTATGCAGCCATCCTATCATGATTCGCGTTTGTGGAATTTGGTTTTCCGCAATCTTTTCGTTTCACTGATTAGTTCTTTGAAGTAACCATTACTGTAACATCTACGCATAACCGTATATTAGGTTGAGGAATAAGTTCGTAGCATTTTCACCAAAAACTTTTAAGTAAAAACAATAATTATATCAATAAGTTAATCAATTATATATTCGCCGTTGCTGTTTATAACCTCTTCCCATCTCTTGACCCATTTGTTGACGCCGTTCCGCCAAAAATCGCCTGCTCTGGTGTCAAAGAAGTTGTTGAGCCAGTTTTTAAGGACCTCTTTGTTATCGAAGGTAACGCCCTTCATATAGTTTGACAAGGAGCGGAAAAGAAAGTAATCGGTCGGTGCAAGGTTCGGCGAATACGATGGATGGTGAAGGACCTCCCATTCGAGCTCTTGGAGAGCAGCTTTGTGACAACGTTTGCTACATGGGATATGACGTTGTCGTGAAGGTGTATGGTTTGACTCTGTCGATCAGGTCTTTTCAGTCGAATAGCCTCATTCACGCGGTGTATCTGGGCAATGTAGAACTTCTTGTTGACTGTGGCATTCTTTTCGAGCATTTCCCAGTGCACCAAGAGGTCCTTAAGAATTGGCTCGACAAATTCTTTTACACTAGACCAGGTTATTTTTGGCTGAATGGCATCAACAAATTGGTCGAGAAATGGGAAGAAGTTGTAAACAGCAACGGCGAATATATAATTGATTAACTTGTTGATATAATTATTGTTTTTGTTTAAATAAAAATCTTTAGTAAAAACGCTACGAGTTATTCCCTAACATAATACTTCCTGTGATGGTGTATGTGACCTATTATTCGATTTATTACTCTTACTTCTCGCACTCCGATGATGTGACCAGGTTCGAAGGGCGATCTTTTGGACATAGCAGCCTTCATAACGTTGAAATGACATTATTTGTGGTGTCTCTAATACATTGAAAGAAGTTGAACACCCAGCAACTAATACAAGTCTTACACCGTTTGAATTATATGATATAAATGTGCATTATGACGTAGAATAAGTTTTTAAAAGACTTTGAAAATTTAACCATTTAGGTTGTACTTAGTGAACAGAAATTGGCTTACAAAGTTTTGAGACGATACACAGCAGCCTTAAATTTACTTTTAAACACTACTCCTTTTTGTCACAAAAAAAAAGAATGTACATTTTAATTTGAATCTCTATAATTGACTTTTTTCTTTTACTTGTAAAATAAATAAACAAATATTTTTTTTCATTTCTTAGTTACTTAGTAAGAATAGTTATTCTGATGGGAATTAAATACTTCTGAAAACTGCAAAGAAACAATTTCATCGCTTATTTGCTAAAAATCATTTGGATTTCTCTCTGCTCAAATATTGAAAAGATTATTTTCCATGAGATTACTCTAGCTTGATTTTTTTAATGGAATAATTCTTCTGAACTTAATAAACTAAGACTATTTGGAGTGAAAGAAGAGACATATCACATGCTGTAGAGTATTGAGATTGGCTATAAATCAATATATCAGTTAGCTTTGTCAACTCTTGTGTAATACGATAACCTAGTACTGCAGATTTTTTTTCTATGTGTTTTTCAAGAATGCATTCATTTCTGTTTTAAAAAAATTAAGATTTGTATTGTAATCAAAACTAGATTTTAAAATTGAAGTTATTAACATTTATAGCATCAGGATTATTGTTCTTTTGCTTCAAAGTAACTAAGCTCTTTTTTAAATAGGAATAAATACTTAAGATGATAAAGTATTTTTATCTTTTTTTTTAGTTTACATACTTTGAGATTTATAACGAATATATATATAACCACGTTATTCTAGTGTGTTACTAAAGTAGTCCCTGTTGCGTTACATTTTGGTTGCGTGATTTTATTCATTAATAAATCCTATTACCTTTAATATTGTATTTTAACAATCTAACAATAACAATTTAATAAATAACAATTTTCATGATTAATTTCCATAAAATGAGTTCCACACCATAATACAGTGGTGCCAATACGGTCTTCATACGACCGTATCCAAATAGCAACTGAGCTAGTAGATTCCCCATCGGATAGGGAAGATGCGCATCTCATTCCCTTTTTAGGGATTTACTGTGGCTGAATTGACACAGCCCTATTCTTGCAGCAAAATGTCACTATTGTGATATTTATATTTTCTGGTGAAAATAATTAAAAACCCTCAACTGTATCAAAATCTGTACTATTTTAAAGAATGATGCTACTATTTTAATAATTTTAATACTAGATATGGATCTTTTTATTCCTTTTCTTATTCATCTTTTTTAATATTTTTTCCAAATTTGACATTTTTAACACTTTTGTGCAATTAGGTTTATGTGGCATCACCTTCTTCATTGAGCCTCTCCTGTGTACTTAAAACTATTTTCAATGCTTATCAAATTTTCAATCTTTTCACAAACAAAGTGATAATGACTTTAATTTGTAATTTCTGAAAGAATAAAATAAGACAAGCCATATCATAACAATCATCTTTGCTTAAATTATATCCTTTAATCTAAGCATAAAGCTGAAGTTTAGGACATTCAATTTCATTTTTAATATTATTATAATATGCATACGCTATAATAATATTTTACAGATTTTTCCATGTTTTATCTAATTTGTAAGCAGATATTTAATACTTAAAACATTTGTTCAAATGTTATTAACATGGCTTAAGTTATTCATGCTCCATTTTTAATGTGAATTTTACTCTAAGGGAACTTAATTTAATTTTTATGCTTAATAGATTATCATCTTAAGGAATGAAATACAAGTAAAGCTCAAATTTTTCTAAAACAAATGAACCACACACATAGTTAAGTCACGGGACATTTTGCTTTTGACTGAAGATATACCTATTTGAACATCTAATGTCTAATATTAGAAGAGAACTTTTAGAAACAATTGCCTGCTAATACCTTATTGACAATCCAAATTCCTTTTGTGTTGGATGTAAAATTTTTTAGCGTTTTCCTACTTTTTAGAAAACTTATAATATTTTGTATTATCGAAATTACTTCGTTACTCGACTACTTCTAAAATTTTTTCGTTACGTTCACCAGTAGTGTATCATAAGTTGTTAACGGCTTCATTTGCGTATCGGAATTCCCCAATATTAAACAGAACAACCCCAAAAAATTACTTTTGTATTCCTATTATAAAAAACAATATTTATGTTCATTATCTAACCTTGGATCTATCTTCATAAAGAGTATTATGTTTTGAGAAACAGTATTTATGCTCTTTATCAAATCTTTAGATTATATCTCCTTAAAGAGTAATATGTTCCATTCATAACTAAATATTTATGAAAGTATTTAAACATTAAGACATATTAACTTGCAGGGGACGACGTGCAAAATATTAACGTAAGTAAAATCACTGCTATTTCTAAGAAAAGATAACGGGCCTTGTAAAAAATGGAGTAATGTCACATCATTATGACACTCTATAAATGAATAATACAGCAAATAATGTATAGGTAAAATCCTTTTCCAATTTTTCCGCCGAATATGAATCCAAGGTTAAATTGAAAAGGTACCTAAATAAAATGAAACATATATCAGGTTATGCATTGCTAGCTGAATTAGAACATAAGTCTTAAATTAGCCAGATACATATATCCGGCGTTTCATTTCGAAATTTTGATGACAGTTTTTTTAATTAATTAAATTTATAGCTTACTCTGATTTAATACCATAAAGTTCATGCAACAATGAATTCAATTCTGAAGCTGGTTGCTCTAAGAACGGATGCCCGAGGTTCTTCGCCGCCCTTTGAAATGATTGTTCGTACATAGCTGCTGGGACCAGAAAAATGTGTACGGCATCGGATACCGTCTTTTTTTCATTCTCATAATATTTTTTAAATAAGGAAATAACTTAGTATTTTTTTTTTGAAAAGCTATTGTTTTCGCCTTCTGCAGCAAACGTATTTTCGCCTTTCCCATTGTACCGCCATTCAGAAATCCAGTGGAACCCAGGTGAAAAAAAAGTCCTGAATTAAATATTCAATAACTTTGTAACTAAATTATTTAACGCCTCATTCTATTTGTTCTTAGTGTTTCTACACGCAAGATTTCATTTCGTGGTGCAAAACAGTGCTTTGAACAAAGCGAATTAATTACTAAATATATTTAAAATGATTATTTTTGCAAATCAGAATTTTTCACCATAAACTAATAACGCGTTTCAAAAGTATAGCCATATTTAGCGAAAACAGGTGGTTTGGGTGGCCCTTTAGTTATATTATATAAATATTTTACTACATTCTAGTGAAAAAAAAAATGTTTATTGTCTGCATGTAATGATGTATAGGAAAAATACAAATAATTACTTAAAATGTATGCATATTTTCTGCACAACGATGTTGCTTTTATATTTTAAATTATGTCAAAGAGTTGTTACAAAGTTTCTTACTTAAAATATGAGAAAATCGCGTTTAACTTGTAGCATTGTTTAAAAGCTTATATACCATCTTATGTTCTTTCTTGCCATGTTTATCTCTGAATTATTAATTTTATTTCATCCTGAAGAATTTTTGCAAATCCTGGATAGCAAAATATAAATACTATTTTTACAATTTTTTTTTTAAAATGTATGTAGATTTTTGTCTAAATAATAAAATAATACAATAATTTATGTAATTATTTTTCAAAGTAATAAAATATGCATATTCATACATTAACATTTAATGTATTTTGCTCACTGTAAAAAGCTTATTTTGCAAGTTATTTGTTATCTGCTTATTACAGAATTTTGATATACATATTCATTGATGAGAAAAAAATGAATGTCGTGATTGTATTTTCAAATCCATCATGGTACAAAAATGGTGCATATCAACACAAATCATAATCTAAAAATCCTTCGAATAAAGTGAAGATACTAACGAGCAAAATTGTCTATATAAACTATAAAAATAATATTCAAAAGGATGGAAAAGACTGAGTGACCGATGCCTAGCAAGAGATGTTGGCAAGTACACAGTAAGCACTCTGGTATTCAGTTCAACAAATTATGGGTTCGATTCCCATATCGACAGTGAATGTTTATAGTAGTTCTGAATCGAATCTTCTTTAAATCGTATGTTCCGATCAATATAGTCCTCATATAATGTAATCTTAAAGCGAGACTATCAAACCAAATCACATACCTAGCAAAAAACACCTGTTCCTAAGTCAAGATACAGTAACTTCCGATTGCATTGTAAAATTTATTACGTTTCTATATAGTTTTCAGGATCTATTGAGGCATCGATATCCATTCTTCTTATATACGAATGACTTTGCAGAATATATCTAATGATTTTATAAATGTTTTTCGATGAATAGATATTAGTCTCACACATAGTACGAGACATTAATCTCATCGATCACTTTTGTGATACTGAAACTTTAAGAATATTGTGAAGCGTTACGTCAGTAGTGATGTAACCTGATATATGAATACGATATATGAACCTGATATATGAATACGATATATGAACCTGATATATGAATACGATATATGAACCTGATATATGAATACGATATATGAACCTGATATATGAATACGATATATGAACCTGATATATGAATACGATATATGAACCTGATATATGAATACGATATATGAACCTGATATATGAATACGATATATGAACTTGATATATGAATACGATATATGAACCTGATATATGAATACGATGATAACCTTACGATGTCTGCTACTTGTCTTCCATTTTTTCTAGCTTATAGGAGGAACATTATATTTTTCCTGTCATTTTAAGATTCCTTCTTATTCAAATGATGATATAAGTAATTCTTAATTTCTCAACCTTATTAGATGCGTCCTTTTTTTCATCTGTTACTTTATGACACTTGGACAAGCCAAGCTCGCTATGCCTTGGCAGTGAGAATTTAAGTCAATAGGGAGCGTCTTTCGCTTTAATCAGAGCACTACGAAGGTGAAAGTGCGTTTTTGCTCTTTTTTAAATCCTCCAATAGATGGCACCACCAAAGGATCCACTCCCTCAATTTTGACATTGATCTTAAGGGGAAAGAAATTTTCTCCAGACCATTGCACATATGGTAACTGCTCAATGATCGACCACAGAACTTTCGATTCCACAGATTTAACGAGCACGTATATCGCATCTACTCGGTAGGTCTTAGGTGGCATTGGGAATCAAACCCCACCCTTGCGGATGGAAGGCCTATACCCTAACTACTAGGCTACCACGACCCTTTTTTCATCTAAATTTGCAATCTGTTAGAAGCATCCTGATTTGTCTTTCTGATTGACTGTTGAATTAATCATAATAAACAATGCAATTACAATTCAGTGTCATTTAAATTACTATATCTCGTATAATATCTTTCAAAGAATTTCTACTTTATGTTTTTTCTTTTTACATCATATTTATACTAGTACATGTTATACTGTAACAAATCAGCTTCTCGATTGGTCTTTCTGTCTATCCATCCATTTTGTTGCCTTCTGATGATGATTATAAAGAGATTTTTTATTTAATATTCCAAAAACTATCAGATTTTGCTTACAAGATCTAAGAGGAGTCGTGGAGTCGAGGAACTTCTAAGAGGAGTCGAGGAACTTGAGGAGGCTGATGCTCTAGCCTAATGGTTAAAGCATCAGCCTTCCGTCTGGAAGGGTTAGATTGGATTCCCAATGCCACCAAAGATGCACCGAATGCATGCGATATACTTGCTCGTTGAATCTATGGAATCGAAAATCCTGTGGTCGGTCGTTGAGCAGTCACCATGGATCTAATGGTCTGGAGAAAATTTCCTTTCAGCTCAGAGTCAAAATTAAAAAGAGTGGATCTTCTTTTGGCGCCATCTATTGGAGGAGTCTTAGGTGTACTTTGACATTAGGGGTGCATTTATTAAACGAAATACTCTGACTTAATTTCGTACAGCCATAGGCTAGAGAGCTTACCTTGTCCAAGTGTCATAAGTGACAAACAACAACAGCCTCGAAGAAATCTAATCACCATTTGCATCCATTTCTAGAGAAACAATATGAAGTTTATAGTCAAAAGTTTTCTTAAATTTTTGAAATTGCTATTGTTTCTGATCCAGTTGATATTGATGTAGTTTTAGAGGCAAGTTTAAAAATAATGTGAAACGGCTTACGTATCGAACGTTTCAGAATCCTTTTACCTTTTGGAATTTTCAAAAAAATTAAAAAGAATTATCCCTATAAATCTAATATTAAAGTTACTTAATGAGGAAACATGAAATTAAGTTCTGCAAAAAAATTGGTCTCGCCTTTTTCATTGTAATAAAAATGCTTCTTTTCTTAATTTTTTTAGAAATTGAATTTTTTATTTTATTTTGATTTTTTGTTCAATATTTTAATTTATCATAAACTTTTTATTACTTTTTTTCCTAATTTTGTGTTAACTTTCCATTTAATCATTCCAGCATAGTTATTAATCTAGATTCAAATTTTATTTCGAATTCTTTTGTTTTCTTTCATATTCATCTTTCTAATAATTTCTTTCTTTTTTTTCACTCTTCTCGTCTAAATAACATTTGCTTTCGTCTTTAGATATTATTTGCGATGTATAAGCATAAAATAATTCAGTTATTTTATACTGTATTTAAAAATGTATGTTATAGTGTGCATGGTAATATTGAATATTATTTGCGATTTTGTCTTCACAATATGAAATATATATTTTAAAATTGCTGCAAAAATTACATTTTATATAATTATTTTAATCAGTTATTAAAGTAACATTATCATACTAAGACTAATTAATTTCGTTTTAATTATACTATTCAATTTGTTTTAATTCTTTAATTAATTTTATTAATTATTTAATTAGACTTTTGTGGAGTTGATGGGTATAAATCTTTGTTCATCAAAAAATGCATATAAAATCTTTATAATAATAATATGGAAGAAGTGAGGAGGAAATCATATTTTTTTCTTATCACTTTCTTTTGCATCAACGCAAATTGAATAAAAATCAATATACATGTGAATACAAATTCCTTTGATACATAAAGCATTTGTATTTGTGTCTGCTTTCTGACAGCTTTTGTCAGTTTTAGTGTCAGATATAAATGAAATTACCTTTGTTAAAGCATGGACGAAATGGAAGGATTAAGAATGTAATTAGTTATCCGCCGCGTGATTAATCAAGCTCAATAAACGTTAAAAAAAATCAGTTAATTGTTAGATACGAAGATTCAAACAGTTATTCTCTGTTTTTTCTTTCTTTTTCCGATCATTGTTATTTTTAACGACTTTTCATGACATCTGCTTCTTAACTAAATGCGGCTTAAGTAGCTTTATATAAGCAGGCAGGTGGCTCTTCTCCTCTTCTCTGCATACAAAAACTTTCCGCAATCAAAATTTTCTAACCATATACAAAATACGCCATTTTATATATTGATTGCTTTACATCACATTCATTGAATATATGAGAACATTCATACTTTTTTATAAACACATTTTCATTGAGTAGAATAACTTTTTATGCTACACTCATTCTTGTGTGACCAAAATAAAAAGACTCCTATTCACTCAATAGACATGGAGTTTTTTTTTTTTATTGAAAAAGCTTTAATATTTCCACTCTTTACTATGACAGTAAGTGTTCACCAGAGGTGTAAATTTCATTATTCTTGGATACACCAGAGGTGTAAATTTCATTATTCTTGGATACACCAGAGGTGTAAATTTCATTATTCATGGACACACCAGAGGTGTAAATTTCATTATTCTTAGATACACCAGAGGTGTAAATTTCATTATTCTTGGATACACCAGAGGTGTAAATTTCATTATTCATGGACACACCAGAGGTGTAAATTTCATTATTCTTGGATACACCAGAGGTGTAAATTTCATTATTCATGGACACACCAGAGGTGTAAATTTCATTATTCTTGGATACACCAGAGGTGTAAATTTCATTATTCATGGACACACCAGAGGTGTAAATTTCATTATTCTTGGATACACCAGAGGTGTAAATTTCATTATTCATGGACACACCAGAGGTGTAAATTTCATTATTCTTGGACACACCAGAGGTGTAAATTTCATTATTCTTGGATACACCAGAGGTGTAAATTTAATTATTCTTGGATACACCAGAGGTGTAAATTTCATTATTCATGGACACACCAGAGGTGTAAATTTCATTATTCTTGGACACACCAGAGATGTAAATTTCACTATTCTTGGATAAATTTCTACAGTTAAATGAGTATTAATAACGTAACACAAACAATATCATTTCAATGAAAGTCATAAGCAATAATTTTAAAAATATTGCTTATCTAAGGTATTTTAAGCACTAAAACTGTTTTATAAAGTACTATTTGACTGCAAGTAAAGAAAAGAAGCTGGTGTCCCTTCCTTTTGAAAATGTTTACAAATTAAAATGTAACATATATCGAATGTTATATATATATGTGTGTGTGTGGTATAGAAAAATAGATATCTTATATGATTACGACATGAAAATTATTACAATTTTACAAGTGATTTTGTTTATATTGTTCTATATATGGAAAATTTACTCAAAATATTGAATTAAAATATAACTGTTGAATAGGTTTTTGAAACTTCAGCATAATGTTTTTAAAGTGAATCGACATGGGTACAAAGATTCATATCATTCTATGCATATGATTGTGCAAAATCAGATTTGGATTTACAAACACACGTTACACTGATAATTGGGAAAAAAATTTGAAATTTCTCGTAAATAAGCATGAAGAGGATTCTATTTTTTTATATAAGTTTGCCTTCATTTTTTATGATTTTGGCATAAAATCCTCAGTTTTCTGCGTATTATCTATAAATATTAAAATTAAAAAAAATATCCATTTTTCATAACAAGGAATTGTTTTTATAGTAAACACACACATAATTTTCAGAGTGTTATATGGTATAATATATAAACTCATAACATTTCCTTTCTCATAAATCGTTCTTATAATCTCTTCATTATTTAATTAACATTAAATTTATTCGTATTTTTATACTTATTATTTTTATATCTATTATGTTAAAGATCTACGGATATTTTAATTTGCTTGTCATGTGTATTGCGTCATATTTGTTTTTAGTGCGCAGTTATTGATGTTTATAAAACTGCATTTTAAGAGTTTCATATTTATAGTTTTTAATTTAGTTCTCTATTTCATGCAATATTTTCAGTTTGTTTTTAAATATTTTTCTTCTGTTCTTTATTATATAATTTTTTTAAGTAAAATTATATGTGTCAATATTCTTGTCAAATTAAATTTTAAATAAAGTGGGTTTGTAAAAATATTATCTCACTAAAACTTCTATTCATTTTTTAAGTTCATTTATACTTCGAGTAATTTTCACTTTTTTTTTTCTTTGATTCTCATTAAAAAATTTGTTTTCGAATTGCTCATCTATTAATAAAGCTATAAAAATAAATACATTTTTCAGTAGTATTTTAAAAAATGATAGAATAACTTTATTTATATGTGCGCCAATTATATATTCGCGTGATGCTTAAATTCACTGTCTGTTTTTTTACCTATGCTATCTTCCTTTGCCCGGTTACATTACGTCATATTAGTTCTAGATATTTCTTTAAATCTAGAAAATATTATCTTTAATCTTTCAAGTTAGCAGAAAACTGTTCATTTAATATAATCCGTAGCTTGACCCAATTCATTGATAGGGAAAACTATGCATTAAAAAATTCTTCTATAATTACAACACTTTATATTACTATTTATTTCCATTTGAAATCGCTTTCGATTTAAGTTTTAAGCGATGTAAGATTTTTAAAAGATTAAATTCGTCATGCAAATTTAATTGAAATATTTATTATAATGAAATTTAAGTTTTTCATTTTTTTATTACCATTATGTTGCTCAATTTCACTATGACTATTTCAATGTATAGGAAAGAGAGGCATTTTTTAAATTGCTTTTAAGAAATATCATTCTTAATATTTCAAACTGAAATCTCAATCTTTTTACAAATTTAATCAACTTTTTAATTAATTTTATAAATTATTATCATTATTAAATTAGGGTAAATATTTCATACATTATGCTCAATATAAAAATATATGGTATGTTGATTATTAATTTTCGTAATTGGATAAAGCATGTTTCGGAATATAAATCCATATTTGGCAAAATCAAATATAACACTTGTATTAATAATTACTTCCTAAGTTAAAATTTAATGTATAATAATGTATTTATTAACATGTTTTATCAAGCACTGTAAAATTGATATTTTTAATTTTTAAAAATAATTCATTTTTAAACTAAAATTTTGAAAAGTTATTGTTAAGAAATTAAATAGGAATCACACACAACACAAAATTCGTATTTTTTAAAAAAAACTTTCTACATTTGTTAGATATTTGAATATCGATACAGCAATAAGAAATTATCTTTAATTATTTGCTTTACTTAACATTTTCCAGTTTGCTAATAAAAAATTTCTAAATTTCTAAATAAGTAGAGAGAATTTTCAAGATATAAATATATATATATAAATATAAATAAATATATATATATATATTTATTTATATCTTGAAAATTATATATATATATATATATTCTAAATTAAATTTTTAAGCTAAAATTAAATATTAAATCGTAAAATACACGTACCTTTAAAAATTCAAACAATGCGGGTTGCAACTGGGCACATTTTTTTTATTTAATTATCCTAATCGTATTTAGAAATATTAAGTAATATATATACAGGGTGCGCCATAAATTTGTGCAAACTTTAAAAATTAATTAAAAAAGCACAAATGAGATTTGAAAAAAGTGTGGTTTGCAAGAATGGCATCAAAAAAAGGGCGGATTTTTTTTAAGAACAAAAAAATTTAGTTAAAAAAATAACCGATAAGTGGCGTTGCTGTGCATACGCGAAACTGATTTATGCAAATCAGGTTGACAATAAAACACCTGAATGCACATGGACTCTTCATTCGATGCCGCCTTTATGCTATCTTTGCAGGATAAAGCGTTGATTACGAAGCTCTTTTATAAGAATGGTGAATCAGCAGCAGATCCAGTTAGGAAGTTTTGCACTGCAAAAGGAATAAAAAAGAAAAAAGGACCCATATCACCATCAGGGATACTGAAACTTGTGAAGGGGTTCGAAGAAGCGGGTTGCTTAGAAGATCGACCACGAAGCGGTTGACCTTCCTTGAGAGAAGGGTGTGTTGCAGCTGTACAAAGTGTGATGGAGGATATGGCAGCAGATATCATCCACAGGAAGCATCAGTGCTCGTGAAGCTGGAAAGTATTTAGGAGTGTCTGTAGCATCGATTTGACACATCCTTCAAGGGATACAGCAGTTGTATCCGTACAAATTGCAGTCACTGCATGAGGTCATGCCGTCAGATATCGCTGCAAGAGAATCGTTTGCTAGAAAAGCTCTAACAAAGGTAGAACACGAGCCACAGTGGTTACTTAACGTCTTATGGACAGACGAAGACCACTTTGCTCTACATGGGGACGTCAATACTCACAATAGTCGCATTTTAGCGACATCAAATCCCGATGAATACGAGACAAAGCCGCTTCATTCTCCACATGTAACAGTTTGGTGTGGTTTCACCATCTCTTTTGCTGTCGGTTCGTTCTTTTTTGAAGAGCGTTGCCAAAAATGTGGATGGAAAACATGCACAATGACCACTGAACGGTACCTCAGTCTTTTGCGTGTAAAGGTTATGCCAGACTTAAAGGAAAGAGGTGTGTTTTCTACAATAAATTTCATGCAAGATGGTGCCCCGCCCCACGCTGCCACCTCAGTAAAAACATTTCTTTTGCAAACGATTGGTGAAGACTGAGTGATAAGTCGAGGCGGTAAGATCAAATGGCTCCCACGATCGCCAGACTTGACTCCTGTAAACTTTTGGCTATGGTGTTATTTAAAATCACTGGTATATCAGTCCGCCCCTTCCACACTGGCGAAACTTAAAGATGCCATTCAGCAGACCATGTCTATGATTCCTCCAGATATGCTGTATACAGCTGTCACAAGTGTTGTGACTCGCCTTACTTGCTTGCATACAATCTGGTCGAGGTTATGTTGAACAACTTCAGCTTAAATAAATCTTTGAAAATGCAGAATTGTATTAGTATTGAGTTAATTTGATTAAAACATTCAACATCAGCGCTCCCTATCGGTCATTTTTTTAACTAATTTATTTTCTTCTTAAAAAAAATCCGTATTTTTTTATGATATTCATGCAAACCACATCTTTTTAGCATTATTTGTTCTTTTTCAATTAATTTTCAAAATTTGCACGAATTTATGGCGCACCCTGTATATATATATATATATATATATATATATATATATATATATATATATATATATATATATATATATATATATATATATATAACTAAATGTACATGTAAAGAATAAGTCAATTATATTTCTATATTTCTAAGCTAGTTATCTTTTCTCTTTTCAGCATTAATTTCAGCCATTTATGCGGACTACTGCTCTCCTTTTATTTTACAAAGAATATAAAAACTCTTCGTTCAACCGGAGAATCTGACACCAAGAATAATCTTTTCCACCGATACCTGCAGACCATTCGTCATATACAAAAATGGTACGAAGGCAACGTCTTTGATGTCAACGATCCAGCTCATAGGTCTTTGTCTATGGTGAGAGGGATGCATGCAAGAGTGGGCAAGAAGATGTCTCAACTTAACGATGGTATTGTGTATGTGTCCCAGTGGGATATGGCTGTCACTCAGTGGGCGTTTGTTGGCCCAATGGTACTTTTTAGATCACGTGTTGGTCTTCATGGGTGTAACGATGCTGATTATGACGCGCTAATCCACTTTTGGAGGTCCATTGGCTTTCTTCTGGGTATTGAAGATGAATACAATCTGTGTCGAGGTGATTATAAACAAGTAGTTTCTGCTTGTGAAGATTTGTTGCATAAAGAGTATAAAGTTCGTGTTGCTGAAGCAGATCCTGAATCTGTGAGCATGGGCAAGGGTGTTGCTGCTGCATTAAGCATGATCGATAATCTTCTCACATGGAATTCTATTTCAACCTATATCCACGAGTTAGTTGATTTACCCTGCCCAGAAACTATGGGAATTTATGATACAATTTGTCATTACCTGATGCGTTTTGTCATGCTGTTCGTTATACGTAACACCACTCTCAGATTAGCTTTCAACGATTTGACCAGGTGGAAATTCAACTTGGCAGATCAAAAAGACATAAAACTCATGGCAATATCTGGAAGAAATGTTACGGCAGGTTGAACAGTGTATCTTAACCACAAAATAGGAACAAATTATTTGCATCATAAAGTCTGTTTTTATGATTATGTGATTTTAGGCACTACATTCATATAAATTTTCATTAATTGTAGGAAAATAAACTGTCAGATTACATTATAATTTCCATTGCATTTCTATCATTTTTCAGGATTTCATGATACATTAACGAATTTTTGTTCTCGAGATTTTAAACATAGACAGAAGTAAGTTGACTGGCAATAAATATCTTTTACAAATAAAAATACCTTGTGAAAGAAATAGAACATTCGAATAAAAAGTCTACAGTCTATCCAATTATGATTCTTCTTTGCATGACATTATTATTCATCCTACTTTCTATATGGGGATAGTACAATAATTGCTTAGTATTAGTTTTCTCAAATTTTATAAAATGCTTAAATCATTCTATGGAATAGTGATGAGCTTCTTAAAATATTTAACAAATTGACATTCTCTAAAATTTCAAAAGAAATTTTTTGTTTGTAAACAATTTCTAGACCCATTTTTATAACTAATATTTGACACTAATATACAATATAATGTGACATAGCAACATGTTAATGAAAAAAATGTGTATTCTTCATTGAAAAATAAACATTAATTGATCAATTGAAACAGAGATTTCAATAAACTGTTATTCAAAGGTCATAATTCGAAAGAATGAAGAGGAATCAACACCACATTAAACCATCCTGCAATATATTTAAAAATGAGTTTTATATTCCTCTAAAATATCTGATTGTATATTTCATTGATCTTATATCTTTTGTAGCCATTACATTATTCTTTGGTAAATTGTTTAGTTATACTCATCAAATCAATATTAAATATTTTACGTGTATTATTAAAAAAAATGAAATAAAATAACTTTGTGTAACTATATCATTATCCCTCTTATGTAACGTGATTTTGGTAAAGCTTCACAATAACATCACTTGTAATGTTTTTACAATAATTCCATACTGCAATACAAATAAAGTTTTATTTAGCATATAACAATTTCATGGGGTTAAACGCGCTTTCAAACAAGCTAACAGACCAACGATAACTACAACAAAAATGAGGTTTTTATTTCACGGCCTTTGGGGTTGTTGGCATAAGGAAAAAATAGCCAACAGTCAAAGCGCTGGTGCCTTCATCACCTTTCAATATACTGTACTATGAGGATCATCCACAGATAGCAAAACCGTTTTATTATAAAAATGATAATTACAATATTTATTGAAAAATACAATTCTATTACATATATAAATCTGTTTTTACTTTTCTACACTTTCGTATATATTTTATAAATACTTAACTAATCACTCCCTCTGTTTAAGCCTCAGTACCACCTGATCACAAGTTTTAGGATCCCCATTCTTATGCTTCATTGATAACAAATTGTAAGTTTGATAGTCTCTACATTTCAGCCAAAAGGCGCGACAATCTAAGAAAACACTTGAAAGAAACTTTAAAAAGAGTCCTTTATGAGAATCTAAGAAAATTACAGAGTGAAACAGGGTGAAAGGGATGCTTCTGGGGACATTTGACTTATCGACAATTCTGGACAGCTCTCATTTTTTTTCTGCAACTCAAAAATATGCTGGATGCTAAAGCGAAACTTTTCGTAATTTTGAACTTTTTTCTAACAATTTTCATCTTTTACCAAAGCTAAAATAGTTTCAGAGTTATAAACGACTTGGAAATAGTTAAAAGTTGAAGAATGCAATGATGATTTGACAAAATGCAAATGGCAGTAGAATGATATTACAAGCTAATCTGAAATTCGTGACGAAGTGCGACAAATGTTTGAATGTTAAAGATGATTATTTTGATATATAAAATAAGCTTCATGCATATTTTTCGAAGAAATATTTCATTTTTTACTTTTTTTTTTTTTTTTTTAATGAAGCGTATCTTACTTTCGGGATTACTTTTGTAATAAGGCTTAAACCATGATCTCAAAGTGACAAAAATTGTTTGAAAAAAAAATCTCTTCAGATAAATTTGTTGTGAAAAATAGAATATAAAACTGAGTTTTTACAATTGAAAATCTTTCAGAAACACATTGTTAAACTTACATCTAAAATAAATATAATTTAATTTTGAAAAATGATAAAAACTTATTATTAAAATTAAATAAATTATCGCTTAACATTTTAAATACTACTAAATGTATATTTGGCGTTAAATAGCAGATTACGCAGCTGCCTAAATATTTTTGGAACTTCTGTCAAGTTTTCTTACTTGCCTAATTGGCAGCCGAATAGTTATGGCTCTGATATCTGACCTTCTAATTCTTTATACATATATAATTATTCTGCAACTACTTTAAAGTATCCAAACACGTTCAGAGCATTTTTTTTAAACATTGTAACCATTTTTTCTTATTTAACTTTAGAAAACATTAATATTGAGCTACTAATATTTGATATATGCTAATATTATTCTTCAGAAATGTTAAATATGTCTACAATTTTATGCATTTTTTTTAAAAAATGCTACATCAAAAACAATTAAACATATTCGAAAAAAATTAATACCAAATAATGCATATGTTGTTATCTAGAGCATGTACTAAAATTTTAAGTTTTTGTTAAAAAATAAAAAAATTACGGCCAGTTTAATATTTATACTGAAATTTTAGCCAAAATTTCTATGCCATTATTCGAATAACAGGCCATAATTTGGGAAATATTTAAGTGATTAAAATTCTTTTAATCCACTCTCTAGGAAACAATATTCAGATCAAGCTTATGAAATTTCATAGTGATATTATAAAAATATTTTGAGTTATCATTTTTGAAGATTGCAAATTATAGGCAAAAGCCAGTTTCGGAGAAAATCGCCTTTAAGGATTATAGTATTGTGTCTTTATAAAAAATTCGCATAGTTGCTGATTAATTTTTTTATTTGATTTGCTGATTGATTTTTGAAAAACTAATTATTTTATGTATCTTTGAAAAGCTTACTTATTTTATATTTTAAAATTAAACACTGTTTAAACTAATTTTTAACGTCATTCTGGATCTTTAAACGCCCACTTCCGGTGCTTTAAATATGCCCACTTTTGGTTTCCTAATCTTTACGAAATCCTTCATATCTCGGAATTTAATTAACGTAGAAACAAAAACAAACCTGATTTGTAAAGCTATTTAAATTCCTTATTTAACGAAAGAATAAAATAAATTTATCATTTTTGGTCGAAATTGACGTTTTCAACGTGTACGTGTACCTTACTGTTAAGTCCCCGTATAATTAACTCTCTTATGCAAAAAAGAGACAAATAAACCAATTATTTATAATTTATTTCAAATCTTAAAAGACACACACACACACACACACACACACACATATATATATATATATATATATATATATATATATATATATATATATATATATATATATATATATATATATATATATATATATATATATATATATTATCAGTTAAGAGTCTTTAATTGGTAAACTACCTCAATCATTTTTGTGATTAGTTAAATTTCTATTATTTCAGATATTTTTTGTGTCTCAATAATTTAAGTATCTGAGAGAGTTTGAAATAATTTCTGAAATTTATAGTTCTGATTTTATCAAAAACATTTAATTGGCTATTTGGTGGTTAACATTTAAGATTTCAACTTAACTGTTCGTGATTTTATTCTCACCTTAGGCTACCAGAATCTTGTCCACTGGATTGCTTGGAAATGGTGCCTGTTTTGTAGGTTATTGATGCTTATTTTGTGGATTTTTAATGTTTGGTATACTTGCTAAACACGAAAGAATCATTCCAAAGTACAATGATCTGAATGGACATCAATCTAAGCATTGACCAATGAAAAATTACTTACAATTTGATTTCTATTATTATTGTTTTATCGTTTGCAATATATTTTATTGTGTATTCGTGCACATTTTCATAAAAAAAAATTAAATGATTTTGAGATTGTTTTCAATTTTTTTTATTTTATAAGTAAATTCTAAATATTGTAATTTTGAAAAGAAAATATAAATGATAAAAACATCAAATTTTATAAAATACTTGGAGGATTCAGTAAGTATTAAATGTTCTAAAATTTTTAATCTCTCATGGGTAAAAATTTTTTTATAACTTTTCTAAAGCTTAATTTTTCGGTTGCATATGTATAACCCACATATCATATATTTAAATGAATTTCTTTGGAGATATAAATTCTTAAATCATGATAACTGTGTAGGTTGAATTGTTCGCAAAATCATTTTACATAAAACTGTTACTACCTAGTGAAAAAGTAGTCTGTTTCATATAATACTTATATAATAATTCTTCCAATATAGAATGTAAATAAGTTTATTTATCACATTAAATTTCATACAAATTAATAACATATTCACATATATATTAGCCACCGAAAACCAAAGAACAATTGTTTTTTTTCACTTGATTTGCAAATGAATTAATGTACAAATACCTATTTGGATGGTATGCGCAGAAAATAGGCATGCATAGATTAAAACATAGAAGTTTACATAAGAAAAATGCTTAATTGATTCACAACAAAAAAGTAATTTTGGATGGCAAAGTTTACTTTTGGAAAAATTAAACCATAATTTTATGTGAGAAAATGAATAGCCATAGAAACATACAAAAAAAGTTTTAATAAGGGATATGCTTTTCCCTAGCTTAAATGCATTGGTAGCATTCCATACTATTAATTAAGTTGTTGATTGCGAAAATAGGAAGCGAAGGCCAGACACGGAGTGGCTGTTTTCCAGCTCACAGACAAACTTTGGAAGAGGACTTAAAGGAGCTTTTTGCCAGGATAGTCTCACAGATGCAAGATTGGATTCATGTCTGGGGATCAATATAATCATTTAATTCCATCTAAACCAAGGTCTTCAAGATGTTCCTCAATTGATACAGCCTGAATTCGGTCGTTAGTTATTATCCATCAGTACGAAATCAATTCCAGTTGCACCGGCATATAGGCTGACATTTGGACAAGAATCTCATCTTGATACCTCACACCAATCATAGTTCCTCCTTAGAGCACATTCAGGTGAGTGTGATCACCGAGTGAAATTCCAACCCAAACCATCATTCCATTACCTCGATAACTCGATCTTTCTACATTGTTGTATTAACGGCATTTAGTACTTTTGTCCCTCCAGATCAGATACGTTCTGAATCTGGATTTGTCTGTAAAAAGTACAGAAGCCCATTAGCTGTCTCGTTCAGGAAACGTGTTTCCTTGCTCAAGATATAAATGGGCCTTTCTTTTTATCCCGTTAGGAGAACACACACAACTGGTCAACTTGCATAAAGACTTGCATGATGAAGACGACTTCGTGCCATATTGCAGATATTCTTCTCAATGATACAGAGTGGACTCCATCAAATTGCAGCACAGAAATTTCTCTTCTCTGTGAGGAAAACACATACAACTGGTTGAGGATCTAGCCCTAGAAGGAGGAAGGAAGACGCGTTTTCACCAAGCTCCGATTCATTACCACGAACTCTGTGTAATAATGTTGGTATAGTAAATAATTATTACATTAGTAGGTGCAGTATTACATTTTATGTCATCTGTAAGAATTTCAAGTGATTTCTTGAATAATGAAAGGAGTTATTAAAATTTTAGGGAGAAAAATTTCCTAATATGTAATATGATGCTACTGCACTTTTAACAAAGGCTGACTAGCAACCGATCGCCCACTTCAAACAACGGATTTGTGTGGCTTTGACTGTATAGTTAATTATGCTATCACAATTAACTATTTCATCATCATTTCACTGCAGATAAGGTTGAAACTTATTGTGCTATCAACCTTGTGAATTTTTTGCTTTTTGGATTACAAGAAATTTTATTTTCAACAACTTACACCGGAAGCATTGGACTTATTTCAACTTCATGGCAGCAATTATTCTCACTATGAGTGGCTAAATTTACAGATGACAGATTGATACGCGGAGATAAACTGTGGCATCTGTGTCACTTAACTCTTGATTGACTCTTCTGATTATGGTAAAAGAAGATCATCAATGAACGCACTGCCAAAGACTGCTCTCAAAGCGAGGACAAGGATGTCGAGGGCAATGTTAACCCTACAACTCCATTGGAAGCTGCTGACCATGCTGAAACAGAAACGGCTGCCAAGAGCAAAGACTTTCCTACAAAACACATAATCACATTTTAGATAGATGTAGAGAGTTGATTGAATTAGGTTCTCGTTATAACAAACTCTATTTACCATTTTCTATTCCTCAAGAGCTTGATACTTTGCTACAACTTCTTGAGCGCAGTCTTAGCCCAGTTTCACTGATTAATAAAACGGGCAGCAAACTTACACTGATGAGTAAGCTAAACTTGGAGGAAAAAGCTGTCCAAAAATCAGCATTAAAAACACGATGTTAAAACCGACGTTTTTAAAGGGCTTCAAGAAAGGCCAGAAGAATAAAAATGAATATTCTTCAGCAACACGAAACAGCAAGTCATACATCCAAGAGGCTAGCAGAATAGCTGGTGCACAAGATGTTTCGCACAAATTTTGCAGAGAAAATTTCACCACTATAGTTAAGAAGCAAACAAGGGCTACAATGTCTCAGTCTTTTGCACCTATCTCACAGTGGCCAGCAGAGGTTTCTCAGCCTACTAACATTATGGTGCCAAGGCTCCCATGAGTGGTGGTCCAAGGTCTTCCAGATACCACACACCCAACTGACTTCATGGACCACCTTTTGCATAGCTGCAAATATACCCAGAAAAATCAAGTTGTGCGATTCCAATGCTTGAGACGCAGTGGACGAAGATGCAATCTGGTTATGGTCCTTGAAATGGCAACAGCACCTTTTGGCACAGGGGTAAGTACTATAAGTTTAAAGAACACTATGGCCTTATCCACTGTTTCAACTGCCAAAGGTTCGGGCATGAACAGCAAGATTGTACTCACCACGCCTACTGTGGAAACTGTGGAGGATCACATCCAACGATGTCATGCAGAGCTTCTATGCTCCACTGCCTCAACTGCAGCTCTTCCAACAGGAGATACAGAACAAATTTCCTTACTGACCATATTACATCAGACCTCAGCTGTCCATATTACGTCTATTTGGTACAGGATATTGTTTTCAACACAACCTACGCCAACTTCAAAAAGCAACCACAGAGATACTGAGACTCACATCCAAGATGTAATCATCTGACCAACAGACCAGAACTCAGAATATGACCTCACAATTTAGTAATTTTATCGCAAATCCACATGCCATAAATCATTCCATTCATCCAATCGCATTTCACCAGAAATGTTCAACACCCTCTCATGATCATTCAAATAAATACCAGGAAATCAAAGCCGCCTATGGATATCCTCCGGATAATCGCAGAAAACCATAAGGTTGACGTATTCATTTTACAAGAGCCTTTTCTATAGGATGGTAAAATTTCCTGCACCCCACAGAATTGGTCGTGCTGGTCTTCAATCAACCACTAGGCAGCAATTATATGCACTTCCCAGAAACTTAAACCAACCTTCTTCCACAGCTCTAAAACAACAGTAACGATTAGGATAACCCTGGAGGAGGCATCCTTGAACATTATTTCAGTCTACACCCCTCCACCAAACCAGAGAAAAAAGTTCACCTGTGGCCACGACTTCAGATCTTTCCGTAACTCTAAGTGAATTGGATAATGTTCTTATAACTCTTTGCTCAGGAAATACTATCATTGGCGTGGATCTAAATGCCCATTGCCAAATCTGGGGTTATCCCAATAATGATTCACGAGGGGAACAAGCAGTGAATTTCATCTTAGCTGATGACCTTTTTATCCTCAACTCACAAGACTGTCCTCCAACTTTCACCAATAAATTTCAACAAGGATGGCCAGACTTAACGTTAGTCACGAATGCTGAAATTGCTAAAGATATCATTTGGGAAGTTCTGGACGAAGAGACTTTAAGTGATCATCAATATATAAAGGTTATATTCAATAACAGAACAACCTCCTTCCAATTTAAAAGATGCAAAACCAAATTTGGTGGACATGATACAATTTGCAAACTTCTCCAGAGCCATATCACTAATCTAACCCAGTCAATTACTAACAGCCACAAAATCATTGATCTGGAAGAAACTACCACGAATCTTCAAGCAACCATTACATCTTGCTGTAATTCTTGTTTCAAAATCAAAGGAACCAAACATAAGGTCACTCCTACTTGGTGTACACAACCTCTCCAGTTCGCAAGAAAAGAACTTCAAGCCTTCAGAAGGTGTTACCAAAGGGTACCAGTACAAAATATAGATGGGTTATATCTACAGTATTAGGCCAAACGTGCAATTTACACAGTGCTGCAAGTTCTATGTAAACGTTTATAAGGCAGTCTTCCTGGAGGTCGTTCCAACTTCACATGGCTTTGTTAATAGTACTGGCAGCCAAAAGGGAAGTGATCTGGAAATAACAGAAAATATTCTAGCAAAACTCTTCCCCACCACCCACAGCCAAGCCTTTTTTTTAAATGTATCTGCGACAGATGACGTACCCTTCCGCAAACCGGAAACAGCAATAGTTATTAACTCCCTGAGCAAAGGCAAAGCTCCAGGCTTAGACGGGATTGACAATATTATTATTCAAACCATGAACAGGTCTTTCCCCAACATCCTACGTAATTTGTTCACCAAATGTTTGTCGCTCTCCTATTTTCCTTGCTTTTTCAAGGTTGGAGTTATTGTTCCGTTCTTAAAGAAGGCAAGTCTAATGTCAGCTCCTATAGACCTATCTCCCTCCTACCAACTCTTGGGAAAGTCATTGAAAAACTTGCCACTAAGCGACTGTCTTTTCATTTGGAAAATCACAGCTTCTTCCATCAAAACCAATTTGGCTTTAGACAAGGCCGATCTGTCGGTGATGCCATTTTGACACTCAACGAAAAACTCCAAACTTTTCGTAACCAGAATCTCCACACTACAGTTATCATAATAGACATAAAAGGCGTCTTTGACAATATAAACCATCATAAACTTAAGCAGCAATTCTTTACCACCAATAGACCTGCTAATATTACAAACCTCCTAATCAAAACCTTAACGACAGAACGGTTCTACTACTAACTAATATGGGCCTTGTCTTTAGAAGCCAATCCATAGGGTTTTCCATAGGAGTCTTGTAGTGGCCCAATTCCTTGGAATCTTGTCACAGGTACACCTTTGAAAATCAACTGGAGCAATATTACCAAAGATGTTGACCCGAACAGCCAAATTCACCTTCAAACCATTGCGGACGATTAGATTAAAATTAACATGTTTTGAAGTTCATTTTCATTAAATTACTAGAAATACCTCAAACTAAAAATATTCAAATATTTTTTAATTAAAAAAAATTTAATGAGGAAGATCTAATTAAAAATAAAATATAGTTTTTAAAAAATACTGTGAAATCTTAAAAATGAATTGATTTTCAAAGTTATAGTTCATTAATCCTGATACATCTATGCAGAAATTTTTTTAAATTTTATTTGAAATAATTTTCATTGCGTATATCCTTCAAGCATTTATTACTAAGTGAAAGATTTAATCAAATAATAATCAAATGGCTAGGAATATATCATAAAAAATAAAATTCTAAAATATATATTAAGTTTTTATATTTAAAAGCTTAGTTACTCATTTTAAAAATATTCAATTATATATCACATAGTTTATCAATTCACAGAAATTTTGTGAGTCCTTTTTTATATACACCACATAAATTCGATATAAATATGAATCTTTTGCTTGGTTATGGATCGAAGGATTAAGCATGCTGAATATTTTGTTTGCTGAGAAACTCCGCTTCATTTTGTTCATATATGACGTCATTTCGTGCTGATTGGTGCAGGTTTATTTTGCAATGATTGAAAATCCATTTATAAGTTCATCTAGTTGGAATTCATACTGGGAATATAGATTCCTGAATCCCACCGAAAAAAGATGTAATTCTTACACATTCTACATTGTTAAATTTATTCTTTTATTAGTTTTCACAGTGCAAGTAGAAATATAACGATTGATTCAATTAAAAAAAAATGTCTTACAAATAATTTTCCTATGACTTCTATAGTTAAAAGTAGTTTTAATTTCTATTTACATCACTGGATAAAATAAAAAATCGACTTATAAAAAATAACAAATGTGAAAATGCTTATATTACAGATAGATAACGAGGAAAATTAAGTTTTTTTTAAATAAGTTTTATTAAAAATATACCTAAATATTTTTTTTTTGCAAACTTTAAAAGGTGACGTTATTTATGTTGTGACAATATAACAATATATACACGTATGTATAAGTATATAAATTATATACGTATATATACATTAAAAAGCAACATATACATAATATATACCAGCCCTGGCAAAATTTTTAAATGAATGCATGCGTACTTGATAGGCGAAGATATATAAATAATGGTATTTAAAATTTTGAAATCAGAGAATTATTGCCTTCTAAGGCATTTCTTACAGCAAACTATTCTTATAGCCTTTAAATAAATGATAAAATGACTGCAAAAATATTTTATGAAAGTTCTTCCTGAGAAAACTGACTTATAATTGAAGAATTATTTTAGAATAATCTATTAAAATAAATGTGATTAGCACTTTTTACGTCTAATTTCTTTCATGTTCATATATATGTATATATATATTCGTATTTCTGTAATAGTTTTGATTTTACAGAAGTTTTAATGTTTTTTATCAAAGTATATTATTACATATTTTCAAAGATATTCTTTTCAAAGTCACATACATTTTTCTTTAAATAAAAAAATATTAAATAAAACACGTTGCATTGATCACACACAATGATGCAAACTTTAATTAAAATTATATTTCCATATAAATAATCTTGCTGAGATTAGAACATTTGATGCTTTTCCAAAATTGAATTATGAAGTCTTATTGGATATAATAATTTTTTAGACTTATTAAAATGTGTAAGTAAAGTGAATTCAGGGAGGTCCTGGGTTCGAATCCCGGTTCAGGTTCAGACATGGATGTACTTTCTCTCTCTCTATCCTGTCTTTGTCCTTTCCTTGTGTGTGTGAATGAAGTATAAATGATGCCTACCCTATAAACGGGTCCCTATGGCATGTGTGAGGGTGCGATGATAGCTCACCTCCTGTGGTGCAAACGGGACAACGACTCGGCAGTTAAGAGGTTGCTGTGTCTGGCCGGTTCCTTGGTATCAGGGAACAATAGATTAATAGACTCTGTTACAGTTGTAACTGTCTACAATCTGCCATTGGAAAAAAAAGTGAATTCAGATCGCTCACGAAAAAAATTAAGAGCACTTTTTACTCTCTTTCGTTATATAGTCTACAAACACAATTTCCTCTGTTTTTACCTGAACTATTCTCTAACTCATAGCTGAATATAATTTTTCTTCAACCAGTGACATACCAATCTAGGAATTACTATTTTCCCTGCAGAAAGTAATTTATTTGTCTGTAAGTGGTGTGTTGATGAGTAATCATTGTGAAAATCCCAAATCAGTGTTTGCTTCTATCAGCTGTAGACCAGTCCCACAGCTTTAATCTTAATGATTATGATTGACATGGCGATTGCAATATTCGGTTTCATTTTATGCATTGTTCATGCTTCTCTTATTTAACATTGCTTTGAATGTGTTTTCTTCCTCTCAGTTTTCTAATAGTTAAATTTTTTGTTATCACAAATGTATAGCCTTTTAATGTCAAATGTGCTTTTAATTGACTTTATGCATGTTATGTTGATGTAGTTATATATATTGCACTCTCTGATGTAGCTCCTATTCATTAAATTTCACAAATGTGAAAACAGAAGCAATTTTTCAGATTTTTTTATTTTTATTTATTTATTTATTTACTTTTTTATTTTTAATTTTGTGAGTTTTTTGGAAACGTTTGAATGAGCAAAGAAAAAGTCTGGATTTATTTACGTCTTGTATCAATTTATTGAATTTATCTCTAACTAACGCTTTATCCACATAGGGAAAAATCTTGTAAACAAGGAGTAATTCCAAAGCCATTTCTTCAAACAAACCTGAGAAAAATAATTTTAATCACTTTTAAATTTCTTAGGGAAAAATAATATTATGCATGTACAGTTAATTGTATCCTTTATACTACAAGTAATATATTTGTATAAGTAAGAAAAATTGATCAAATTCGAATTTCATTTCGCGAATCGAAAAAATTTTTTGTGTAAAAATAATTAAAAGAAAAAATTTCGTCTGAAATTAAACTCAAAATTTTCTTAGGCAATGATATAATAATTATGAACACAATTTTTAAAAATGAAAATACACCGTAATAGATAAGTTTAACACAAACAATAAAATTATGAATTCTTGCAATTTATTTTACATAAAAAAAACTAAATTTAAAAATTAATTTTTATTAAAATACATTGTTGCTGACATTTTCTCAATATCTTATATGCTACTTCAAGAATATTTTGCTTTTTAAATATGCAAGAATAACTGAGACAATTTAAAAGTTGTATTTCTAGAATATGTATGAATCAACATTCTGTTGTTGTTGTTCTCGTGTGCCAGCCAGGATGGCAAATTGGTGTGCTCTGCTCCACTTTTCCAACTGAACCGTATTTGGTGTGGAGTCCGACTTCTTCAGTACACATACATGCCATAGGGACCGGTTTATAGGGTAGGCAACCATTCACACCTCATTCACACAAGGAAAGGATAAAGACAGGATAGAGAGAGAGAGAAAGTACATCCATGCCTGAACCTGGATTCGAACTCAGGACCTCCCTATCCGTAGTCAAGGACGCTGTACATTCTATCAGAATAACATAAAATAGAATGTTGATTTATACATAATATATAAACACAACACGGACACACTTAACTTTCAAGTTCATATGTAATAAACATTTTAAATGAAATTTAAAATAAAGTTTCGTTGAATTTATATTAATCTTTCTTTTTTTATTGTACTTATTAGAAAATCAGTTCATTATATTTCACTTTTTTTTAACATTCTAGTATATTTAATTTTCAATATTTATAATTTAAAAATATGTGAAGTTTTGTGCCTAGAAATTGGGTACAGAGAAGCTCAAAGATTATGAGGCAATTCTAAATATATATGTTTGCATAATTTTAAATGCTTATACTTTTTATTTCCCTTCTAATATTAAAAATAAAACTTATTTTTGGAGTTAAATTTAGTGATTGACTTTATGTAAAACTTCTGTGAAAGTTTTAAATAATAGGTTTTTGTATTTAGTTATTTTTTTAATTTACTTCAGTTATTCATATTGATTTCATTTGGACAGTTATGCGTAACATTTTGTTCTATAATTATGTTCTTGGTATTGTTTTTTCACTAATTTTATTTATACCTATGTATATTATATACGTCATTATATTTTTACAAATAAAAATACTTTTTTAAACTTGATTATATTTTTTTTTATCAAAGAAAAGATTAAAGTATATTATTTAAAAAAAATTTTGAACATTTTGTCTTAAAATATTTTTTTGTATTGATTGATGTTTTGATGCACATATTACACATAAAAGATGCTACAATTTATTTCGTATTATTTACTCTAATACAGGTTTTCCTACCTCAATATTTGAAAACATTTTGCTAGAATATATTTAAATTAAAAACAATATCACGACAATAATCAGCAAGTAAAATCGGTTGTAATTGCTTATATCGCATGATTGCTTTTAAAATTTCTTTTTATCAAAAAACATGGTTTGACGATTTATTATGAAAATTAAGTTGTACTTATAAAAATTGTGTAAGAACCATAGGAAGCCTATATATTTTACTTTTAAATGATCATGGGGAGCTATAAATGCTTGTGAATTTTTAAAATACTTAAAGATGTTTTTATTTCATCTTATGCCATATTATAATCAAACGATTAATTTTTCTACTACATTAATGTGTTACAGCGTCATAGCATACAAACACACGCATTTCTCAGTCATCTCTCCCGAATATCATCTGCGAGAAAAAATTTTAAGCCAAATTTGAATCGTTGCCATACATGGTGTTTTGCCACTAAACATCGATTTAATTCAACATTAAGTTATTTAATTGTCGAATCTTGATGAAAATTACAAGTAACCCCTGTTCTGGAGCACTCTTTCGGCATAATTCCCTAATTACTACTGATTCTTGAGAAATCAAAGGAAACTTAATTTCATTGAATTTTATGTTTCAACAACTTAAAAGATCATTTAAAAGTTAATTTAAATTAAAAAAAGCATCAATGTTTTTTTTTGCCAGTTTCTATGAATTTAAGTAAATTCGTGTGGCATGCATGATTTTCTTACATAATTTATATTTTGTTGGTAGAACAATTTTTTGAAGTATGACTAAAAATGCTGAAAGAAAAACCTGTATAGAAAATAGCTTTACAAGTTGTACAGTTGTCAACTTTTTGTGATTTTTCTCATTCTCCTGTTCAAATTTTTCTCACCAGAAAATCTTTCTATTTGTGTAATATTGTAATCCCAATTTTTTATACTTTTCTTATTAAATTAATTCTGAAAATCCTTAATTAGTAGTTTAATTTTAACTGTATAGTCTTTCGAACTTAACCTTGAGATGAAATCCTGACCCAGCCGAAATCAGTTGAAAGTGAAGCGAGGAATCAGATGACTCAGTTATCAGTTCTGAAAATTCCTTTCTTTAATTTCTGCATAATAGAAACTTTCGAAGCAATTTGACTGATTATTAATTTTTAAGCAAATGTCATTTAATAAATATACTAATTGGTTGTTTAATTCATTAATTAATTTATCACATCCATCAAACTGATAAAATTTCAGCAAAAAGAGAAAACTTTGAAATGTCCATATTACACTTTTTCATTACTTTTAGAGACATTTCTAAAAGAAGTGAGGTAAACTCTTATTATTTGGTTATGGACATTTAACAACTCCTTATATGGTAATATGTCAAAAACGTATATTTTTACTTCTCTGTCACTTTAGTATCTCTAGTTTATTAATACCCCAAGTTGATTGAAGGTAATGAAAAGGCGGATGAAGTGGAAAATCAGGGTTTATTTTCTAACCCTCTTGGTGCGGAACCTTTTTGTGGCATCAACATGAAGGCCATAAAAAGTACCCTACTCAAGTGGGAAAAGCAGAAGATGAATAAATCTTGGTTTAACACTTCTGGTCAAAAGCACGCCAAAAGTAGGATCGCTGCTCGATAGCATTCGTTCTAGAACAACTAAGAACTTTTGAGGAAACATCGACGAATGTTTCCTCAGAAGTTCTTAGTTGTTCTAGGGCGAAGATACATAGGCTTCATCACTGGACACTATCATTTCAGGAAACATCTCCATACTATGAACTCGTTCAAGACCCTAATTGTAGGGAGTATCTTAAGGGTGATGAGTCGGCACATCACATCATTTTTAAGTGTGATGCTCTAGCCTCCATTCGTTTTAATGCTTTAGGAATCATAAGTATTAAAGAGTTACATCTTAGTTCCATAAAGGGTTTGTCTGACTTTATAAATAAAGTGGGCGTCCCAATTTATTGGAGTTAAGAGTTCATGGGCTTGAGGCTATGGCAAAAAATGCTATCGAGCAGAGGTGCCTAGTACCGTTAAAGCCTGTTAAGAGGAAGAATACCCCAAGTTCTACATCCATAGAATTCGCTATCTTCACTTTTCCAGTTCATTATTCTAAAAGTCGCGATTGCTTATTCTACAAAAAAGAAGAAAAACTTGAAATATTAAACAAAAAAAAAGTGCGCAAAAAACAACTACAATTTAAAAATACTCATTTATTTTACATTTTGTTCTCTCGCTGTTTATTTTGTCTACTATAAAAAAATGAGCAATTTGAGATTCGAAATACGAAACTCAATTATTTGTTAAGTATATTTTTATTGTTATATTTAACTAAAAGGGAGAGAGTTGTTTTGTAGCTAAGCAAAAATTAAACTGGATAATTTTTAATAGAAAAAGAGAACTTCGATTTCTTTTAAATCATACTAACACTAAGTCTAATGCAAGTACATTAATACATACAAAAATCATAAAACTAAATTTCAAACAAACAATAGCAATTTATGATACCAGCACTTCCCTAGACTCACCTGTTGAATCTATGATATAATCACAAAATTTATTTAAAGGGGCTCACCGTTCTCTAATGGTTGGGCAGCACTCTATAGAGAGTGAGGTCCCAGATTCGATACCATCCACTAATAAATGCTGCACTTCTGCTTTCTTTATGCATCTCTGCTGGAGTGGGTGCTTTAAAATTTTCTTAGTTTCCTCCCTTGTAACACCTGAATAAAAAATGTCCTGCCGGAAAACAGGTTTATGATGACAATAACATGTTGCCAAAAATATAATCAGGAATTTACTTCAAAGTAAATAATGTGTTTCAGGACAAAAAGTAATGCAACATATTTTTTGAGCATATTAATATGGTATTTCACTTTTTAGAACATCCTACATTTAATTGCTTACAATTTCATATTTGAAAAAGTAATTATATATTTTATATAAAATTAAATATGTATTACTTAATGTTTTGATGTATAATAATATTTTATAATTTTCATTTAATGAAATATTTACTGCCAAAACCAAGTGCATTAATTTGCACATTCTTTCAAGAACGCTTAACCCAGAAACTTCCCAAAATGTAAACAAAAAAATGTGTGCTTAATCCGAGAAATACTATTTGTTTTTGAGCATTTTTCCTATTAATAAATATATTTTTAATATTTATTTTGATTATTTTAGCTAGTTAATATATGTGTTTCTCATATCACCGCTAAAGTTGCATAGACAAATGCATCCTGTCTCGATTCATTTTTCAAAACAATGGAAACTGTTCAATACCAATTTTTTTCACAGTCTTTTCATTATACATAAATCCACTTACGAAAGAAATTTTATCAAAACTAATAATAAAATATTGAATAAAGGTGATTTCATTTACATATAAAATTTACTTAACAAAAAAGTTCAACATGCAACACATACATTGATAATTTAAACTATACTTGAGTCGATTTGTCAATCAATTGTGAATCTAATTACAAAACTTGCAAATGCAAAAAAATTTTATTAACATCATAGTTGTATGCGATGATCAATAGCGACAATTTATAATGATTTATAGCTATGGTTTTCCTATTGTAACTGCATGGTAAATTAAGTAACTTAGAATAGCAAAGAAATGGCGGAAAAATTACTTTTTTCGTCTGAATGTTTTCTTTGTTTTCTTTGTTTTTCTTGTTTTTTTCTTTGTGATGGTTTTCTTTTTCTGATTCGTATTTTGTTTTTGGTTTGAAAATGTCACAATCCGTTGAGGAGCAATCTTCCTCGATCCAGCCTCATACGCTATTCTCCGACTCACTTCATCATTTGGGAAAAAGCGACTTTCTGGAAAAATAGCTCTTCGAAAAAGTGAAAAGAATTCTTTATCGCTTTTCAGGGCATCATTTAAATGCCGGGGTTGTATCCTCGGGGAACCGCTGTCATTCATAGCAGCATTCAATGCCAATTCTAATATCTCGGCTGTCAAATATTGAAGAACTGCTGTGAGGTAAATACCACCAGTTTTGCTGATTCTGTTGGCTATTCCTCGAACCCTTAACATGGTTATGACTCTGGCCACTGGAAAATCTAATCCACTCCTTAATGAGTCCGAAATTTTATTTGGACCCCTATTGTTTCTTGAATTCATTAGTTTTTCTTTGTAAAATGTGAGATTTGATATTTTTAATCATTTAGTTAATGTTTTCAGAGAATTGTTGAGATTTAATTTTGATTTGACATTTCCATGCCGTTCTTTTTGTTTTAAAATGTGATGCTGATGCCAAGCTTTAAATTTCCTTTCCGTCAGATGAGAAAAAAATTTTCAACTTTTATTTTATAACCAAATGTACCTGACTGTGATATAATCGATATATAAATATTGTATTCAATAATTTATAATCATTTAAACTGTTTCTAGTTTCAGTTGTTATCCATTGTTAGAGAGCTAACTGATATGTAAAGTCATTTTAGATAACTGATGGAATTCCTAACTGACTTTTGGAATTTTAAATAATAAAAGTAGTGTTTAATCTCTTGATTATGTCTTTTTAATTGAAAAAAACAAACATTACATGGTGTTAGAAGTTGAAATCAAACCGGAAAGAATGATTTAAAGAAACATTCTGTGAAAACAAAAATGTTTAAATTACTAAGCCTAACATGGCTAATTGAAAATATTGTATGTAGTATTGGGAGAAAATTGTTTCTTATTTTCTGAATCAAATTGAAAGTTGTCGCAGTTTCTGCTGAGAAAGTTTAATTTTATCAGGAGACGTAAAAACATTTAAACAGCCAAGTTAATTTAACATTAGCACCTGAAATTTAGCTGAAAACTGGAAACATTGCACCAAAAATTTGAAAATTGCACGTTGGTGACTGAAAAGAACTTGAAGCCTGACATCATAAAAATCACTAGTCACAGATGCCGCGCGTATGACCTAGTATCCAAATTCTGAGTTTGCTGAATTTTTTTTTGGCTTATTTTCTTGTCTATTTGGTGAACTGGTTTTTATTACGTCATGAAGATAGAGACCTATATGAATTATATAAAAATTATATTTTGTGGCCACTCTTATATTTACGTCATTGCAAGACATCACAGCATTTCTTCTTTGACAACATTTCTTCGTCGCCAAAAAAATTCATAATTTGGCATGCTGAATTATAGAGAATCTGTTCCGATCACTGTTTTGATGAATCTTTTAGGTGATAAAATATCATGCTGGATTAGGTCGCTTTCCTGGTGAACCCTACCATATAGTTTTAAAGGAAAATGTGATACCTATAATTAATCCTGCTCGAAGAGTACCATTAACATTAATGTTAAACATTATTGACATAATGTTTAACAGAAATAACAATTTTTTGCTGGTGATTGATTATTAGTCAAAATGGATTGAAGTGGGAAAAGTAAATACTAAAACAGTGGAAAATATAATAAAATGCTTAAAAACAGTATTTGCAAGATTTGGTATACCGGAAATGATTGTGTGTGATAATAATTCATTTGATAGTTTTGAGTTTAAGAAACTTAGAATGCCAATTTTTTGGTCCTTATCATTCACAATTTAATGGAATAGTTAAGAAAGGTGTTAGAATTATAAAAGCAAATTTTTAAAAAACTTATGAGGATAAAAAAACTTTTTTTTTTTTAGAATTTTTGAACTACTTCCATTTTATAGGTTTGTCTTCGCATTTGATGTTTATCTGGAAATTAAGAACAAAATTACCAATTAGTAATAAATTGCTAAATGTGGAGATATTTGGAGAGATACCAAAATTGTTAAAGAAACGCTAAGAAAAACAAAATTCTTATTTTGATAGAAGCTATAAAATATTAAGGCCTTTAAAAATCGATGATAATGTGTTTGTACATGAATTTTAAGGATAAAACTTGGGAACCAGGAACTGAAATTTCTGTTAATAAAAATCCAAGGTCTCATGGTGTGCAAACATCAATTAATCGCGTCCTCGCCAGAGATAGAAAATATTTAAAACTTTTAAAAGTTAAAAGCGAGGGAGAGATTCTGAATCATATTACGTTGACTTAGATTTTCTATTAAATAATGGTGAGAATTCACAGTTTGTAACTCAAGAAATTTTTCTCTGGTTAAGAACTCATCAAACTTATTTAATTCTCAAGATAATGTTCATTATCAGACCAGATCTGGACACGTCAAATTTTCTCATTATCTAAAGGATTATTATATTTAAAAGCTGAAAGGGGATAGAATGTAATTGATCTATAAATATTGCATTCAATAACTAATAATTATTTAAACTGTATCTGGTAACAGTTGATACTCATTGTTAGAGAGTTGATTTGAATATAAAGTCATTAGATAGCTGATGGAATTCGTAACAAACTATTGGAGATGTATATAATAAAATTTATGTTTAATCTCCTGATTATATATCTTTTTAATAAATAACAAACATTGTACCGACCACGCCGTGTCAGACTCACCCTAAGCAAACGAGGAAAAGCAAATTGATATATTCAATTCGATATGTTTGATTTCCCAATGTTTATGGGCTTAGAATATCTTGTAGTCTATTGTCTGTGTTAATATAGAAGTTTACTAACTTTGGAGCATGCAATTGTTGGTATGCGCAGCAATCTTTTTCTATATCTAAACCACGTTGTACCAAAGATCGAGTCTAAGCTTCATGACACCCACGATGTGACTTGAAACATCCGTCAGAATCATATGTGGGAGGAATAAATTCATCTTCATTGTTGGAAAAAGCCTCTTAAATTTATATTTTTACGTTGTTTATTAATACTTTTATAACATGCCATGTAACACTACAAAACTGTAACATCAGGATAATTTTCAATTACAGTACATGTAATGACATGCTTAAAAGACCAAATTATTTTTAAAAAAATCCCTAGGGGAATTAACTGACTCATCTATTTTCGCCACAATGTCTATATATATGAAAATTTTGGTTTCAATGTTGGTAGATAGAACAACTGTTCTTGGTCGCAAGAATAGCCTATCATATCACGTGAATAAAATACGTTCTTTTCATAGGTCTGAATTTAAAATCAACTGAAAAATATTAATAAAACTTTAATTTAATTTACATTATGAATATACATATTTCTCTCTGACTTCCAATCATAAAATTTATTTTTAAAAGAATTGTATATATTTAATGCATAATTTAAATAGAACATAGAACCAAACATGATGTTAGAATTGTGGAGAAGGTTACTTAACTTTTAAATAGAATTGAGAATATAGTGGCAGCATTTGAGAACTTTATGCTATAAGTAACATAAAAAATATTTAAAGCTTTGGGTGAAATGAGATTTTTTTGGTGGAAATTTTACTTAAAATTGGAAAAAACGTGAGTACAAAAGTTTTTATATAATAGTTTCTGAAAAATGAGATAAGTAAAACAAGACTAAGATCGTAAAATACCTTTTAAATTTATCAGGAAAAGAAATAGTAGAATAGTAGAAATTTTCAATATTTTCAAAATAGAAAAAATCCAAAAAAATTCTTAAAGAATTTATGCAAATACTTAAGATGTACTATTTACCAAGAAAGAATAGTGTAAGTGAAAGATTAAATTTCTTGTCTTATTTTCAACATGATGAACAGCACATTGAAAATTACAGTACTGAAATTAAAACCATTCATCCCTTGTTTTTATAATTGCATTTTTGAATTTGTTTTAATCGCCAATTTTAGCTTCGGTAATTAACAAGAAAAATATTGTGTTAGAGATGATTTTTACAAGAAATTTCTTTTATAAGAAGATAATATTTTAAAAAAAGTTTCTGAGAGAACCAGGTTTAACTATGACAAAAGTTACTTAATTTCTCAGAGCAGCAGACAAGAAAGGAACAACGAAATGTAATGAACAGAAGGTATTAGTATGATGTACTCTCCCTCCTAAGAGATTTCTCACCAAATTTGGCACCCTTTGTTTTGATTGTAATGTTTCTGATTTTCCATTTGATGATGCCAAGTTGAGTTTTTGTAGCTTTTCGGAATTTTATGTTACCAGGTTTGATTTTTCTCTTGTTTTAGGTCATTTTTGAGTAATATATATGGGTTTTTTTAAGTGGCAACAGTATTTGAATTGCTTGGCTAGGATAAAATGTCGCAAAGACGACATTTGGGGATATATTTTACTAGTTCCGAAGTTTAAAATTTCACCGAGTAAATGAAATTATGCAAAGGAAAAAGAAAAGTGACAAAAAGGAAGTGTTATCATGATGATGATATATTTCTGTGCAATAAATGTGGAGAACAACATATAAATTTGATAACCTTGTATTTGAGGAATTATGTACCAAGTATGAAAAAGAAAATATTTTTGCTCTTTGGTGTATAACTATTGTCATATTAAAAAAAAACTAATGTTATCATCAACGTAGTGTTCCTTTATTTATTAATAGTGTTTAATGTACAATAAGTAAATAATTAAAACCATTTATAGTTCAAAATGGTATCATGGAATTCAAACTTTGGCGCTGGTGCTGAAGTAAGTTTCTAAACTCTTAATATTTATACAAATTTGAAAGTCATATATTATGTAAAACAAATATAGCATTAATTACATATTGCAATTATAAACTTTAAACCAATGTAAAGTTATGCTTAATTGCATCAATTGTGATACAAATGTATATAGGAATTTTACTGAAGTTACTGAGCACTAAAAGCAAAGATTGAGTAAAAATGTGGCACAGGTGTCGTAGAATCATTAATGCCAAATTATGATTTTGCGATTTTTTGGCAGATTTTCTTATGTATCTATCAACCTCGTTTTTATTACGACATATAAAAATTATGCAGAAAATTCTATTTTGGTAACGCTAGTATTTACCTAATCACACACATCAGGATATGTCATCTTGGCAACATTTCTTCATCGCCAAAACAATTCAGAATTTGGAATCATGAATTATACGGCACCTGGACCCAAAATGTAAATATAATTATTTTTTAGTTTCTGAAAATATACACATTTCTAAGCAATACATAATGCAAATGGTATATTTATGAAAATGTATGATTTTTTTTTCTTTCCCATTACGGTGATTATCAAAAGTAGAAAAGCGCCATATTTTTTTGCTTGCACTAAATCAAATTTAGTAAAACGAGAAAATCAAATTAAAAGTTATGATAAAGCTAAGTTATATCCTAGCAGAGTTCACACATGTGGAGTAAATGATTTTGGTTGGCAATTTATATTATTTATTTTTTATCTTAAATACATTTGATTGATTTTTCTATTGTTCACATTTTTGTCATTTTCCCTCGGCGCCATTTCGTTCTGGCTTGTCACTCCTTTTCAGTTTGTCACCAAGGGTGTGGACTCTCCTAGTATTTTACTGCATATATAAGGCATTTTAAGCTTGAAGTAATGTTTCAATTTTTATTTACATTTTTGATGTTATCTTGGTTTCCCTCTTTGCAAAAAGAAGGTTACACTTTAAGTTATGTTCACTAAATTGTAAACATTTATTAAAATGTTTACTTCATTAAGTTTTTATCCAAGACAACTGTATTATATACAACTTAAAGATAATTTTGAATATTTCATAAAAGCTTCCAGATGTGTTCCTGAAATCCTTCGTGAAAAATTAAACAATACATTAAGTGATTTATAACTTTTTGATGTATTAGCAAAACTGGCAATATTCTGAATATTTTTGGCGATGGAAAAATGCCTTGAAGATGACGCATTGTGACGTGCGCGATGACGTAAATACTAAAGTTGCCAAAATATAGTTTTATACATAACTCTTACAGGTCTATGATGTAATAAAGCCAAGTTGCCAGATACATAAGAAAATCAACAAAAAAAACTCAGAATTGATCCAAGACATCTTTCTAACTTTATTAAAAGAAAGCACCATATAGTTTCCAACGGTTGATGAAGTTATAATAGATTCATTTTTTAAAGAAAGTAGTATATTATTGATTTAATGTGAATTTCAGCAGATACCTGTGGATCAAATGAATAAAATTATATACATTTAATTCCCCATTTGTATGTATATGTCTAAACGAAGGCTTCATGGTTTTGTATCTACCCTTGAGCAATTTCAAAACAGAAATTCAAAGTTATTTGCACATCTTACTGAGGTCTACTTTGATAATTTAACAAAAACTGGTGCTTCTGAGGAAGCATTGCTTAAAGTGTTGTAACATTTTTAATTACTGCTAAGAGGAATGCCAGATAATATAAAAAATGTGAATAGCAAATTTAAGCATTATTTTTTAAGTTTTGATTACTTTATATATAGAATTTAATAATTAAACTGCTTAACAATTACATTTTTCTAGAATAATAGTTTTCATTTACTGCCTGTAGATGATGCCAACATTAATAAGCTTTGTCTAACATTGGAATCCTTGCCCATTCCTCTTGAAATACAAATTCTTGAAATAAAGTATTTGAAACTTGAAATGATATTCGATGAATTTGATAATTTACACTTCTGATTATGTATCCTGAAATAATCTTTTTCAGTATTACTTTTTCAAAGGCATTAAAAGATAATTTTAGTTTTATTCATGGTCATTTTGGAAAGTGTCAAATTAAGCAAATATCCCAAATATGTATCCCAACCAACAGAAAAAAATCATGGTTTCAAAATGTTAAGTATCAGAAAAATTCAGGAAGTTTGCTGCGTTGAAGAACTTATGAAATCTCCTTCAATTCCAAATACATTTTCCATTTGAAAAAAATTACAGCTTTAGATATTATGGAATTTAAAAAAATTAGTAACAATAGATTATTTTTCTAAGATAGAAACTGAAATTCTTTCCACAAAAACAGTTAAGAATATATATATAAAAATTTATTACGGAAATTTTATTACAGTTATATGTTTCCTTTTTATAGTAATGAATTTAAAAACTGCAAAAGAAAAGGATTTTATCTGTAAATCCTAGATACTTATAAAATATTGTCTGTAGAAATTTCTAAAGTTTTCTTATAAAAGATTAGGAAAACATAGAGTGGATTAATGAAATATTGAAATACATATATTTCAGGTCTAAATTTACCTCTCGTTTATTTGCTTTTGAATAAATATATAAAAACATTATTTTAATGTTAAATAATTAAATGCTGAAGTAACTGATATACCATATCAAGAAAAATGTGACTATGATAAAAGTTCTACTTTAACTGTCTTAAAATACAAAACGTAACTTAACTTCCCAAGTATTATCCTTGCATAAAAATTCTAGGTCATACATATTTAAAATAAAACAAAGGAACTGTATTCATTCACAACAGCACTTAAAATTTCAAAAAAACTTTTAAGATAAAATTAATTATGAAATTCTAAAAAAAAAATTGTTCTTATAACAAAAATAATTATCGTGGTAAAACATCGATAAATAAGGGTAGTAGAAAAATGAAATTTTAGTAAAATAAGGGTCAAGTGGGATGTCATAAATATTAACTATCATTATTATGTTTTTGAATCTGTCACCAACGGTAAAATGCTAATAGAGCACTCACAATTAATTTAATTTTGGTCATGTATGTACATATTTCTGAATTGCAATCATAAAGATATGTCTTGAAATTTATCTACTTACTTTATTATTTATTGCATTGTTTATATAAAAAGTCAAGGACCAAAGATTAATTTAACCAATCGTTATTCTTATAATTAGTATTAAAAATGGAAAATATTTTTGCAACCAATTCTTCCTTTTATATGGCCATGTACTTACAGCAAGTTGAACATGTGCAATAGACATTACAACATTAAGAATCAGCATTGAAGAATAGCGAAGTATATTCTTCTTTCACCGACCGCATATCACGCCTAGCTAGGAATATCATATAGCGACTTTGTTGGAAAGCTTTGTGACAACCTTCTTTCTCATTTGATATTGCGCAATCAGATTACCATTTTTTTCACCCTTAGACAATCATTTTTGTGGAAACTCCATTACCAATAAGCCCAATTTGCGTCAAACATTTATGAACTCCTTTGCATCCAAAACCCAAGAGTGTGAACAGTAAAAGAATTCCTCAGGTGGAAACACGTTGTGTTGGTTGTCCATGAAAATTATTTCAAAGATTTACAATGGGTTTCGTTTATTGTAAATTATTTTCCTTTTGGCGTTAAAAACAGCAAGAATTTTATTGATTACCTTGATAATTTCATCTTAAGCTGTGTTGGAACTACTTAATCTAGAGTCGTGTCATTCTCGTGAAAGGATTCCTATTGTGCCGTGATTCTCATTAATAGTGGCCTTTGCCAAAATATTTATACCCAGCATCAAATTGGCACACAACCAAAAAGGAGTGCTTCCTCTTAAAATAACATAGCAGAGTATCCAAGATAGTAACATCCATTTTTGTGAATGATGTAACTATAAGATTAGAGAAATAATTATTTACGAATTTTAGAAGCATTCTGTGCTCATTTAAATTTGTTTTCTACTTTTATCGAATAAATTTAAAAAATATTAGTTTTTCACACATATAAAGTTTAACTCGCACAAGTTTTCGTGATTTTTGGATTTGGAGTCTGGAAAACAAAAAAAAAAGTTAAAGTTTTTATTATTTATTTTTTTTTATATCTTGTATTCTTTAAATTTGCTTATTAAGTACTATTTTATGGGTATAGAAATAATATTTATAATTGTGATATATTGTTTTGAATTTTAAAATGAATATGCTAATAGCTTAAAATTATTAATTTGAAATCAAATTACTTAATATTTATGTTTTCGAAAATAAATTTTATTTGATATTTAATTTCATAACCTTTATGTTAAATGTTACATAGAAAAATCTTTTTTGCAACAATATAAGTTCAACATATATTAAAAACATTCTACGTGCTCAAGTGAACTTCTGTTTCTTGGTAATATTTTAGCTAATCATTTCAAATTATAAAGTTCTACTTTTACTAGAAAGCAATAATTTGAGAAGAATATAAATAAATTGTCCTTGATTTTTATTTTATCTTCTTGTTTCAAGGAATTTTAGAATTAAAATTTTAAAAAAATGAGAAATGTTTAAATTTTATAATTATATATCAAGAAAATATTCAACTTGTGTAAAATATTTTATTAACAAATCAAAGTATATTATGTAAAATAATTCAAAATAAATTCATAGTTTATTCACATATACTTTAAAAACATAATTATGAAATTATTTTTAAAATTTGAAATATATTTTATTAAATTTTAAAAATAAATAAACATGTCTTACGGAAAAAATTACTGTATGTGAAGAATTTTATTATGAGATTAAATTTAAAACTAAATCTCTCTCTCTCTCACACACACATTAATGTTAAAATTTCCTATAATCTAAATTTCTATCTTTCTTGATAATATTCTGCGTTAGCATAAAATTGGCAAAAAATAATGTTTTATAGTCATTTAGTGTTACCTACAAAATTACATCCAGGTTAAGAAAAAAAAACTGTTAAAAGTTACAAATTTAGGGTTTAGATTAGAATATTCCTGTTTTTATGAAAAATACATATATATATAGATAATTTTACTTGAATTTATGCTTTTCAAAGAAACTTGTTTTAGATTGTGTTAGAAATGCAAAAGCATTTCGAGTATTTATGTGAATATTATATTCTTCTTTTGTAAATTCGATTGTTATAATGTATATAATTTAATTTCCTCAATCAAAAAAGTTGAATATTTGTAGCACGGGATTTCTATATTTGGAAATAAAAGAAATAAGAAAAATTGATATTTTTATATAAAATTGAATTGGTGTACATGAAATAACGCATTGTGATGTGAAATTCCGCATAACGATAAAGGAATTTAAACTTTTTCAGCATTTTTATGCGACAGAAAGATAGAGTATCCTTTTCAGACAAGGGAAAAAGATTTAATATAATTTACTAGATTTAGATGGGAATACGTCATGATTTAGCGAGGGGCTTTATAATTTTCTGAAGACATTAGAAGTAATTGTATTATAAGAAGCAAAATTTTAATATCAATATTGTAAAAAATCAATTAGAGTTACAAAAAATGTTGTTTATCTCACAACGGTCACTTTTAGCGTGATAACTAAATATACTGGAACATACACGTGAATTAAAGTAATTTCTAACCACTAGGAACATCTCCTGATGAGAGACTCGAACCTACAAATAGTTGAATATATTACTAGAGCTCTAGCATTCAGCAAAATGAAGAGATAATCAAGAAAAAAAGGGATTATCAAGCAAAAATGTAAAGGATAAAAAATTAAAAGAAAGCATATATTTTGGTATTGAAATTACCTCTGCTTAAGTTAAAGTGAGTCAAGGGAAAATAATTAATACAAATTGTGAATGCATTCAATAATACGAAAGACAAATTCAGTTTACATTTAAGAAATTTCAAACATTGAGTAGAAATGGTTCACTTTGAAAAAACTGTAAAGATGGGCTTACTTTTAAACTTCCTTACCTTCTGAAATATCTTTGTGTTAGCAAAAGACATCATAAAAGAATGATAATTATGGTCATGTATAAAAAATCTCATCAAAATTAAATAGTGAGAAACGAAAACCGCTTTTCTTACAGAAACTTAATAGTTATACTCCAAAATTTAAAATTATTTTACAAATGTTAGATATTGTTGGTATAAAACAATTTTTCCTGTTCTTTTTATCGTTAAAGAAAAATATTGTTCTTAGACATTTTTATACCTTTTTTATGTAGTATATTTTCACTATGCTTTTATTTTATTCTCTTTCCTAGCTATTAAAGAATAGTTTTCTTCGTTTTTTTTAATTTCTCCTTATTTCCAGTCAAACTTTCCCATTGCAAAACTGGTGAGCTATTTAGGACTATTAATATTTAATGAGCTTTGTGCTTTCAGCCATGATGATTTTCTTTGAGTCTGAATCCATTGCTTTTCAACTCAGAATGACCTTTCTTAGTCAAGCTATTACTCATCCTAGGACTAGGAAGCTTTGATTATTATCAATATAAAAACCTGAAATCAACCTATCAGTCTGTTTCAATCCACAAACTAGAACTACTAATATCTTACCGTAAAAGCTGAATGTTTGTTAATCATATATTTTATCTATTTTGAAATTTTAATCAGACAGTAACACAATAGTTACATTTCTAAAATGAAATTAAAGGATGAGTGGAGTACATATCTATAAAATTTGTCATATGTTGTTTCTCAGCATAATTTTTAAAAATAATATGGTGAAATTTTTGTAACGTTTTTAACTGTAAAAAAAAAAAAAAGCGTAACGAAATTTGAAAATGTTATCAACACACACAACAGTAGTGAGTACGAACATGTAACGCGCGGTTTTTAATTTTTTTATTCACCATTTTCTTTTTTTATATATAATTTAATTTTTCTCACGTTTTAAACTTAAATCTTCTCCACAATGCCTTTAAAATATTTTAATCAAGATAAAGATGATGAAATTACAAGAATATTATCTGAACTTAAACTTTTAGGTGTTAAAGTACCAAAAGTAAAAAAACTCAAAACTATTGCTGTGAAACAGGTACACTATTATTTTATCATTATTTGTGTATCATCCCGTCGACCATATTTGTGAAAAGAAAATATATATGTAGTTTAATGATGCGATTTAGCACCATATAAATTGCAAATAAAGTTTTTATTTGTTTGTTATGATGAAGGTATAAGCTAACTGTTCTGTTTCTTCTTCGTATTCTATAGAAAAGTTTGTAAAACTTGACGCATACTTTTATGGCAAAAAAGGTCGAGGGGATAGTATTTAAGTACCCTATAATCTTTCATTCATTGTTATTTTTGCTCTTACATTTTCATTAGAAAATCCAAAAGGAAATTTATCCTCAGCCATAACTAAAATTAAGAGAATATTTAAATAGAATTCTGTTTCTTTAACTATTTTGATTGTGTAATTCTTACTTTATGATGCATCATCTTTCTGATTATTAACCTGATATTTTTTTTACCATTTTTTTGTGTTTATTAACAACTGTTTTATATTTATGACATAATTTGTTTTATACATTTTTCTGACATAGTTTTCCATTGGTAAAAATGAGATGATTTTAATGTTTTAAACTATTTAAATCGTCTTAAAAGAATTTTAAATAAAATTTAAAATGTTTTATTCTTTACATGTAATCTATATTATTTAATGTATTAATTTGTGTTGTATATAAGTCTTAGTGGTACAACAATAACCTAGTGATTAGAGCAAAGATTGCTAAATTAATTAACACTTCAACTTTATTTGCATGTATAGTTCAATTTCCTTTTATTTTATACCCTTTCATTTCATGTTAGGTACTTACTTTATTTATTATTATTAGCATAACCACAGCTATATTTATTATTAACCATTGTACTATAAAAATATTTTTCAAATAAAATACTTAAGTTTATTATTGCTTACATTTGTTATGATATCTAGTTGTAATTCAATGCCGTAATAATTTGGTTTGGCACAAAATTGACTGCAATGACATTAATACATAAGTACCTAAATTAATTTCATATTTATTAGAAATTTAAATTTTTTTTATCTTATAAACAAATGTAAGGCCTTTTTCTAAATGTTGATTCTTTTAATTGGTTGCTCACTGTACAAGTTAAAAATGATCAGTGATCATCAAGTAAATTTTCTCTGTCAAGAAAATTTATTTCATAATTTATGATTTGAATTTGGCCAAAGAAACCCACTAGTGATTAAATTTTCATTTCAAGACTTAAATGTGGACACAGATATAGTTTTCATGTAAGAAACTTTGAAGAATTAAATAACTAAGAAATAAATTTAAAAAATGGAAAATTGTATTTTTATAAGTATAGTTTTGAAACAGAAAGCAAGTGATTCTTTTTCTGATTTTTCATCAATAAAACAAAAAGAATTGTTTTTAAGTATGAATTTTATATCAAATTTTTTAGTTAATATTTTTATTGGTTGAATGAAAGGTATAATTATATTTATTTATCAGTGTTTATATAATGTCCCGAATGATTGCTATTAAGTGATTCTGTTTTATGCATGTAAGTGGCTTGATCTGTAGCATTGTCTGATTAGAATTTTTTTTATAATTATAGGAAATATTGTTAAATTACAAATCCTGAAAGTTTTTTTTTTTTCTTTATACTCCTTTAGTATTCAGTTTTCCTTATTTTAAATTACATGAGTATATTTTATATGAAAATAATATTTTTCTCTTTTGGGAAATCAAAAATACCCCCTTTTGTTAATTATTGATACTTACTAGTCAAATTTATGATGCTAAATTATCATAAAATAATTGTTTTCTTATTTGAATTTAAAAAGCTAATTAATATCAATATATCAAAGATGCTGACTATAATGCCATACAATATTTTTCAGGAAATATTGGAATTTAGTGAATTTTTCAGTAGATTTTGCCATTTCTCTAGCAGTAAGCATTTATTCATTATATCAAAAAGACTGAGGATATTTAACGATCCATTTTAGCATTACCTACATTTATGCCATTATGTGCAGATTCAAAATACTTCGTTTTAACTATACATTTTCATTAGATTTTTTATAGGTATAATTCAAGTAAATGTTCTTTTTTACGAAAAATATTAATATTTCTTGATTTTAGTTTTGTTATTAATCAGATTTAATTTACTTAAAAAAAATAACTATGGTGTGTAACAACTATGTCAAGATTTATGACAATTTTTTGTAGCCAAAAATTCAAAATTACACCAAAAGCATTATACACATTTCTGCCAAGATTATCATAATTATGTATATTAATTTTTGTATAACATATGGGATAAAATAAGAATGATGAAGTTTTCAATTTTAACTCATTGACACATTTGTAAACAAATAATTTTAATTAAAAAAGGTAAATGCCTTCTAAAGGCAAAAAAGAAAAAAAAAAAAATCCTTACATCAACAACCTTTTTTATTGAAGAATTTTCAGATCATATAATACTAATGAATTATTTGAATTATAAATCTTATTCATTTATGTTATATCTCCATTAAACAGCATCTATTTTACTTATATTTTTAACAAATATTCAAAGTAAATGTTTATAAAATATAATTTTTAAATAAATTATTTTTCTTTTGTTTTTAATCCTCTTAGATTAGATATTAATTCTCTTCATTTAGAAAATAAAATAACTTAACGTTTCATATGACTAAAAACTGAAATTCTTCTAAGTATATTCATTATTAAGCAGGAAAAAAGTGCTCAAGAAACAAGTTGTAAAATATTTGGAGCTAACTTAAGCGACCAAGAATGGACATCAAATGGGGAAACTTCAGTACCAAAGTATGTTCACATCATTTTTATGCATTAAGACATGTTTTATTATTCTTTCCATGCAATTAATTAATTTATTTATCAAACTATACTTTATATTTCAGGTAACTTTCCTTTTATCTGTTTCTAATCTTATACTGTAATGAATTGCAAAATATATTTTTCATTAATAAGATCTTATGTGATGATACAATATTATATTAATAATGAGGCATGACTATCAGATACAATATTTTTGGAATGATATATACATTTTTTTGTTAAATTTTGTGTGTGCATGCTTTTGTAAGAAATTGTATGATATTGCAAGCAAATAAAAAGAAAATAGCCATTTACTAGTGAATGTAATATTGTTTTATTTTATATTATAGTACATACTACTCATGGAATTTTTACTTAAATCTTGATGTTTTTATTTTTTGTTAGAAAATGTTGTCATTGTTTTGAGTTTCTTCTAAATATTTTAAAATTTTTAATGAAATTGTCTAAAAACGAAACGGAGAATTAGTTCTTAATGTTACCACTAGATGGCGATATATGATTGTTATTGTATTTCTAACTGTTAACTAAAATAAAGTTCCAGTTCAGCCACAAAATTTTCATTATGATCCAGTTTAATCAGGACTGCATGTAATTTTTATAATTATGTGTGTGAAGTGAAATAATCACACCAATAAGATTGTCAATCAATCAGGCCGTAATTTTAAATTGACTCTTTTTCTGTTTGTTTCTGACTTTTATTCTGCTAAAATTCATTAAATACTGGTACTTAAATATGAAATTTTTCAGTTAAAAAATGTACTTTTCATATTTTCTTTGATAAAAATTTTGTATAATCACTTTATATTTAATCACACTGTTACTAAATCACTTTTAGTTGATAATTATTGAAGTGAAAGTGAATAATAATAAAACAAAATTTATCAGATTTTTATTTCTAGCTTATATATTGAATATATAGCTGTATATTAAATATATATATACATAAAATCTTGTAGAGCTTCTATTAAACAATAAATAATATTAAATATATATAACTATTATCTGGATATTTTAATACTGAAGATTACTGACATTTTCATTACATGGTTCTAATTTATCAAAAATCATTATATTTAAACTTAACTGAAAGTAAATTAAGTAAAAATATTTCTATATTTCTTAAACCTTAGAAAATAAAAGGAGTAAGAAATAAAATTAAAGTAAAACATAATTGAATTGTACTCACAAATTCTATAAAGATGCCTTTGGTACCATCAATTTGAGACATTTGAAGTGTAAACATTTTAATCATTTTTGTTTTGACACTTAGAATATTAAAATTTACAGAAAGGATTGTTTGAAAATATAGAAAGGGGAGAGAAAGAGCGATCAAATAAAATAAGATAATGAAAAAAGTTTTAATTTCACAATATTTTCCGCAAATGTCAGCATATGTTATTTAAGATCTTTGTTTTCATTTCAATACAACATTTATGGATACTTTTAAATTAATTTTAGAAATGTTAAATGATTACAATATAATTAAGAGCATTTTATTATTTTCTTAATATATTAAAATATTCATATGTATAATTATTGTACTTTTAATTTATTATTGACTTTCTAATGAAATATAAATTTTGTGTTTAATATTTGATTTAAAAAAAAAGACAAAAAAACAATGCTTTTTCTATAGTTTGATTTTGGTGCGAACTTGTACGTATATCTTGAAATTATTTTTTTTCTTACAATTTATAGAATAAATTTGCTTTATGTTACATATTTTTTATTTCAGATTCATTGAAATGGCCACTGCTTATTTACTTAAATTTTCAAAAAAGGAAATTGGGATCTTTCGTAAAGCTGGAAATGTTGCAAGGCAAAAGAAATTAAAAGTAAAACTAAAAATTTCTAGCATTTTAATAAAAATTAGCATATACAATTTCTTATAAATAACTAATTTAAAAACCAAATATTATCTATATAACAAACTACTTCTTTTTGCTATCAAATTCTTCAGTCCTGTACTATGTAGTCTGAACTATGAAAAAAGTTGTTAAATGTTTTTTTAAAAAATAAATTTATTCTACTTGAAAAAAATTAAATGGCTTAGATTAATTTTATTTTTTATAGCTAATAAATGTTTTATATTTCCAATTTTCCACTAAATAATTGAATTTTATTTTTTTATTTACTTAATTTTTTGATGATATATATTTACTGTTTTTCTTAATAATGTGCTTGTTTTGCTTCTTCATATAATTGTTTGCAGCTTATTATATGTATGTGTTTAGATATTTTCTAAATTTTGATTCTTTGTATGTTTATTTAGTTTTCTCTTTTCATAAATTTATATATTTATTTCATTGTAGAAGTTGTATAAGTATTTGAAAGAATTAAGAAATGCTTACACAAAAGGTTATCATTCATTGAAGTGATGCATTTGTTCTTATAAAGGAATTGAACTTTAATTATAAAATAGTAAAAACATGTAAATGTTTTTAACTATGTTTAACTACTGTGGAAATATTACCTTTAAGAATATTATTCATTATCATGTGTGTATGTAATCCAGTTATTTTTCAAATGAATATTGATTTTGAAATTTAAAAATACTATAAATGAAAAATTATATACTTTATCTCAAATTAGAGTAATTTAAAAAGTAAAAAACAAATTCTTTTTAGATTTTTCTCCAAATAGTTACTAAAATATTGCTTAAAATTTTCATCTTAAGAAAAATTGTTAAAAGAGGAGAAAACCCCCAATCAAAGCCAAAGTTTTTCTTAGGTAAATCTTTTTGTAAACTTGCACTTTAAAATTTTAGTTTTAAAAAAAAAAAGAAAAGCAATCAATCAAAAGTTTGCTCTCTGACCTTCAGCTCATATGTTTGAATGCCATCTTGGATTTGGAATGTTTGTTGTGGTCTAGAATCCACTTTAAATTCCGGGTTCCAGCCTAATTAGCCCTAATGCGAAAAATATATCCTGAGAAACAAAACAAAAAATAAAAAAAATCAAATTTGGTCTTTAATTTGTTTAATTCCTACCTCAACATGGATGTTTGTTGCAATTTAGAGTTTTTTCCATTTTGGGTCTTAATTACATTAGCCAGAGTCTGTAAAAAATTGTGATGACAAGCCGAATCAAAAATTAATAAAAGTACTTCAGAATTTACACATCTTTTATAAAAATAAAAATTTAGGAAAGGCTGACATTTGTGTAAATAAAATTCTGTTTGTCCACCAAATTTTTGTGCAGGGTTCAATTAGAAACAGCTGCTTGAGTTAGAGTGATATTTTTATCAGAATATTGGTCTCCAGCTAAAATAAAATTTACTGCTTCCTTTCAAAATTTTATTACAAAAATCATAATTAATGTTCATTGTAAAACTATTTGTGTTAGTATGCATACCATTCTGAAACTCTTCTCACTTGAATGATGTATTTCTTTTCCCACTTTAAAATTATCTGTACATAAATGCTGGGAGAACAAAAAAACAAATTTATGATATTAATTCTCTCTTTTCACATTATCACAATGAATTTATCACAATAATATAAGGCTACCAATTTTAAATGTATTAGAATGCAACCTAAGAGCAACCATTGAGCAAACCTAAGTAAATATTTTTATTTTTTATAAATGCAGTTTTTCTTTGGGAGTTACAATAATAATTGCTGGTCTTGACTTGCTAGTAATTTGATAAATTTCTCCTCATTCATTCTTCAATTAAAATCTTTATTGTAAACAAATTTCCCATAAATTGAGGAAGATGAGAACAGTATTTTTTAAATGTTGATAGTTTTAATCAAAGTATGTATGAAGCTATGTGATGTGCAAAATGTTATAGTAAAGAAAAAGTATTTAAAATCAATTAAGAAAATAGTAAAAGTCCTTTATTTATTTTATTTTCTTTGCAGAACATAAATCTTTATGTTCTGCAAAGAGAAACAATTATAAATATTTGTGTAACATTTCCCTGATATTGTTTTGGGAAGTCATGATTTGTGTTATTCTCTACTACAGTTGATGTCAAGGATTCAGATGAAGTTTATGACTTGATAGTAAATAGTGTTTGATTCTTGTAACAGTTCACAGCTTTTTTGTGTCTTAATCCATCTGCATGAGCAAGCACTTATCTAAAACTCATATTTGAAACACTGAATTTGCTTTTGCATACAAAGCACTCCGCAGAATGAACATTGTCAACACTTCGGCACCAGGTCTTGATTAGGCATTTATTCCCATCTTGCAGTTCCAACCATCTGTCGGAAAATTTCGTTTTCCTTGGCATTTTTAAAAGAAAATTGTTTTTAAAAAATAAAATTCTGAGCTTGCTAAGAAACATTCTTCAAAACACCCATCAAAATCTTTCAAAATGGCGCGATAAGCATTTCACGCATGCTCATAAACGTAGGCGAATAATTCTCACAATTTCGCCATCATTGTAAATAGTTGTGCACTACTAAAACCAGAATCTTTGTCTGTAAAGGCAGAAAATAGAATTTAATGGTAAACCCAAACCTAAATTTTTTGACGTCAGATATTCGTGAGCAATGGCTGAAAACGAGGCGGAGACGAATGTATGGCAACCCTATTTCCAATTTGAAGGAGAACAAAAAAGGGGGAAAATTTTCTCTTTCTTCTTGCATAGAAAGCAGTTGAAAGAAAATATATATTCCACTGAAAGAAAAGTTTACTACTGAAAAATATAAAATTATTAATTAAAATTAAACTTTCAAAAGAATGTAATAAAAAATAAGGAATTCAGGATTTATTTTGAAAAATGACATTTCAGGACGTTTTTTAAAAAATCAGGAATATCAGGACAACTCCGAGCCCTGTTAATGACAGTTTGTAAATAGAATACAGCAGGAGCCCGTTTTAACAAATTGGAAGGGACCTATGAAATAGTTCATAAAAAAATAGAGAAATAATGTATTAGATTATTAAGGTAGGTTTTTTTTACCAAACTACTTTTTCCTTTATGTATAAAGTACTATTAGAAGGGAATATTTAAAATTCACTATAAGAAAATAGGTTTCATACTTTAAAAACAAAACTTTTCATTTTATTGATTGTATTTTACTATAGAATTTTTAAAGATCAAACTGTGTCTTGCTTTAAGTTTTGGAAGCAACCATCTGATGCTTTGTAATCCCTAATGTTTTACTTCGTGGCAAAGTAGTCGGATTTCTTTTTAATGCCATTACCATCAACTGGAATGTTCATTCCTTCATGGAATTCCATATTTTTTGGCAATTTTTGCCCCTAATATTTTTTATCTATCAGAATTTTCTTTCTCACTTAAACTAAAAAACATGTTCTTTTTTCAACTGCTAAAAATCTTCAACAGAATTGCCTCAATCTCTTTTGTGAGACAAAAATTCATAAATTGAGTTCAAATGAAACAAAACCAACTCATAATTAGAGAACACTAACTTTTAAAGAGTGTTTTTCTTTTCCATGTTCTAATGTATGGAGAGGAGGACACAGAATATGGATTTTTCCCTTTTTTGTGTCCTTACATTCTGAAAACACAAGTTGAATTCAACACTAGAATTCTTTCCCATCAAATGTCTTATATTTGTGTGTCTTCTCCAATTGTTCCCACAATCTCTGGAATGCTTGTGCATGTTTATTCGTTGTTTAAGAATGAATCAAGTTCTTAAGTGTTATGTAAAAAGAAATGAAAAAAATTGAAAAAAAATATCAGATTATTAAAAAAAAAAAAAAAAAAAAAAAAAAAGCAGAAATTTGTCAGAAGTGAAAGTTTACATAAAAGATTTTTCTAAATACTTCATTATTGGAGTTAAAATTATGATTCTGTCTGTGGTGTCATCAGGGTAGGGAATAGCTTGTTGTTCGTAGAAAGGAGAGTCTACTGAAAATCAAGTTTTCTAGTTTAATGAAAACCAAAAAATTCACTTAAAATGCTGCAGCACTTTCTGCTTTTTTGTAATAATGGTGAATAATTATGTGAAATTAATTTATATTTATCATTTTTTAAATATTTAGGAATTGAAATGTATATTTCTGCTATAAAATACATTCATAAAAGTGCCAGAATGAATATTATTACTAATTCATTCTGGCACTTTTATTTATAACTTATCATAGATAATGTAACATAAATTAATTTAATATTTATGTTTATTATCTGGAAATGTATTTAAAACAAGTACTATTTTAAAATGAATATTTCAGCCTCTTAAAAACTACTACATAACTTATCTTTGTTCTCTTGATACTAATAGGAATATACATTCTACATGTATTTTTTCATGTTGTATGTAGAAAACACAGTACAAATAATTTATTACATGTGAATAGTATATTCAATTTCAACTATGATAAGCAAAATTAAATAAATTACTCTTTTCAAGGAAGCAAGGTATTAGAAACTAATGTATTTGAACTTGTAATCTTTCATTAGTTATGAAATTACTTTAGAAATATTAATTTTATTCTCATCAAAAACAAGGTTTTATTCAGTTGATAACTAAAAAAAAAAGAGTAAAATAAACTTATTTTTCTACAAAGAACATTCAAAACAGAAAATATTATTTTCCTGGCCCTCAGGAATAAGAGCAAAAGACCAACCCAGCCTTAGGTGGGTTGTCTACTTAGAAAAGTATCTCGTCATTTTAAGAATGATCAGTTTGAAAATCTTAGCCATAAAAATAGAGGCTTAAAGGAATGAGAAGGCCAAGGCCCACCAGTGTCGTGCCATTGAGGAAGGAAAGAAGGACTTATATTTTCTTCTCAGTGTTAACATCCTTGTCATTTTTTCCTAGGGAAAATTCTCTAAAATAGAGTTTCTCATTCTGTGTTTTTAAGAATTTAGAGTTTCTAATACTTTTTTTGTTATTTAATTATTACTTAATTTGTGTATGTTTCTTTTCCAGTTACAGCTAGAAAATGGAGGAAATTTAGAAGATTCTGAACCAAATGACGTTGCAAGCTTATTTAAACAATGGCTGAGAGAAATGCCTGATCCTTTAATACCCCCTATTTTGCAGGACATGTTTATCAGGTAAGTTTTTCAAATCTTGAAAAATTAAATATTGTTTTTTTAACTGAAAAGTATGTGGAAATATCTGAAGAATATTTAAAATGTTGAAATTAATCCTTTTTTTAAATTTTAGTATTAATGTAAAAAAATTTTTCATTTTAAAGCATTCTATAAAAATGTAATAAGACTTTAATCATTAATTAAATTTCACTTAATCATTAATAAAAAATAAATTAGCAGAATTTTTTAATGTAGCAAAAAATGAAAGGTAAGATATTTTTAAGATCATTTAAGAAAATGAAATCCAAAGTTTTTGAATTCAAGATAAATCTATTTCTTAAAAAAAAATTATTTTTTTTCTATGTACTCATTTTTGCAATTTTGAATGAGTTGCACAAAATCAAGGGTTATTGTTTTTTAAAAATATATTTTAATTTAGCAAACAATGATATCATTAAAAAATGTGTAGGGTTTATGAGAATTAATAACACTAAATTAATGGGAGTAACATTGGCTTCAAAAGTTTTATTTTTAAATGAGCAATGAGCTTTCAAAAAATATCCTATATAATGTTTCTAAGTTGGGTCTACAACTGGGCAGCAACTTTGAGTCAATATTAATTGTTTGGTGGTAGTGCGCTCTTTATTGATGGAATCATATCCTTTAAAATAATTGCTGCATTAAATTTTGTGTGAATATTATTTTAAAAAATACCAATGATCTATTAATACTGTTATTATAATTATAATACAAATACTATTTTAAAAAATAAATATATTTTTAATAATATAACATGAGAAGAATGTCCTTATTTACATTTTTCTTACATTTTATAAATAAGTTTTCATTTACTTTGTAAATAAATAAATTCTAACTAAGAATTCACTTAAAAATTAAAACTTTGTATCTTAAAAATTTAAAACATTTCACTTAACTTTATAATATACTTAAGTTGATTAAACTTTGGCAAAGCTTAGGTTTACAATTTACTTAATTTAAAATATCCCTTATGAATCAAAAGTTAAAAGTTGAAATCAAATTAAGTTAAAATCCAATTTTCTGTTTTTTAAAATTTGTCATAAAAAATCTTTTCTGTCATAGAGCTAGTGATATATTTTATTTTGTATATCTCCGAAATAAACAATATAAATCACATTTTAAATAGAATTATAACATATAACCTGTTATATTATTTTATTACTGTGCGATTTTCAAAAAGTATAGGAATTACTTATGCATTTCTCCTCGATCTGGATTTTTTACATGAAATTCTGATTTGATATCTGTCATTTCTCAAAACTTTAACTTACAAAGAGTAGTTTTATACACATTTAAATCCTAAGGAATTTTATTTTGTTTATTTACTAAAATCAATAATTTTCTGATTTATTCTCTAAAATTTCATGCATTAAGCCGAAATTTGTCAGAATTAAAAACAATAAAATTGTAGTTATAAAATTGTTAATGTCAATTGTATTAATATATTCACAAGTAAAATTTTATTAGTTTTCAATTTACCAAGATTTTAAATATTATTTGAAAGTTATTTTGTAAATTTCTTTTAAAATCTGATGGAAAAATCACAGGAAAAGTAATTTGTGTATAAGATTTCGCTGAAAATAGCTTTTTTCCTTGTGATTATTTCTAAATCAAATAAATTAAGGAGCAATGATCATATAAAATAGTCAACTTACATCAAAACTTTTTTAAAGTTTTTATTTTCAATTTGAAAAATGCAAAGTTATAACTCTTGTTTCATTAAATAAATTTACTTTGTTTTCATTTATGCTCAACTTACTTTTGCAACTATGAATAAAATAAGTTAATTCTATAGCTTAAATAATATTTTTTTTAGATTTGGAGATTAAATAAAATTAGAAATGAATGGCAAGATTATACCATAATTGTTTTCAGATTTCATGGAATTTCAATCTCTAAAAGTTATAATTTTAGTTCTACTATAAAAAAATTGTAACATGTTTCATAAGAAAAGTATTTAGATATTTTATACATTATTATTAAGCACAAAGTTAGCTGAAATTGAACTTCAAAAGATTAATTCTGTTTAATTAATGAGTTTTTTTTTCACTTTTATAAATTATAAATTTTATTTTAAGTGATAAAAGCTGTCACTAATGATATTATTTAAAATTTAATTATAATGACTCCTTGATAAATTTTTACAGATGCTTGAGTTTGGAAATTGAAGAAAACTGTGTTACTGCTTGTCTGTTAACCTGCTTACTTTTACCACAAGACCACCTTCATACATTAAAATATCTTCTTTGCTTTTTAAAAGATATTGCTTTTGATAGTGATAAAAACAAAATGAATGCTCACAATTTATCACTTATTATGGCACCTAATATTTTTGTAGTGCATGAATCTTCAAATAAAATACGGTAAGTATGCAAAATTCTTCAACGTGTATTTTTTGCTTAACAAATGCTAATTTTCAATTCTGTTAACATTAGGAAGATTTCTTACCAACCTATTTGCTTAAGATTTGTTAATTTCGTAACTGAAAAGCCTTAAGTAATCTTGGTTCATTTCATAATTTTTGATTTTTACAAACACTTAAAAAGAAAATAATTTAAAAAGTATTCAGACTTTTAATATTATCGGAGTTATAAATTCTATGTATTTTTAATCATAAGTGCAAATATTTAGAAGTTTCTTTAAATATATAAAATTTCTTTATGAGCATAGCAATTTATTGATTTAAGACTACAATGGCATACAAATTTTAAATGTTCCATTACCGAAAGTTAATATTGGAAATGTAAGCAATGTGTTAATTATCAATAAATGATTTTTTAAACCAAGCTGTAATAAAAATTTCCAAAGTTCAAAAACTAGTTAAAATGTAAGATTTTTTATCTTATATTTAATTAGTTCCATATATATAATTAGTTATATTAGATATATTATTAGATATATATAATTAGTTCCATCCAAAATAATTTTTATTGATAAATTAATAATTGGCTTTTTTTATACTATTTAAATCTTTGAAATTTATGTTACATTACAGCACATGATAGCTTTTTGTGTAATTTTAGTGACTAATTTGGCACAGCATGTCCAATTTTGGACCTTGTGCCATAAAACCCAACCAACCATTTGGTGGCTAATTTAATTTTATTCAATAAGGATTTATAAGCTACATTGAAAAATAAATTATTTCTATTTAATGAAAAATTATGATAGAAATCTGTTCAATGAAATTATGAAAACTTGGTGTAATATTTAGCATTAAATTTACTGTAGCGAAAATAATATATCGACTTGAAATGGCCTATAATAAACAACCTAAACAGAGTTTATGCTGTTAATTTTGAAAGTTTCTTAATGATTGATGGCTTTTTTATGGTCTTAGTTACTGCTATTTTTAAAATATCATTGAGAATTTCGGACTTGATACTCTTGCTCGGTACATTTAAAATTTATGAGTGATCTTATCAAAGAATGTAAGTTAATTTTCATATTAATGAAAGGAATGCTTACTACTGTATATTATGAAACTTGCTATGTTAATGAAAACTGATTCTGTATGTTAATGCTTTGTACCACTTTAGAGGTGAAAGTATCAACAAAAAGCTGATAATATTACAGGCTACATGTAAAGTTTCATTAAAACTTCAATAATGTGTAAGATCTGGTTATATGTATAAGTATACAAAATTTAATAAAGACAATATTTAAGCAGCTTCTACATTTTTATCCTTAATTGTTTTGAGCTGAAATGTATAAAACTACTCATTTCTATTTAATTATTCTAAATATGTGATAAATAAGGGAAACTGGAGGAGCCTTGTAATGGATAGGACCAGATGGTAATGACTATTAAGGATGGCCATTGCTTGTAACAGGCTTTAGTGACATAAAAGAAGAAATATAGGTGATAATAGTTTAATGTCAAAAAGTGTTCCCGAGCAATAACTTACATCTATATTTTTCAACCATACTTGAGTAATGTATATTGAAAAAACGTTAAATAATAAGTGCTCATATAATTTTAGTATTTTTTCATCTTTTAGAATTCTAAATTTTTAAAGGGTACATTTGATAAATTTCCTAGTTATTATAGTGGTTGCAAAGCTAAATTACTTCAATATTATTGTTTTAAAAAAAAAAAAACTACCCACAACTTCTATGCATTTAAAATTCATAATGTATAAAATGTGAATAGTTAATTAGTTTTTATATACTGCATATAAAATATCTGAATTTAATATTTTTGTTAATTAATATAAAATAAAATTGTAATTTCTTTTATTCTTCTAGTTTACTTTTTATTACTTATTACATCGAAGGTTATTAAATATTCAAGAGTGTGTGTAAATAATTTATAATTAAAATAACTATAACTTTGAAATAAATGTAATCACTGTTTTATATTATGAAATATATAGTCTTAAAATTATTCTTATCTTGTGAATACCAATTTTTATCTTTGATTTTTTTTTTTAATTCTGTAGGAATAATTTAATGCAACAACATGCTTCTATAGTAAAGATATTGATTGACAATGCAGATAGAATTGGTGAGGTTCCTGCTGGTATTGCTTTTCAGTATTCTTCTGTTGGCTCAGAACTGGATTCCTCATCTGATTTATTGGAGTCTAATAATAATAAATTTAAGAAAAAGCGAAGTGGTGGTCCAGTGCAAGGTAGGATACTATTAAGTTTATATAAAATATATTACAAGAGAATTGATGCTAGTTTAATATTGCTTACAGCCAAAATGCTTTGGCTACAAAATGCTTTGATTAGTGATATTTTCTTAAATTGTCAATAATTTAAATCAGAATAGTTAATATGAGATCAATCCTTAAAGAATTTATGAACCATAATAATTTTATATATTCCCTATCTAAAAAGTAAATAGGAAAACATATTTGGTAAATAAGACAAGCCAAGGAAAAAAAGTAACAATTCAGTCTACATCTTCAAGCTATATATTATATTTAAAATGCTTTTAGTCTTTATAATCCTACAAATTACAAAATTTGCATGAAAGCATGTTCATTCGTAAATTATTTAGAGAGTATTAATTTTTTAAATTTTGTGACAGATCTTATAACTGGAAAAATTGGCATAATAATAATATAAATACAAACACAATAATCACTATTTAATTTATCTTAAACTAAGAAAGGATTTATTTTATATTTATATAATTAATACTATGTTTCCTTGAAGATTCTTTTAAATATTCAATAAATAAAAATCAATAGACATTTTTTGCAATTATGTACTTATATTTTCAATTTAAAGTAACAAAGTAGAGTGCTTATGCTAACACTGTATTTTTTTATGACTTTTTTCTTTTTTATCATAATTATTTAAAATCAGCATTTTTATAGCTTCTCCATTTTATAAATTTCTATTTTTAAGTTAAGTTGAACATTAAAATTATGTGTAGTTTTTACATATAATATTTACTTTTTTGTATTGGTTGAATAATATTATTGCAATTTTTTATTTTATTGTTTATGAAATCTTAAAATAAAATTGTATTTAATTATTTATATTTGACTCATAAAATTTTATATCAATTTCTTTCAAATATTGTTTAAGGAACTGTAATTTTTCTTAATCTAGTATATTTTAAGGCTTTTATTGTATCTTTATAATAAATTAATTGTATTTTATTTTACAATCACATTTTCATAATCATTTTTAAATTAGATATCTTTAGTGGATTCAGAAAATTAGTTGGACAAAATGGGACACCTACAGTTGCAAGAACACCTGAGTACGACTTGAAAATTCCTGCTTTCCAAGCATCTGCATCTAAGCGTAAAGCTGATCTTGATCATAAATCCTTATCTGCAGTTAAAAGGTATGCTTTTGTGTTTGTGATGTACCAATGACTTGAAGTAAATTAATCTAATTATCGGCATGAAAAAGTTTAAAATATTGAATTTTAAGTATGGAATTATTGTGGCTTTTGCGCATTCACAGAAGATATCAAAAGTGTGATTAACTTGTATAATCCAATGTGCTTTGCCATTCAAGAAACATTCTTGAATTCTCAGTGTTGTACTAAATTGCATGGTTATAACTATGAGAAAAGATGTTCATTACAATACAGTATAGGAAGGTTTATGGATTCTTGTGTATCTTGTGACTTCACTAGTTCTGTGTACATGGTTAACTTATTACTAAAAAATTTTGCAGTACACATATATACAAAATCTGTTTGTAGCCTTTACTTACCTTTAAATATTGTCATCCATGAAAGGATTTGAATAACATGTTAGACCTGCACCTACAACTTCTATAATGCTTAATGATTTTAATAATCATAACATTTTATAGGGTAGGCGGAGCTGGCACCCAAATGATTAGCAGAGCGCTAATATTGAGCAATATTAAGCCGAGCTAGCAGCCGAATGGTTAACGCTTTTGCCTTTGGTTCAACAGCTTGTGGATTCGAATTTCACCTTGGGCATGGGTGTTTGTAGTGGTTCGGAATCCACTTCAAGCCATAGGTCCCAGTCTAATTAGCCCTCTTGTGCAAAAAAATGACCGTTGATCGACAAATGAACATCTTATAGGGTAGAGATTATATGAATTCTCAGTCACATAATTTAAGAGTTTATTTCTAAAAACAGTATTTGCCTTTTAAGTACCAATAAAATAACTTGTTTCCACAAACTATCAAAAAATTTCCATTCATTAGATTTGGCCATTTGCTCTTATACAATTTTATTCCAAAACTCTTGTGTCTTATATGTTCTGTTTTATACAATCTCCAGGGGCATTCCTCAGGGAAGTGTCTTAAGTTGTAAAATCTTTAACACATTTACATCAGTAACATTCTACATGCATTATAACTACCTCTCCGTGGAATTTTATCCTAATACAGAAATTAAGATATCAGGTGCAGCAATTTCAAAAGCTAATTAGATATCTTTTCTTGGGATAGTATTTGATAAAAAGTCAACTTGCTGCCACGCATTTTAATTTTTCAAAATAATTATGAAAGGTTGCTAAATATCCTCAAGGTGCTCTTTAATACTTCTTGGGACTGTAAAGTGCTACTCTAAATGTTTGTTTCAATTTATAAATTCTATCTCAAATCAACTATGCTATGAAATTTATGTATCAACTCGTTCATCTGTATTTAAATTAGACCCTATACATAACCCAGCTTTGCAAAAATATCCTAGCACATTCCAAGCTTCTAACCTAACCAGGATCTATATGTGATTTGCAATCAATCACCTCTTGATCGAAGATGTAAGCAGTTATCTCTAATCATTTTAAAATATCTGACTCCCATCCTTTGAGATCTAATATTGTATGCTCCTCTCTAAGGAGGATACATAATGCACAGCCATGTAATATATTATCATTTTATGAGCATGCAAACTCACTTCTGTCTTCATCCAAATTCCCTAATTTATAAATCTGAATTACATATGCTTTGAAATTTTCACCTTGGAACATCCCTACTGTCAATATAATCAGCTAGTTACAGTAAATCACCAGATATTTTTCAGCAGATATCATACATTCTTTTGTGGTTTCCCTCTACATTCTTGCATTTACCGATGACTGAAAATCTAATGGTCATGTTAGTTGTGGTATTGCAATTGGAAATACAGTTTACAACTATGGACTTTATGCATTTTGTTCTGCTTACCGCCGAAGCTGTTGCTATTGTATATATCCTAGATACAATCCATCCGTCATTGAAAATATTGCATCTATACAGATATCATAAATGTGATCATACAATTAAACCATTTTAATGACAAATATCATCTAGCTGGTTAATAAATATTAGATATTTTTAATGTATTTCAGGATTTTACATCATCTTTTGTTAGGATCCAAATCCTGTCAGCAATGCTGACAATGAACTTGCAGATAATGCAATGAATTTGCAGATAATGCAATGAATTTGCAGATTTATTTTTCCTCACTGGCAGAGGATTTGGGATTTGCAGATGAACAAAAATTTGTGTAATAAGCTCCTCACATTCTTCTATTTCCAATTATTCCCATGGGATTTGATGCAAAAATTACCTTTGCTTTGGGTATTCTTGATTTACACACAAGCACTTATCCTTGTCTCAAAGTACTCTAATTTGTGATATGTATAATGTCCATATACAGTTCATCACATTTTAATTGTTTGTTCTAATTTCAATGAATTTTGCTTTGTACTTTTTAACAGCACAAATTTTATTATGTGAGATTTAATTGAATTTAAGTCTCACAAATTTTTTTTCTTCCATTTTTTAATTTCAATTGTTTTTTTTTTTAATTGTATTTAAACTTGTATCCATTTGTCTTTTTCATAAATTCTTTTAGAATTTTTAAGACATTCCTTTTATATATTTGACTAGCCAATTATCACACGGCTTCTACTTCTAGCTTTAAACATAGTTCGGTACAGGTTTATCCAATATTGGACTTTGCACCAGTAACTCCCACAAAAATCAAATCAAACTGTTTAAATTAAAAAGCTATAATTTAATATAAAGTTCAAGAAATGAAAATTATATTTTAAAGTTTATTATATGGAAAAAATTATATTAATATTATTAATCATATGACTGTGGGTTTCAAATATTTCTTTTCATTGTTAGTGATCTATTAATCATCTCTGCCTGTCTTTTTTTAATATAATGATTATGCAAAATTTTCTAATACTGTTGAAAAGGAGAAATGAAATGGAAAAATTAAATCATTATTGTATATAGTGTTAAATACAAATAAAATATCTGATTTTAAAAAGTATGATATGCGCCATTATAAATTCCTAAACAGGTAAAATTTTACTTTAATGTATTTAGGAACTCTGTAGTAATTCTTTCAATTTACAGTTACTTTCAGCATCATAAAATTAGTTTATGCATACATTTATCAGTTGTTAGATTTCAGTACTTAGCTATTATCATGTAACATTTATTTGATATCAATTTGTTTTCCTTCTTTTATTTTAAAATTTGAATCATAATTTTTTATTTGAACATAAGTTTTAATATAAAGACATTTGTTTTACTGTACCTTTAGTCTCTGCCATCAATCATTATTGAAATTTGTCTGCCATTATTGAAATCACTGCTTATGACATGTTGTATGTATGTTGTTGTCCTGATTTCTTAAATGCGTTATTTAAGTTTAAATTATTTTAAACTGAAAGATTGCAAACGAATTATTAACCTTTAAATTGAAGAAATATGTATAGACTTTTTTGTCATTTAAATTATGCCTTGGTAATTGAAATCACAAAAAAGTCTATTTTTGTGATTTAGAGGATTATGTCTTATGTAAGATTTTTCATTGCAATGGAAGAATATCGTGTTACAGCAATATAATCTCTTTCTTGAGTTTCCATATCTTTTTGTTTTACATTTTTCTTCAAGTCTTTGGATATTACAGCATGTTTTTGTGTTTTATTTAAAAAAAACATTTTTTATAAATTCTTCATGCATGTGAAAAATTTCTGTGAATATTGATTGCATAGAAGTCATCTTTTAGTGATCAATAAATAAAGTAGGAAGTTTCTTAAGTTATGGGTTTTATGATTTGACAGCAAAATATTGCAAATGCTTTTTATGTAAGTTAAAGCATATGGCAACAAATTAAGGCTTGTAATATCCATGTAGGAATTGAATGGCCTTATCTAAAATTAGCTTTATATATATATATATATATATATAATTTTAAAATTTTGTAACTTAAAAAGCATGTTTTATAAAAGATTTACTCTGTAGAAAAATGAACTATTTTTTAATTTATTTAAAATAGGCAAGCTGTGTCACTTGATAGTTTGGATAGTCCAGCTTTAGCTGTAACACCAAAGCAAAAAGGTAACTTTTTACTATCTATTAAATGATATTACATAATAATGAATTGTTGTATCATTGTTTTATTTTTATTTTAGGTTTATTTCTCAGTAATGCCGAGAAAGATTCTAATAGACATGTTCGTCGCAAATCAATTGGGGCTTTACTAAGACGAAAGGATAGGAAAAGGTATAACCAAGTTCTTTTGTTATTGATATTTTGTGTTAACAATATATAAAAACATTAACTTAGTTAATTTTTGTGAATAAAAAAAAACATGCTTATCAATTTTAAAATAAATATATACAAAAAGGATTTTTAAATCTTACTTATTTACTAAACTTTAGTCAAAAAGAATTGATTTTACAGTTTGATATAAATTTTGTGAAGTGGTATGTTAAACATAAAATAAGAACGCTCATCAATTAAAATTTATTTTATTTGTAGAAAAACAAAGTTTAAGTTAGCAAGAAGAAATGTGAAAAATCTGTGTATGTCTTGTCATTTTAAAGTGAAGGAATTATAAATGTAATATTAATGTATAAAATATATGCTTTAACTTTGTATTAAATATTAATATTAAATTTTAAAATATCATATAAATGAGTAAATAAAATTTAAGAAGTATGTTAAACAGAACTATTAGATAAATGAAATTATGCTTATTTCTCTGATCATACTAAGATAGCTAGTTTTTCAAATTAGTCTTCAGTTTTGTCAATATTATACATTTTTTACTGTTAGAAATCATAATATCTAATACCACTAGCTCATTGTAACCTAATGGTAGGACCTTGTTCTTCATAGTGGAAGACTTTTGATTCTACCTAGTGTCCTTATTGAATACTCAAAGATGAGTGCTGTATTTTATTTTTTGCAAATTATTTTTAATTACAAAAAACTATTAAGAAATCATTTCAATGGATGTCATAATAAGTTTAAACAAATTTATTTAATCCAAATCCTTTTTGTTTTTTGTTGTGTTGCTTACAACTAAATTTATCTGTTTTCTCAAACAAGTATTTTAATTGTTCCAAATAACTATACAAGATTTATCACTGCATATGAATATAAGCACTTGAAATTAATTTTTTCAGTTGTTTTAAACTTAAGACTCAAAATACAGAAAGTAATTATTCAAATTCAGAATGCTTGCTATTCTCAAATAATTATTTTAATGTTTTGTTCCATTACTCAATTTAACATGTATCAAGTTTAATAAAAAGGTGCATGTGCATTAATCAAAACTATATTAAGAAATTTTCATGAAATAAACACAAAATATATTCATGATGCAAAATTTTGCTATTGCTTCCCTTTTCCCAATGTAATTATAATTTTTTTTTTTTTTTTTTTTTTTTTTTTTTTTTTATAAACAAATCCAATAAATTACCTGAAGCAAATTTATGTGTTAATTCTTTTGATGGTTTTGATGAAAATCCAAAACAGCCAGATGTAAGTATGCTTTAATGTTTGATGAAATAAATTATTCTATTAATTTCATATTTTAATTTTTTATGTGAGAATGAATGCTGTGAAAGACATTTTGATTTAATTAATTATAAGTTTATAAATGGTAACTCCTATAACACTGATTTTAAAATATTATTCATTAAAATTTATTTCCACTTTTTATTAGAATTTAGTTTATTTTATATAGTTGTGTAACAAATTCAAAGTTACATTTATACTACAGAAATGAGTTTAATTATTTTTCTTATTATATCATTTATTTCATACCTGAAGATTTTAATCTTTTTTTTAAAAAAAAATTATAAATTATATGTACTGTTGAATTATTATTCTTATATTTGATTTGTTTGAATTCTCTTTCTCTCATTTACAAATGAGGCTTGTCACAACAAGCATTAATTTGCCACTTATTTAATATTTCTACTTTAATGTAAACACTCTAATATCTAAATTCTTAATTGTAATTTAAAAATATTAATGAAATAGTAATATTCCTCAACCTCAAAATCAATAACACTAACAATTGCTCTCAGATGAAGAATGAATTTCACATTTAAAACAAGTTTTTTAATAGATTTTACAAAATGATCAAATTTTTGTGGTGTTTTTGAAAGTCGATTATATAAATATATACATTTGGAAACTTGAATAATTTTGAGTAAACTTGTATCAATTAATAAATGCAAGATTCACGTTCCTTTAAAAATCAATTTGGGGCACTTAAGGGATTTTTTAATCCCAAATTTTAGATTAATTTTTGATTACTTTCTAAACAGTTTTCGGTTATTTATTCTAAATTTTTGGTTATGTAATCAATATTTTTTAAATAAAAATTACTAATTATTTTTATAGAAGAAAGCTGGTGAACATCTATTTACCAAATGTAGTCCTTCATATCAAAAGATTAAGAATGTATCACATTCTGGAAGCATAAAGAAATCAGTATCAGACTGTTATCTACCTTCAGTCAAGACTGAATTTTCTATGTTACCAATTATATCTGTGTCCTCATCACATGGGGCTCTTCCTAGCAGACCTGTTCGAACTTCAACATACAATCTTAGATCTGAAGCTTCAAACAAATCATTAATGGCAGAAACGGATTTATTAGATGAGAAGACAAGTGAAAATGGAGAAAAACATTCAAAAAGAAGTATTTTACCAAATAAAAACAATGTTCAAAACAGCAGTTTTACTCTGGATGACATTCCTCTCATTGATGCCATCCCTCTCTCTACTCATATTTATGACTGCAAAGATTCTGATTCCAAAGAAGAGATCAATGATGACACATCTGAACAGTTGCCAAATATCAAGAGAAATAATTCGTTTCTATCATCTGTATTGGTTCCTGTCGAATGTTCTTCAGAAACATCCCATTCAGAGACCACCAAAACTGGAAATCACTTTGCTGCAACTTCTGAAAACTTGAAGAATACTAAAATAAAGAATAATTGCAAAGAGGAAATTCTCACAAATAAATTAGGATTGACCAGACAAGATGGTTTTATCATGAAAAATAAATCTAAAAGCAGTAGTTCCAATAACCATAATACTCAAAAAAAATCTACAGTTATTGATAAAAATAAGATATCTCAAGTTGAAAATATCATTTCAAATAAACAGAAACTGATAACTGTGTCTAACAATGATAATAATATTTCTGAGCAGAAAAGCTGGAAGAGAAAAACCAGGCATGGATCTCTTATGCGAGGACGACCAAATTCTGTTAAAAGCGGTCTTCGGTCAGAAGCACCTCATCGATGTTCCAATGCTTCTTCCCTGATATTAAAATCATCTCCTTGTTTGACTGTTGATCAAAACGCTTTTACTCATGTAGAAAGTCCTAGGCCTTTGAGTTTAGATTTATCACTGAGTATTGTCCTTCAAAATTTCTGTATTTCTTCTCCACCTAATTCGCCTGAAATTTCTCTTGATGTAGATATTACATCTAAAGATAATGATTTATTTGAGAAATTAAATACGTCTAAGAATAAAGGAAAAAAGAATTCAAATCGAGTATCAGATCCCATTTGTAAGAAAGTCAATGAAACTACACCAGAACTGCAGAGCCAAAAGAAAATGTCAAAGAATTCTGAAAGCAAAATACACAGTTTAAAGAAACTTTCTGGTGGTAACAGGAAAAATTCTTTTGGAAACAATTCTGGTAACAAACGAAGAAGTCTGAAAACCAAAACATCTTGTGCGCAGTCATCAGAAGCACTTTTCATGGAGTTGCAAAAATCTGTGAATGACAAAGAAAATATAAATATTCCTTTAAATGTGGATGGCTTTGATGACAACTGCTTTAAAACTCCAGATAATAAACTTTCCAGTCCAGATTCCATTACTTGGGTAAGTGGCAGTTCTTATCTTAGTTCTATTACCTCCCCTCAGGATGAAATTATTAACAAAAGAGAAAGTATTGCAATGATACTAAAAAATAACACTGGTCATGTTCAAGCTAAAGTGAGTCTATATGATAATCAACTTCAAAATTCTGTTTCTAACTCTACTAAAAAGCAAAATTCTAACAGTAGATCCTTAAGAAGTTCTTCACAAAAATGCTATTCTGAAAACCGAATGAAGGTGTCTTCCATCAGTTATGATTCAGCCAACAGAAGTAACTCTGTGAGAAACAGGGTCAAGTATCAAAGATCTCCTCTTCCACCTCCACCAAAGTTTATTCTCACTGATCTTGGCACACCATCTCCAAAAAGTAACCAACCTTTAAAAGAGGTTACTAACTTAAGTTTTGGACCTGATGATGTAAAATTTATTTCTCCTAATAAGACTTTAAAGCAAATCACTCCTATAAAGCAAAAAGTAATTTCTCATGATACAAAAAGTACTTCAAATTCAGGCTCAAAATCTAAGAAAAAGAAGAGAAATTCTTTTTCTGGTTACACTCCATACAAAATATCGAAAAAAGTTTCTCGATCTGAGAGCTCTCCTGCTTGTCATCGAAAAGAAATTATATTGTATTGATTAAAAATATAAATTTTTCTGTTGGTTATTCTTTAAATTTTAATTGAATGGAATATACGATTAATGTTAAGGGATTTATATATTTCAATCATAAATATTTAATTACTCATGTTTCTGATGCATAAAAGTATTGTGTATACAGTTGAATCTTTTTTTATTATTTTATTTTTTACATGATCTCAATGTGATTTTAGCTGGAAATACATTTTATTGTAATTAGCTTTTATCTATATTTCTAATTTGCTAATTCTACAATAATTATGGTATGCTTTTTATTTTTATTTGTGGAACCTGTTTTAGTATGTTAAAGTTGTGATAATAAAATATCGTAAAATAATATTTCAGTGTTTTTTTAATCAGTATAAATAAGGTTTATTAAATAATGAAATGAAAACAGAAGCAGAATATATATATATATATATATATATATATATATATATACATATATATATATATATATATATATATATATATATATATACATATTATACTATACAGTACATCAAAATAAACAAAAGCACGAAGAATTAATAAAATAACTTCTGATTGAAGTTTCATTTTAAACATAGAACATAAAAGTTAAACTGTTTAAAATAAAAGTGCACATAAAAACATGTTTTGCAATATGAAAAGATGTTTCACATATCAATTAGCCATTTTATGCCACTTTAAAATTAACGAACTTAAATTACTTTTATTTGCAAAAAGTAGTTTTTGATTTGTTAAAGTAACATCTAATTAACTTACTATGAATTAATTTGTTAAGTAAAGATAAAACAATTTCACTAACTTTGGAATTTATTTTTTTTAATATTTATTGAAAAATACTTCAAGTGCAAAAAAATGAGATTGTTTAACTTGTTAGTTATTTGTTACGAAAATAGTTCTATGAAATTTTAACATTATAGAAGTTTAATGTCATAATTAGACTAAATTGCATATTTTCGTTTTTAAAACGATAAGTAAATAACATTAAAATAACAATTTTAAGTAAATAAATACTTTGTTTATAAATTTTGAAAAAACAAATGAACTGGTATGTACTGATTATTCATTGTTATTCAATTGTGGATGCAATTCAAGAATATACATGAGGACCATAGTTTTATAAATACAAATACAAAACAATAGGCATGTATATCAGAACAATGATGAAGAGCATGTTAAGATTTACAAGAAAAAATAAATCAGTATTTTTATGTAAATAATATTGATATAGTTGATCATATGTTTATTAAATTTATTTTATCTCATTAATCTTGTGTATGATTTTGCTTAAAAGTATACTCTTTGCATTATAATAACTATAAACAATGGTAAAAAATATAATTAGACATATTCAATGAAATGTTACTTTTCCAATGTTTCTAATATAGGTTTTTTTGTAATTTTTATTTTTTATGAAATTGAATATGAAGGACAACAAGCCAATTGGGATGGTACAGCATTCACACACATTTTTTAAATTTTGGATAGGTGTAATGGAGAAGAAATTTTCTCTCCACTGTCAGTATCATACACATGTCTTCTTTCAGTATCTTGCTCCTTAAAGTGCAATTCGCAAATCTAAAACAATATTTGATATTTTGATTTTAAAAAAGGATTTTTTTTTTACTTTCTATTTTAGCAACTTAACCATAATAGCTATAAATGTGGCTAAATTTTATTTCAAGTAAATACTAATTTCTTAATCTCATTATTTCTACAACGCAATTTTTTTTTTAAAGCAGACTGATAAAAGAAGTAAATTAAATAATTAACGAACACAAGAAATAAATTATAAATAATTAATTTTTATTGCTTAGGAAAATTTATAAAGCAAATAACATACTTATAAAATATGATTTAATTTTTTTACTATTCATATACTTTTTCACTTTATTAAAAATAAGGGCGTTAGATATTAAAACCTTTAGCATATAAAAACTGGAAGAAATATATTTATTTATTATTATATATATTTTTATTTTTTGGAAAATTTATATAAATTTGAAAAATTTAAATTCATCACATGAATTAATGAATATTTAATTTTTATCTTTATAAATTCTTGTGTATAAATAAAAAAAATTCTGCTTACAAACTGAATAGCATTGTTTTAGCATCTCAAATTTACAAACTAAAATTGTTTCCTACTTGCAATTTGTCAATTCGAAATATTTAATTGTATCATGAGTATGGTATATTATTTCTTATGCAAGAAATTTCTAACAATTTTAGTTGTTGTTACTTATGACACTTGGACAAGCCAAGCTGACTATGTGAATTTAAATCAGTACATTGTGTCTTTCGTTTTAACTAGAGCATCACAAAGGTAAAAGTACAAATTTGCTCTAATCTTCTCTGACAGATGGCACCACCAGAGAATCCACTCCCTGTGAATTTTGACATTAATCTGGAGAGGGAGGAAATTTTTTTTTCCAAACCATTGCAGTCATAATAACTGCTCAACGTCCAACCACAGGATTTTCAATTCCACAGATTCAACAAGCCTATACTCGGTGGGTTTTTGGCGGCACTGGGAATCGAACCTTGCCTTCCGAACGGAAATCTGATGCCTTAACCACTAGGCTACCACGGTCTGACCTATTTTTTAAAGTTAGATTTGTATGAGTTTTCAATTGGGAAATCGGTATAAAACTATTATTGGGAAAAGTTATAACTATGCTGCAATTTCAACAGATTGTAGATTTTTCATTAAAAATATATGTTATTGTAATAACAGCGTATTTCACATTAATTTGATTTAAATGTCTATTATAAAATTGAGATATTTATATATTTAAACATTTGATACAGTCTACACTAAGAGATTACACATTTATGCATCATTAAACTTATTTTTTACATTTCCTTTTACACGTTTTAAGCAAACAATTTTTCCTTTACAAATTTTTTTAATAATCTTAGCCGTTCATTCTATTTAACTTTAAAATATTCGTGAAGCATTTAATTTTAATATTCAATTATTTCTAATATAATACGAATAAACTCATGCATTCTAAATAAGAATAATTAAATCTATGAAACTTACCCTTAATGATTTCGTTGGTTGAAAATCCTTTCTTTGAACGAGATAGAAATCCATTTATTTAGAAGTTCATTTTGTTATTTCGGTAGTGACGCTACAGCACTTCCATTACCCTTTTCAGCAAGAAGAATGTGTGATAAAATAGATACGTTATTTTTCTGTTTTGAAATTTGAAAAAAAGTCCCAATCTTACATTTTATAATTCATGTTTGTATGTAGATGTCGCGAAAAAAAAAAAAAAAATGAAGGCTTTATGTACACATTTCGAAGCATTACCTCATGTGCATACTAGGGTTTAAAAGTTTTTAATATGCGAAAATTTCTATTTTGTATGTTCATCTCTCAATATTTTTTTATGGATTACTTATATATATATAACGTTGCAGTTAAGCTCAGAAACCTACCTTAAGGTGAACAGGCTTGAAATATTTGTTACTAATGACACTTGTACAAGCCAAGCTCGCAATGTCTTGGCTATGCGAATTTAAGTCAATTGGGAGCGTCGTTTGTTTAATCAGAGCACCATGAAGGTGCAAGTATGACTTTTGCTCTTCAAACCTCCGATAGATCTCAGCACCAGAGGAGCTACTACCGCAATTTTTTGACATTCATCTGAAGGGGGAGTAAATTTCTCCAGATCATTGCACCCATGGTAACTGCTCAACGACCGACTTTCGATTCCACGGATTTAATGATCACGTATATCGCATGTACTCGGTATCTTTGGCGGCATTGGGAATCGAATCCCACCCTTCCGGATGGAAAGCCGATAACCTAACCACTGTCCTTGCTTGAAATATTTGCTTTCACTAAGCGCCTCATACTTTTAAACCATGGTCAGGCGGCGAAGTAACACCTAAATTAGCACTCTCCCCTCCACATCTACAGTATTTAGGAAGTCACAGATTAACGTGGAAATGTTCCCAATCCACAAAACTCCAGCAACTCAGTGAGGATGAATGTGATCACCCACCCCACATCACTGCCTACAGCAAATGCTTCAATTTGCTGATCTTAACGGCAAGCGGCGTGAAACTACTGAACCGAAGGAGTTCTTTATGAATTACAAGAAAAAATGCTTCTGATATTTTTATGAATTAATTTATATCCATCATTAATAATTTTATTTTTGAAGTACCACTAGTGTATGTGTATCTCAGGTACAGAAATGCACCTTTTCTTGGTAGTGCACTCTTTTTACTCATCCTTTTTAATTTTAGAAAGATGACTACTAATTAAAAAATTTAATGCTAAAGATACTCAAGTTGTCTTGTCATGTGATACACAATTCCTTTCCTATACACCATTTTTTCAAAACTATACTAGCCGAGTATTTCAAAATTATGGAGTGGAACAATGCTACACTAATCAAAATGTAGGTTTCAAGTATAGTATATAAATTCAACAATACTGTGTATAGAAATAAAATATGCATTTTTATAGCAAATATGCATCACCATTTAACATTTTTTGGTGCTTTTCTATATTTATCAATTGATATTTATAAAAATAGGTGTTAAATAGTAAATAGTGTTTATATTTTATTATATGATATTTAGATGGACTTATATATTTAATATAACCATTATTCTATTATTTCAATTAAATGATAAAGATCTATTTTTAGATAATATTGTAAATTCAAATTCACTTAATAGAAATTTTAAATAATTTAAAAAATATGAAAATTTACCAGATAATAATTCAAACTTAACTTTTTAGATATTATTCTAAATACGAAATTAATCATTCAAATAATTTCATCATGAACTAAAAAAGTTACATGTCAATCTTTAAAGTTTAATTAATGAAAAATTTTATCGAGTACATCTTCTCAAAGCTAATAATTTGTGACATTAAAAATTACCGTGATCACTATGTTCTCAATTTAATGTGAAATTAATAATATAAATTAAAAATCTAATTTTATAAATTATTATAGATAAACAGCAATTTAGAGGAAGCTCAAATAGAAATTGAGTTGGCATTCGAAGAGTTAAAAACAATATGTTGAACATTGGAGCAAATATTTCCTAATAAACATATTCACAAACTTTGTAATTTAATATCATGTTTTTTATGACTAAAGCAAATATAAGTAAATTTTCTCAAAGAATAAACTGGTTCATTCTGTCATCGAAATAAGTGTGTTGTTTTATTTTGTGTGTGTAAAACAGTAATACAGAAAATTTTCATAAAGTTTAATTAAAATAAAAATTGAAATTCTTAAAAAAACATTTATTTAACAATAGTAAGCATAGACTTTCAAACAAGCAACAAGTACATTGAGCGAGCAGATTTAAAAAAATTTTGTGCATAAGAAATTGAGAGGAACATTTAGACATTCAATACTGCAAAAGTTTCCATAGATTTAAAATATTTTAAATGCATTTTCAATTTAAATATAATAATTCTAACATGTGCTTAAATAAGTTACAAATATTTCTGTAATAAGAAATCCATTTTATAGTAAACACACAAAAACTACTTAGCTACAAGAAAATTGAAAGGTCATTATAAAGCATGCCATTCAAAACTCAACAGTGAAAGTAAGTACTTAAATATTAGTAATAAATATTACAATATAAAAAAATTTAATACTTACACGAAACATTTGCACTCAAAATACAATGCAATACAGACTTCCGCTGCACTACCCAATGACTGTTTCACAGTACAGCATCATAAATATACAACAGTGTATTTTTCATGCAAGAATTAAAATTCAAATAAAATTTTACAAATTTACTTTGATTTAAATGTATAAATATAGGGCTTGTTAAGCATATATAAATATACTAAACTGATTCTTTGAATCAGATATTCATATATATATATATAACACATATTTATATAATATCTAAAACACTTATTATAAATATCATCAGCAAATGGAAGAGAAAGAGTAAATTTCTTGTAAAATGAACAAATATTTTTATATTTAAGTAATACTTAATAGCATAAAAATGCTCTTAGATCCTACTATGTTAAAAAGTACTTTCAAAGTATAATATTTTCCCTTTTAAATTACACATTTGAGCAGCAAATAGGGAAAGTGCGATTTATTAAGGGCTTGAAATAATGAACTTTTATTCATAAAATTTCAAATTATATCTTAGAGTTAATTATATTTACAAACCAATGTATTATGGTAAAAATTAATTCAGTTTTTTATTATATATATACATATATTGTACATATTATCTTAACACAAATCATTTACTAACCAAAAGAAATTTTCAGCAAGAATTAATGACTTACATAAATCTAAATTTATCTTTAAAAAAGTACCTTTCTAATTAGATTAGGCCAATAATGGAAGAATAAAATAAACAAATATTAATCTTTATCATAAAGTAATATCTCTATAATATTAATTATAAAAACAACCATTAATCATATTTCAATGTTATAATTTTTAAAGTACGATCTTTTCTTCATTAATTCTTTTTTTTGTAGTAATTTAATTTTCATAATACTTTTAATTGTACATTTCAACAAAGAAAATCATTTATATGTATTGTATTCAAAAGTGCAAATAATCAATAATGAAATGCACATTCAATGTTTTGTACAAGAAAAATGATTTCCAGGGAAAGAATCTTAATTTAGTAACACTCTCTATAGTACTTTTTTTCTTAAATGAAATAAAATCTTTAAAAAAATAATCAGATCTAATTTGATGTTAAAATTTTTACATTAATTAAATTTTAATCTAATTAGAATTTAAGATTTTAACAGTAAATTGAAAGATATCTTATTAAAGAATACAATACAAGAAAATACGATTATAAATTTGTTTCTTTCATCTATATAAGATTACATAAACAAAATACTATGTTGTATTCAAATTTGTTTCAGAAAATTTATTTAATCTAAAAACAAATGCAATATAAGCCAATTGTGAATTTTCAACACACACACTAAGGTACATAATTTTAACAACATTTTTAATGTTTCCTATTATTGATTTATACACACACATATCAAGCATATCTGATTTAAAATAGCTAGAATTTTCTCCAAATTTATTTTTAATTCATCTAATTTAGAAAAACATACTTTTAATAAATTAATTAGATTGTCTATAACAGCAAATCTCATTGTTTGCTATTTTAATACAAACATTGAAATTTACACATCTTTTTGTAAAGAAAAAATTTGCTTTATTAAAGAGTACATACTATAAAGTTTTTTTTATTAAAAATAAATTTTATTAATCAAGGTAGTCAACAGTCTTTTAATGTTCTAAAAATTAGAAATTTGAAGTTTCATTTGTATATTTTAGTGAATTCTATGTGAAAGAGATATTTTATATATGTTATTTATTTACACTAAAATAAAATAGTATATCAATGAAAAATAACAAAAAAAATAAAAAAAATATTAAGAAATTAATTAAAAAGTAGAAAATTTTCAAAGATAATATGTTTACTAATTTAATGGACTATTTTAAATTTTTAAAATATAAAATAAAAATAGATAAATGTGTAGTATTTAAGAGACGGATTTCTTATACCATATAAAAAGTGTATTTTTATAAATATTGCAATATATCAAACCTTTGCATAAAAAATATTTACATTCTTAAATTAACAGCAACAAAACATTATATCTCATATATTTAAAACTTATATAATTATATGAAATATGCTTTAAAAATTAATTTAATACAAACTATTAAACATCAAAAATAGGTAAAAATATCGAAAACTCTTATTTGAACAACATTTGATAATGAGCATTTTATACATAAAGTACACATGAAAATATAATTGTTACATTTTTAAAAATATAATTTTTGTTAAAATATTTATTGATACTATGCTATAGTTTTATTTATTGAATATAACTATAGCATTGTTAATTAGAGCATTTTTATTCGTGTCTAATTTTAATGCAAGTTACACATCAAATAATATTAAAAATTACTTATAAATTTAATAATGAATAATAATCTTTTTTTAATCATATGAGACAATATTATAGCATTTTTTAATACAATTTACTGAGTACAATTTAATAATTAAAAGAGTCAAATAATTTACAGAGAAACAAGAAAAATAAATTTCAGAAATAAAAGAAATTATTTTAGCTAATTATATAAATGTAACTACTTTATTTCTGAAATGATCCATTAAAGATAATTTTTATTGAATAGTAATCGAAAATAATAATTATTTTAACCACAATTTAAAATTTTATTTTTATACAACATTGGTTATCATTAATAGCCCAAAAAATGGATAATACATAATTTTTTTAGTAAAAAAAGCTGAGGAAACCACTAAACTATTAGTAATAATAATCGATTTGAAAAAACGGAATTTATTATATAACTTTTTAAAGAAAAATATAAGCCTTCAATACTAAGCATTTAGTTAAAATTTACTAAAGAAACAATAATATTGAAATAACAATAACAACCACACTTAACAATTCATTTTATAACCAAATAAAATTCTGAATTATAACAAAATTTCAAAACTTGTAAAACAAATATAAATGCAAAATCAAATGAATGTATTCTTTACATAAGCAACAATGTGATGTGTGTGATACAGATATATATATATTTTTATATAAACCTTATATTTGTCCAAAATATTAAAATATTAGTTTAATTCAAAAATAAGAAAAAAACATATTTATGAAACAATAAATAAAATTGAAAACACGTTTCTCATAACATTAAAAGTTTTGCAACAAACTATTCTACATTTTATTTGATTAGCAGCAAAATGTTTGATAATCTCTAAGCCAACAATGTTTAGTAATTCATCAGAGCTTTTATATATACATATGATCAAGGATACTAAATAAAAAAATAAGGCAACTATGTGTAATCACATCAAACACAGCAACATATATTTTAAAAGCAATTAGTTGTTTTTCTTTTGCTTTTATAAGAAAATATTAAATATGTATCACAGTAAGAATGGAAAGAATTTACATTTTTTAACAACACAACATTTTTCACTTGAAACAAAAAATATGTCATTAAAAAATGATTGCGAGAGTGAAAAATATTACAACTCTTCTTTAAGATCAATTGTTTCAGATTTACTTAATGAAATGCCTTTTCTTAAGAAATTCAGGTAAAGTTTTTCAAGAGGATCTTGACTTCTACAGGAAAATAATAAAAAATGTTTAAATAAATTAATAAAATGTCAACTTTTTAGAGCATTATTCATTCATTAAATGTATCCAATACAATAAAAGTATGCTACTATTTGCATAAATGTAAGGAGAATAGTCTATATATAGTGTTAATTAAATAGATGTAAATTGTCTTCACAGAAATTTTTTGTTATTTTATATTCATACACAAAAAAAAGAGATAACAATTGAAGTATAATAAGAAAGAAAAATTATGTAAATTTAAAAGCTCTAAAAAATATTACAGATTTTACATTAAAAATATAAAAATAAATTTCCATTTATTGATACCATTATTCAAAATTTTCTTTCTCAGCAAAGAATTTCAAAGAAACAATTGCAAGATATTAAAATTTTTGTAATTTAATGAATTCTGAATGTAAATTTCATACTGAGTATATTATCTGTGATTTACAATGAGATTTTATTAATCATTATGACTCAATAATAATTTACAGCTCTTAAATTTAATGATTTGAAGTTTGAAAGTGACTTTTAAATGGTGAAAGTGTTTTTCTTCTCTTTTTAAAAGTAAAAGCATTAATTTTACATTTCCCTCCGTGGAATTAGGTATACAAAATACATTTTCTTTGACATCAATAGATATTGATTTTATTTAGCTTTAAAATAAAATAGAAATGTTGATAAAAGTAAAAACAAAATTTGTAAAGATTAAAATTTGACCATTTTTTAAATAAAAGCATGGGCACTATACATGTTAATATAAAAAAAAATTTATTTACAAATTCAATAATAAAGTAATATTTTAATAATTTCTAGTAATTTTTTATATAATTATTGTAGTATGTTTCCAATAAATATAATTACAATATATATATTTATAATTATTTTTATAAAATCCAAACATTTTATTAGTTTAATTAGAGAAAAATATTAATAATTAGAAGTAAATATATAGATAGATTTCTTACATAAAAATTGAGCTTTCTGCATCAACTAAGCCCAATAAATAATTTGCATTTACATGATGAATCACACTGGCATTTGGATGAAAAATTATTGCTTCAACAGGAAATTCATAAACAGTTAGGCACATGTTAGCAAAAACAGATGATTCTGACATCGGACCTTCCAATATTTTCTGAGAAAAAGAAATTACATAAAATGAATAAAATATAAGAAGAAAAATACATCCTTTTATAATTTTAAATTAAAAAAAATAACAGCTTTTTTATTTTAATAATTACATTTAAAGAATAAATATTACACACTACATATTAAATACTTTAAAATATTATTTTTCTATTTAATAACAGTTCTTTGCAGCTCAGACATTATCACTTAGGAAGTGAATACATAAATGTATCAAACTTTTGAAAGTGTAGGAAAATTAATTAAAATGGTACTGTGAAAGAAGTCTATAAAAACCATTTACCTTAAAATAATATTAAAAAGAATAGTTTTAAATATTTCAAAACTTTGTATGATAAAATAAATAACAGAGAATACAACAAATTTTTTGAAGATCAATTAATTTCTCGACAATATCACAAACATTTTAATAATTTAAATGTTTTTCTGAACCACAGACTTACTCACTAAATCACTGAAATAATATTTACTAAGCAAACAAATTTGTAATGTGGTGTTTTCACTCACTTAAGATTACATTTATTTTTAAGAATCAGTAAATTATTTTAGCAAAACTATACAAAAAAAAAAAAAAAAAAAAAAAAAAAAAAAAATTATGGCTAATTTTTGAAAAAAAGAATTTGTAAATTTACAACATTAAGAAAGATATAAGTACATAATATACAATCTTCCACTGTTTAAAAGGATTTTAGACATGAAAATATTAAGATGAAAAACAAGCTCATAAAAAAATTGAGCTTGCATTTATAAATTCTTTCCAGTCATTTTTTCACTTGAAAGATGATTAAACAGGAGATTTCACATCACAGTAGCTTCCAAATCACTATTAATATGCATTTCAGATACAGAAGTCAAATCCACGAATTCATGAATTAATGGCTATCTTATTTTAAAATTCAATGAATTTTTTTTTATAAAACAGCAATATAAGAGATCAAATTTAATATTATCTTTTGACTGTATTTATAAATGAAAGACAAAATTCCACTTAAATCATAGATATATTAAAGTACAAAATAATTTATAAATTCTAAATCCAGAATATAATTTATTTTAAAAACAACTAAGATATTTATGACAAATTCAGAAAACCTTTTTCAAAAGAATAAAATATCAGTACATAACAATCATTATTTTTTGTTAATCATAATTTGAAACAAAAAATCTAAGATAAATATAAACGAGGTATCATTCTTTATATCTAAATTTTTAATTATTATAAAAATAAATAGGAAAACTTACTTCTAATTCAACAACAGTAGTCCAAAAACTAATGTAATGAGATTTTAAAATTTCAAGAACTGGCGGACTAGCAAGAGCACCTTCTCGCAAAGTCCGCCCTGAGCCTCAGCAAGACTGGTCATCTAAATTACCCCATAATACCAGACCATGGACAAGTTTATCTTCTATTGTTGCTACACGGAAAGCCTCAGTTAAATTATAATATTTTACCTGGAAAAAATTTCAATAGAGCTGATGAAATATTATTCTTAAGATAAACAACTAAAATAAATTAATAGAAGCATTATTTAAAAAATTAATAAATTTAAGATGTTTTCTAGTAAAAAGAATTTTAAAATTGATTTTTTTCATGCAGGTTTCCTATCATCCCAATTTTTAGCATAAAACGTTAGCATTTTAATTGGCCAAATACAGATTCTTTGATGAACAGTAAATTACATTTTTTATTTTAATTTTTATTATATATTTTAAAAATATAAATATAAAAATAAAATAAATTAAAAAAGGAAAGAAAATTAAAAAAATATATAAAATTTAACTTTTTAATATATACATTCTAATAAACAAAGTCGATATTTATTAGATTTTTTTTTTATCAAATAATGCAGAATAATAATTTAGTAGAAACTAACAATTTTAAATATCATTGAGTATAGATAAAACACACAAAATGTATAGATTCACATTTATGCTTTTATGTGTGAGCAGTTTGAGTTATATAAAGATGTAACTTCACCAATTTCTCTATCTTAAAAAATTAAAGCATACCCTATTCAAGAAATGCATATTAAAAAAATTATAATGTTAATTTGCACTTTCAAAATTATCAAACTTTATATAATTTTTTGTACTTAGATAAATCATAGCTTAAAATGGAACAATCAGACTTAAAATTTTAGAATATTAGGAAATTTCTAAAAATAGTACATCATGTGGATTTAGTTAGCAAATACATAGATAATTTGATCTCATATATAATTTGATAAATAAAAGAAAATTACAAAGTTTTGAATCATTCAAGATAGTCAAACAGATTTAGATAATGTGCATTGCTAATTAAGGTGGTGAAGTTGGTTATGAAAAAATGATGCAATACTAAAAAAGATAAAAGAAGGCTTCAAATGGTACTGAAAACTTGACAAAATTGAGACAGGATATAAACTAAGTATCTGATATTTAGAAAATAAAAAAAAAGTAATTTTTATAGTAAAAAGATTTTGTAATTTATTAGAAAGAACAATGGTTTAATAATATTTGAAAAATATTTTTTAAATTTAATTTAGATGACAATCATTTAAATAAGGCTTTTTTATATAAAATCAGAATACAAAAAACAATATTAATAATTTAAATCAAGATAATTAAATACAATAAAATTGCAATCATATAGAATAGAAATATTTTATTTTCATTTTTTCTCAGTTTGGTACTAAAATTATATAATTAAGATAAATGCAGACTTGATTAATTACTTAAAAATAAAAATATCTTCATAAAGTCACTAAAAAACTAAAGAATTAAACCACATTGACCTTCACTACAGTCAATATAACTACAGTGACCTTCACTGTAATATAACAAGAAAAATGCTTCTATATGGATGTACTAATTCCTTTAGTTATTATTGTATTAGTATTTTTATCTAAGTAATAATAATGTAATGATTTAAAAGCATAGATAGAATTTTCTCACACTTTCTTTTATAATATTTCTTTACAATGGGCTTTTATAATATTAATTTTTCTAAAAAAAAACTTCAAGAAACAAAAAATAAGTAATTCATTTCATAAGGCATTTTGCGTTTGAATTTTCCATAACCTTTCATGATATTTTAATTATTCATACATGATATTATTTTCTTTATCATATTTTTACTAAGCATAAAATAAATTATTCATTGATTTTAAACAAACTTAAAAAAAAGGTGAATCCATAAAAAACTTATCATGTGAATTGTAATAATTAAAAACCTAATAATTAAAATTATATTTTACAAACGTTTGTTAATTTTATTAAATTATATACAGAAATAAGTTAATATAATTTATAGAAATATATTACTTTTTTAAAAGGATAAAATTGTAATTCTAATGAACTAATGGCATCTTCCAAAGAAACTTGAACATCCCATTGAATATCTGACAGATCTTTATCTAAACCTTTTTCATTAGTAGAGGGCACAGATATTGCAGAAGACGTTAATGACATGTGAGGAATGTATCCTATATCCACTTCCATGCTATCTTCTGAAGGTCCGTTATACCACTCCATATCTGAAATAATATATTTGAATAATATGCACATCAACAGCTTTTGAGCTTTATCAGCAGTATTTACAATATGAAAGCTTACATTATTTTTAGATGGTTGTGGCAAAGAAGGATGCTCTTAAATTTGTTGGATAAACATCAATTTATGAGATAAGTATACTCAGAGTAATTAATTCTGATAAGTGATTTTCAGAAGAGTTTTAAAATTAACTAAAACTAAATAACAATTTCCTATTAAAAGCAATAATTCAAATTACACAAAATTTTATCAAAATATAATATTGCAAACAATTTGTATAAAATACCATTTTATTTACAATTAATTAATCTAGAAAAAAAAGTTTTCAAGAGTATAATATGCTATATTTATTGCAAAAGATATATGAAAGCATTGAGATATCTTTTAATATTTAAAATATCAATTAAAAAATTATATTAGTTATAAAATTTAATTACTCCTCAGAATTACTATTTTTTATGCTTTTAGTTTAGCTTTCTGATATTAAGAAAATAAAAATTACGCAATCAAAGGATTCTTTAAATATAAAATCAAGGAAAAATTGGGCAATTTCGAATATTGTAAATTTTAATTACAAGCATCGTAGTAATTAAAATAAGTTACAGGTTCTGAAACTAAAAAAATATTTGTTGATCATAAAAACATTTTGAATCTGCACACAGTGCATTTTTAAAACACTATATTAGGTATTTCATTTTTGTAAATATAAAATACATAAACATGAAATTTAAGCTCTAATCTTGCATATATAAAATAGCTTAGAGCAAATATGCTTACGTTGAATAAAATATACAAATGTTGATAATGAATAGCTAAAATTCATTATAGTATACCAATAAAGTTATAGTATTAATTCAAGATAAACTCTTGAATTAATACTATAACTTTATTCTTTTCATCTAAACGATGGAAAAAGTAACATTTTTTACTATTTTCAAATGTGACTAAAATAAGTCTAATATGGCCAAAGGGCAATAAAAACTTAATATACAAATTTTAAAAAATTTAAGCTTTTTAATGAGATGATAATCTTTATTACATATACAAGACAGATTGAGTAAATGATAACTTATATACTTCCCGAAATTAATATGTAACAGCTGGCTACTTGTTTATCGTAACTGCTATATACCAACATTCAATTAAGTATACAGTAATAATAAATAGTACTTTATAATTAGATTTTTCAAGTCCCTTGCATACTGATCACTGCAATTAAATTGCTTCATATGTCACAGAATTCAAATTAATCAATATTTACTAACATTTTTAAGCAAATCAGATTTGTCAGTATTGTTTACATCATTTTAAAAATCTTTTAATTAGAGTACACATCCGATAAAGAGTTTTTACACAAAAATAAAATTTAAAAGCTTAAAATTTCATTTTGAAAATTTCTAAAGTAAAAATAAAACTAATAATAAATTATAAGAGCTAAAATTAGAAATAAATCTGGCTGTAAAAATTATTTGTATTTTAGCCAAGAGATAAGATTTTGATTACTTCAGAAATGAATTTTTTTTTTTACACTGTTCATCATATTTATGTAAAAGTGGATTGTTAAAATACAGTCATTGAGAAAAGATTATATTTCAGTTTATAGTCAGAAAAATGTCAAAATGTAATTTTCCAATTTTAGAAATAATATAATTTTTTCAAATAGAAACTTTTATTGTGAGGTAGAAAAAAATTCATAAATTTTTTTTAGAAATATTACATAATTTGTCTGTTTTTATTAACGTCAATAGCCATGAGAAAAGCATTTTTAAGACATTGGATTTTGAATTAAGCTTCAATAATTAGCATAAATATTTTCTGTTTGTGATCTTTTTTCCCCAGTTATAATTATAATTGAAGAATGAAAAGCAATGAAACAAAACAAAAATTACTCACCTACATTTAGAAGAGTATTAGGAACTTCCAAATGAAAATATTTAACAATGGTACCATCTTTGTTGATTATCAATTCTCCAGAAAATTGAGAAGGTGTGAACCAAAATGGATGGTTTGGAGGCTCATTCAGCTGGAATTCAGCATGAATTCTATATAATTTATAAAAAATTATTAGGACATAAAAACAATTTTACGTTAATTTGTAATAATCAGCACAACATAAAACATAGAAAAAGAAACCAAATTTAAATGGACAGAACACTATATTTGATATATGTTATCAGTTATATAATTCAATAAACTTTATCACAAAATTGTTAAAAACATATTAAGTTCAAATTTTCTTTAATCTAAATATTAAAAATTTGATTTATAAAATATATTATTTAAAAATCCTTTAAACTGCATAACATTAAATTTGTGATTAAGAATAAATAATATAAAAAATAAATTATTTAATGGTAACATTAACAAATTGAAAATTTTTACAAATAATAAAGTAAAATTTACTTGCAAGTTAGTCTATCATAATGAATAACATATGAATTTTTCAATAAAGTTCAAAATTATTCACATTTTAAAGTCTTTTATAAGGATATTGTAAATTTAAATAAGTAAAAAAACTCAACATCTTCATACCTGAATATTATATCAAAAAAATCTTTCTCTACTGCTCTCACAATGGCAGCGATTCCTTGGGGTGCAAATCTTGTCCATAAGAAAGGACGTGGATGGAAAAGACTCAACAATGAATGAATCAAAATAAACTTTTCTTCAACACATGGTGGATAATGTCTCTGGCTTGTAAGTGGACCTAAGTACATGTTTTGTTTAAACTCTATTACCCACCATGGCTGACCAACTTGGATATTAGCATTAGGAGGCAGGAAAATTGAAAAGTATTTGGCACCAAATCCAAATTGTGATTTAAAGGGACTTTTCCAATTCAACAAACCCTGTAATGAATTTGTCTCTTCCTAAAAATTATTATAATTGTATATTAGTATTAGTGATATACTTCAAATTTATAATAAATTTAGATTTTCTTGATTTAGAAAAAATTTGAATGGTTTCTATACATTATAAAAAATTTGATACAAGGTGAAAAAAATGAAATATATCATAGCACAACTGTATAATCCCTTTAACTAAAAATAGAATATAGTAAAATAAATTATAAGATTACAGAAGATTGTGTAGTTACTTTATGACACTTACACAAATAGAATTAAATATAAATTCAGAGCAATTTTTTCAGGATAAAAATCATTTTAAAAGGTTGTGCTATGAATTTATAAGTGTTTTAATTAATTGAAAATATAGTTAATAAATTTTTTAAGTAATATAGGACTTTTTATTAAAAATTGAGCAATTAATATTATAAACTTACTTAATACATCAATAGAGATGTGTGAACTAGAATTAAGAAATGAAATATATATATAATGTAAATAGTTTGCTAATTTTATGAATTAAGTTAAAGAAAGAATCTGATATAAAGGGATTTTCTGCAGGGACAATTTAAGAACACATTTGTTATCAAAACTCATCTGAATTTTTCGCAGTATAAACATGTCATTCCTGATTACAATTTCAATATTGTTCTAAATAATCTTATTTTTAAAGATAGAATTAATTAATATTTTAAAATCACTGATAATCAAAGTCTGACTGAGGCAGAAGCATAGGGGCAGTTGCCTTGGGAACCCCAAATTGAATAGAAAATTTATCTTACGTTGTCACTCGAATAGAATCATTTCACAAATCAAGTAAAAAGTTTATTGTTGTGAAGCAGAGAGGGCCCCCAAAAAATGTTTGGCCTGGTCTCCAATTAGGCTAAATCATGCCCTGCTGATAATTTATATTTAACACTAAAAATTAATTTTTCCTAGGTGTTATAGCACCAGAATACTTCTCTATACATAGCCCAGAGTTAGACTCAATCAGTTAGATGTAAGCAATTGGGTGGGAGTCCTTTTACTTTAAAAGTAGGGATTAAACAGAAGACCTTCAAATACTTAACTTCTCAGCCCCAAATTTATCAATTCACTTGGAGAACACTATGACAATGAACCAATTTAATGTGCCTCAGTCAGCTTTGGTGAACATGAGGAATCTTTGGTGAAGTTGGGATTCAAACCAACTATCTTCTGATAATGAGAATGACACGCTAATCAATCAGGCCACAGCACCTTCTTTCATTGTGTGCACAGATATATTATTTACAATAAGTTATTCTTAGGTTGAAACAATTTTGTACTATGTATGCTATTACTGATTTATAGTAAAATTTCTTTAATTTGTCAAAAATGTCTAAAACTGTTTAAATTTTCATAAAATTTTGAATAGTTTTAGAATTTTAACAAGTTTTTGACATAATTAATAAATAAGTATTTTTATAAATAGAATACTAACTTAACTATTAATAATATAAAAGTAGGATATTTAAAGAAAATTTTTAATATCGATATTAGTAAATTACATATACATTTAATAACACTTAATATTTATTGTTTATAAAAGGAAATATAATGAATAATACCTCAGTTAAAACACTAAGATTTTTCTTCAAAGAACCCAAATCAAGTGGTTCAAAGTTTACAACAATATTGACAATTTGTTCACTAATTTTTACTGGAAGAACTGGAAAGTCACGTATCTGTTAAAAATTAATAAAAAAATACATAAAGTTAACATCTAAGAAAAACATCTGAAATCTGTTTCTCACTTAATAAAATTACACTGATATACTGTTAAAGCTTATCCCATTAACTATATAATTTTATTGGTTTTCTAATAAAAAAATTAGCATATATAGTTAAAAGATAGTATGAAAAGAGAAATATGGACAAAATACTTGGGGTTTATAGAAGTGAGTAAAAATTAAAAAGTGAATAGTTTTTCATTTCATTTCAAATGACACTACAATTACATAAAAATATGAGAATATAGGACAAATGATAAAAACCTTCCAAATAATAAAATTTAGACTATATGCACTTTACTAAAAAGAATTTAGAGCATATTAAAGCAAAAAGAAAAGAAGAAAAAACGAAAAAGAAAGAAATTATTTTGCTTTTCATTACAATTTTATTCATATTTAGAAATTAAAGTTTTTAAGAAAATAAATGTTTCCATAAGTAAATGAATGTTTAAGTAGTGTGTAATACATTTCTCATGTTAGTGTTAGAATGTGCCGCATACTAAAATTTCTTTAATGTGGGCGTAACAGCTCATTATATTAAAATTCGAGTTTAAGCAAAAAATGAAATTTATTAACGTTAGAAATTTAGCTTTATTGCCCAGTTGGCACTGTAGTAGGTAGCGCTACACTGATGTTTTTTTAAGGTGGGTGCCATTGCTCGGTATATTAAAAATCAAGTTTGAATTTAAAAAAAGGAATTTGTTAACGTTTGAAATTTAGCTTTATTGTCCGGTTGACACTGTAGTAGGTAGCACTACACTAATGTTTTTTTAAAGTGAGCGCCATTGCTCGATATATTAAAAATTTTGTTTCTATTGATTGGAATTTTAAAACTTCTATAGTATTTAGTTATAATGAAATATTCAAATTTTTAATATTTGGAATTCAGAAAAACATGCAATTTCAAAGCTGAAGTTCAAATGTGATTGTTATTGGTTGACGACAATCGTGCGTAGTGATGTAATTTAGATTAGCGACAGAGCTGTAGAGTGCTTGGTGCGAAAATTTGAAAATGCGCGAATACTATACGAGTCTGTCCTAATTTTCTAATAATTAATAGAATAAAAGAAAAACTATTTATTTTAATTAGGTATTTTAATAGATGTAAATATCCTTGATCATTCCAAGGCAGGGAAAATTTGAGTAGTCATGTAAGAGCAATCAAAAAGTTAGCTACACCAAAAATTGCACCAAGGGAAAAGATTATATAATAGCTGTGCAAAAAATATTCAGGCAACAACTATTTTAATGTTCCTTTTCTTGTCCCACAATCCTTCTGTAGATTAGAGCAAATACATTACTTAAAGTTTAAAATGTATTTCATCCATGCATACTTCAGGTGAGTATAAACTCATGAACTGTTATATTGAAGACAAAGAACAAAGTATTCAATAGCAAGAATGTTACAACAAGCATTAAACAAAAAATCCATAAAAGATAATTATCTTCTACAAGGATGTTTATAAAATTTGTCTACATTGATAACAAGGTTAAAAAGGATCTGTAGTGAAATTATTCTTGATGATTCATAAGGTATTGCTGTACATTTTTCGAGGAAACATACTTAACTATATTGTTCTTTAAATAAATACAATAAGGCCATATCAATATATTATTCAAGATTGTAAAATTGAAAACTTGACCTAAAACAAACACACACACACATATATATATAAACTTACCAGACATTTCGAATCAGAGTTATCATCAAAGCGTTGCAATATTATATAATTAGAACTTAATGTAAGAAATTCTGTTGAATTTAAAACTCCATCACTGTTTTTGTCTAAAATTTTAAATATTTCTCCAATTTTATTAGTCACATCAGGTAGCTTTAAATATTCATTGTTCCTTCTAAAAAGATTATCGCCAAACCAAAAAATATAGCAGGCAATTCCGGCACAGATAAGTGCAATAACTACATATTTCATAATGATGCCTTAATCATTATATTTTCTATGTATAAATGAGAACGAAATATTAAAAAATATAAATAGATTGTAAAGAGATAAACGCATTATAAATTTCTCTTTTTTTAACAAAAATCATTTGCCAAAGTGTTGCAAGTGTACAACTCTAAAAATATTTATTAACATGAGTATATGTATATAAAAATGTTTAAGGGCTATGCTCAGCTTCTAGTTTATGTTTTCTTCTGCTGTCTGCTTATTTACTAATAACAAAAAAATGATTTCCGGTATTTGTTCCTCCCACCGGAAACTTTTGACATTTATTATAAATTTGATTTTAACTTAGAAAAGTTCGGATTGTGTTTTAAATGAAATTTATATGATAATTTGTTTCGGATGTTACTGATTTAATTGTAAATATTATTAATTATTTTAGAAGTTTTCTTTATTTTTTTCGTTCTGTTTCATTCTACATATACTTCAACTTAAATTGAAGGTTGTTTTGTTGATTGTTTTTTTAATAGATACCGCCATATTGTGCCGATATAACTTGTTGAAAATGAGGGATCATTTGTGATTTCCTTTTATTTATGTCCTTCTTCATTCATTTATTTTTATTTTAAGCAACTATTTAAAAGCAATAAGAGTCAAGGTAATTGTATCCTTTAATTATAATATTTCATTTATGTTTTTTATTTGAGACTTTAGTGTGTAAAACTTAAATAAATATTTTATTACATTTAAATACTTTTATATTAATGTTATGAACATGATTTCTAAGTAGAGTTTTCTGTTTTTCAGATGTGGCATGAAGCTAGGAAGCAAGAAAAAAAGATACGGGGCATGATGGTTGATTATAAAAGAAGAGCAGAAAGAAGAAGGGATTATTATGAAAAAATAGTATGGATTAATTTTTCTTTTTCCAGAATTAATTTTTGATGCCTTCAAATATTACCTGGTCATTAACTGTTGATAGATCTATATTTATAAACTTACAAATGTGTTAAATGTTAAATAAAAATAATTAATGTTTTGTAGAATCCAGAGACATTTTAGAAAAATTAAATGAATTTGTAACGTTTACTATCATTTAAGAATTTTATGAAGTGTTTATTTTTTATGGAATGAAATTAAAAAAATTCACAATGTAATAAAGAAAAATACTTATATTAATTTAGGGGTTGTTGACGATTAAATATACCACAAATTGTTAGCAATTAGGTAAAATATGGTGACACTATCTTTTGTTATTTTTTTAACCAAGAAAATGCTGCTGTTTGATATAAATGAAACTTTTGATTAATTATAATTTTCGGTAAAACTGAGTATTACGGTCAACACTTTGGCGAAATTGGCGAAAAATTTTTTCGCCAAGTGGGTGAGGTAGTCGTTGCCGTTAGTGAATGGCAACCCTGAAGAACGCACCAATTGGAGAGATACTCAACAGAAAAACGGCGGGAGGTGAAGCTAATGAAAACGCGCGAAACGAGGATATTTGCATAAACGGAGGGAGGTCCTCCCAAATTAAATTTACTACAATGAGAAAACATATATAACAATCATTACAAGCATTCAATTAAAATAACTAACCCAAACATTACATTAAAATAGTATTCTTCTTTTAAATAGATTGATACCAAACAATATTACATAAAACTTAACACTTTACGATTTCACTACTTAACTTTATACACTATAATTTAAATTCTAAATTAATAAATATATATAGGGGAAAACATTATTGATAAATCCACTGATTTTAAATAGAATGATACAAATCATTAAAAATTTTACAAATTAAACAAACACAGATTCTGAAGTAAATTGAAACGCTTTAATGCAAAAATAATTCTTTAAAATTAAAAATTTTACAAATTAAACAAACAGATCTGAAGTAAATTAAAACGCTTAATGCAAAAATAATTCTTTAAAATTAAAAATTTTATATATTAAACAAACAGATCTGAAGTAAATTAAAACGCTTTAATGCAAAAAATAATTCTTTAAAATTAAAAATTTTATATATTAAACAAACAGATCTGAAGTAAATTAAAACGCTTAATGCAAAAAATAATTCTTTAAAATTAAAAATTTTATATATTAAACAAACAAATCTGAAATAAATTAAATAGCATTACGTAAAAAATAATTGGACCTAAATCTTACCTTCATGTTTCTTCCAATTCGGGCATCATTTTGTGGCGGATCCTTATTCAAAGGTTTGTAGATATTTAGGACTGCTCTCAATGAAATCTTTGAAAATATCGGTGGATCGAGAGTGCTTTTTACGCCATATATACTCAGCAAGATAGGAATCGAATTGATCTCCTACCTGCCGAAGTTCCTTTAAAGCTTCTTTTATAGCACTCCACGCTCCCTTCTATTGTATTCGTGTGCTCGCCTGATTCGGGTCCTTGAAATGCAAACTATGATTTACTTTAATATGCTGGAAGCCTTCGCCTGATAAACAATCGTAAGCCTTCCAGCAATCTGATATTATTATACTTCCAGGCACAACATTCTCTTTCAAAATTCCTAGCAATACATCTTTCGACCTGCTCGCTACCACTTTCATAAAACACCTTCCAGATTCTCTTCGATCCCTCCAAACACCCACCTTCCATCAACTTTCTTTCCTCTATTATACTTTCTCTTCTTCCAAATTTACTTTCATCTATTTCAACAATCACACCAGGTCCTCCCACCATTTCATTCGTTTTCAGACACACTTCAACACACACCTCCACAAAAACTCTTCCAATCAACCACCGCGATGACTAGATACTTTCAACTCATCACATATATTTTTATTTGCAAAATCTTTTCACCCACATATACATCATTTGCAACAACACACTCACAGGCAATCGCCCATGAGAAAACCATGAACCCTTTCAGACGCTTTCTTTTCACATCATGCTTATCCTTACCTCTCACACTACATCTCCATTCACACTTATCACTCACATCCATTCTATCAACAAGTTTCATTTCCTCACCACATTTACAACATAAATAATTTTTCAAATTAAACCAACATTCATACACCACATAATCACTTCTTTCACCCTTTGCACTCAAAAGAAATAATTCTTTCAAATTCATAGCCTGCATCTCAAAGCGCTATTGATTATTATCAGGAGAAACAGCGAGAAGTAACTGATTCACAGCCTTGCTAAATGAAAATGGCTAAAACAAGCAAGTTTTTCCCAGGTTTTGAGTTGACAATTGATGGATAACATCCTGCTTTTCCAAGAAATTGGGGTGACAAGTGACGGATGGCATCCTCCAAGACATTATGGGGAGACACCATGAAATTCGGTGAAACTGATCTGGCGACTAGATCTGGCGATTTTTAATGCACACCGGACTTGAACATTACGAGATCTGCATCGCGAGGTGTTGACCGTAATACTCAGTTTAGCCATTATAATTTTCTAATTGATTAGTTGCATCATTAATCTTATTAAATTGTGAAAATGTTATTTAAATGATATCAAAGAATGCAAATTTTAGTTTGATTTTAAAATTTAAAAATAATTATTTGTGTATAGTGTGCAGATAAACATGAACAATGTATCATAGAAAATCAGCACTGTTATTTGCAAAGTTGTATTTTTGAATAATTTCGTAGTTTTTTGGTGCTACCACACCATAACAAGACTGCTATTGTCCTCTTGGCATCATGTTTAGCAAGGAATTTGGCTTGGATTAGGAGCAGTTCTTCTTGTGGAAATATCCTCAAAAATTGAACTCCAAATTTATTTACAAGGTAATAGAAGATGGAACTGTGCGAGTTTGGTGCGATTTCCAAGTTTTGTGCCAATCACTACACAGTTATCTTGGCAGCCTGAATTACTTCATAACTCGCAATATAGGGTTACCAAATATTGATCATACATGAACTTCACAACTTTGTAATTGTGTGTTATTTTAAATTTCAAATATCAAAATTTTGAATATTTCATTTATAATTACTACAAAAGTATTATGCTAATAACTAGGAACTAATTTCTTTAAGATTAACAATAGAAAAAAAATATAAACTCAGTATCATAGTCTATAATGGATGACTAACAGACAATAAAGCTAAATCTCTAACGTAAAAACGCAAATTTTTATGAAAACTTGAATTTTAATCAACCATGGAATGGCTCCTACCTTAAAAAAACTTCAGTGTAGCATTATCTACGACAGAGACGGCCGGGCAATAAAGCTACTACTCTAATGTAAATAATGTGAATATTTAGGAGAACTTTTTTTTTAATGGCAGATTGTAGACAGTTACAACTGCAATAGAGTATTAATCTATTGTTCCCTGATACCCAAGGAACCGGCAAGAAACAGCGACCTCTTAACCACCAAGGCGTTGTCCCGAGTTGGGCCACCATCGCACCCTTACACATGGCATAGGGACCGTTTATTGGGTAGGCATCATTCATACTTCATTTACACACACAAGGAAAGGACAAAGACAGGATAGAGAGAGAGAAAGTATATCCATGCCTGAACCGGGATTCGAACCCAGGACCTTCCTATCAGTAGTCAGGCACGCTGACCACTAGACAAGTTGGTCGTCTATTTAGGAAAACTTGAATTTTAATAACTTTACAATAGTACTCATCTTAAAAAACTATTGTTGTGCAATCTAGCCTCAATTTAATTAGGTGGGCATATATTCCGCTAGAAAAATAATAATTTAAAATGATGTAATTAAATTAATTTTAATAAACTGTCAAAATAAATTTTACTTAAGAAACTTAAAACATAAATGGCACTGCAAACTAATATTCAAAAACTTTTAAAAAATTTCAAAACATAAACACATCATTTATTTCAAATGTTAGAGTGTAATCAAATGAACAAATTACTAATCAAATGCTTTAAGGATTATTATCACACAAAACAAATTTCATGCAAATGCACAATCATTTTGCATCATATAATGAAAGTTATCTTATTAATGCATTCTGATGCAATAATTGTGCTTGGTACCTTTCATGGCTTTATAGTCTTCAGCTGAAATCATTTATAGATTTCAATTATTTTGAAATCATACTTGTTATTACAGATAGCAAATTTTGAAATGAAAGGTCTATCAAAATTTCAGTGTTCTTTATTTTTTAATTTTCTTTCACCAGTTACTACATAAGGATAGACACATTTTATTGCGGCAATTAAAGTTTTCACCTTCTATGAGGATGTTTCACCATTGAGAACTCTCTTCCACATATTCTCAACCAAGTATGAGTCAAGCTCTCCCTTTACAGTAAATGACGACAGAACCGTACGGGATTGGCGCGATTTAAAATTTTCACGCCAAGCACTCTACAGCTCTGTTGCCAACCTAAATTACGTCACTACGTGTGATAGCTGTCAACCAATAACGATCGCGTTCGAACTTCAGCTTTGAAATCGCGCGTTTTTCCGAATTCCAAATGTTAAAAATTTTAATATTTCATTATAACTAAATACTGTAGAAGTTTTAAAATTCTAATAAATAGAAACAAAATTTTTAATATATCGAGCAATGGCGCTCACCTTAAAAAAAACATCAGTGTAGCGCTACCTAATACAGTGTCAACCGGGCAATAAAATTAAATTTCGAACTTTAAAGAAAAAAATGAAATTTGTTAAACTCAATTTTTAATATACCGAGAAATGGCGCCCACCTTAAAAAAACATCAGTGTAGCGCTACCTAATACAGTGTCAACCGGGCAATAAAACTAAATTTCGAATGTTAACGAATTTCATTTTTTAAAATTTAAACTTGATTTTTAATATACCAAGCCATGGCGCCCACCTTAAAAAAACATCAGTATAGTGCTACCTACTACAGTGGCAACCAAGCAATAAAGCTAAATTCCAAACTTTAACAAATTTCATTTTTTGTTTAAATTTGAATTTTAATATAACGAGCAGGTACGCCCACATCAAAGAAATTTAAATACGCGGCACATTTTAACACTAACATGAAAAACGCAATACACACAACTTAAACATTCATTTACTTATGGCTTAAGTATATGACTAAAATTGTAATGAAAAATAAAATTACTCACCTAATCTTCATTGCTCTCCGAATCGTTACTTTTCGGCAAATACACCATTTTTATTGCATATTAAAAACCTATTATGTTTTCCTGATGATCATTTCTCCATACTTACTCCGCGAAAACGTGAAGTCAATAGATCCTCATCCATACTTATTAATTTTCGCAAGCAACACAAAAGCACCAAAAATCAAATATCCAAACTCAATGCTTCAAGATAATTCTGTAATAGTTTCAAGGGTTACATAACGCGCATGTAAAACGAAAACGTCATACCTACGTAATCCGAACCGGTAAACCAGTCTAGCGCACTTTATTGCATTCTTGGCGCATTTTACCCTCTGTACGCTTCTCTACTATTTAGCGCCCTTTACTTTTTCTGTCCTTTCATTCTTCACTTTAAGGGTGACCAAATTTTATCAGTTGAGTTGTCATGATCATTAATGATTAGATCACAGAAATTTATGATGCAATTCACTGTAAAGTTTAAATAATTTGACATTAAGACAATCATGGTTTCTAGCAGTCAGGTGTCACAATACTGCTGGGCAAAACAGACTATGTTATCACAGCTAATATTAGATATTTAAACTTTGGAAATTCCAAATCTCTCTCTCGAAAGAAAGAACAATATGACGTTAGTTATTTTATTTTTAAACCAAAATATTTTAAGAGCATATGCATGAGTGAATTTCATGAACCTCTAATTCTCTCGAGCATGTCGTAGTAATTTTTACTGTGAACTTAATAGGTGAAAAAATGATCAACTCCTATCATGATGTAAGCTGCTTAATATTGTTAACTGTTCATAGTGTTTGATATCAATATTGCTGCAATGTGTAGCATAAGAGCAAAAACGAATTGTGGATCTCTCAATCTGGGCCATAAGCTACTTTTAATTTTTTTACATGTCTTACAATCACCTTCAATAATGATCAGGGTTTAATGTATGTGGATGATTAAAAGTTGCATCATGATCACCCGAAAATGTTTTGGGAGTCTATCAGTTGATTGGGCTCCCCTCATTGCCTACCCCTGGTCTGTACAAATATCTGTGTATGATTGATTGCAGGCTGAGATGTGAAAAACAATACAAACTGATATTTTCATGGAAAAAAATATATCATCTATACTTTTTGTTTGTTCAACTAAAATCTGCTTTCTACAGGTAGTTTCGTGCAAATTTGAGATGGAAAATGATACTAATGAAAATCAAAAGAGAAGAATCAAGAAGCAATGTACATATAATGATGATAATTATGTAGTTTGCATTAAATTAGAAAATATTGATAAGTTGGTGACTAAATTCTGCGAGTTGGTACATGTGCTAAATGGGCTCAATTGATTCAAAATTTTCAATAATTTTTTATTGATTTTAAATACTTAAACTTTTCCTTTACAGAAACAAGACCCTGCACAATTTTTGCAAGTACATGGTCGACCAGCTAAAATACATCTTGATCCTGCTGTTGCCATAGCTGCTGATAGTCCAGCTACTATGTAAGTACCATTGAAAATTTAAGTTTATCACTCTAATTACTGAGTCATTCTATTAGAAAATATAAGTCAGAAAAATTTTCATTAAAAAATAAATGTTCACAACTATTCTGAAGATAATGTTATCATACCAAAGGTAATTTTTATGTTATATATATGAATGTAAATTACTTAAGAATTTTATATTCTTTTTAAATTACCTTCTTTTCAGAATATTTGTGAATGTTATACATGAAATATGATTTTAACTGTTTAGAAAGAAACATGCTTCGTTGATAGGGATATTCTGTCATAATACAACATTTTATAATGCATAAAATTCAAGAACAAAACAAGCAAATACACACAAAATTTTAAAATTTATATACTGAAGATTGTAAAAGTAATGGAAAATTAAAAAAAAATTTTTTTTTAATAATTTATGAAAGGAAAAGCAAACTATATTTGTAATGTTGTCACGATCCTGTTGTCTTCAAGACAGTTCAATTCTGCAAAATACCTTTCTTTGGCACAACAGATTTATTCCATATTAGCACACACAAACATTAAGTTTAGATGTTTTTCAACATTATTCAAAGATGTATATATATATTTCATCAGCCTGGGAGTGGAACTTCCGATACTCTTGACTATTCACAACAACCAACCGTTTCTCTTGCTCCGACTCAACTCATCTATCAGGTTTCCATGTCTCTTCTCTTGGCAAATAAGGAAATTAAAAGTTCTCGTTTCCATTAACTGCTTGATTTTCACAATTTTATAATTGCCAAAAAACCAAAATGTATATGTTATTTAATTCTTATTAAATTTCTCTTCTTTACATGCTTAAGTGTAATTAATAAAAAACTGGTATTAGAATATTTAAATTAAAATGCTTAAAAATAATTTACTTTTCAACTATTGAAAAAATTCTTCAAAAGTTTAGAAACTCGGCTATGTTATTTAAAAAAGTTCATATTTATTTAATTGCAAGGTCAAACTACAGTTTTATTTCTTTCTCATGTGCATTAATAATTTTATCCTAAAGAATAATTATTTATGTATTATTTCTTTTCTTCATTAAAAAATTTTGTATATACTTTATTTGTGCTTAAATAAAAAATTTAAATGAAATTCTAAGCTATAGAAAACAAAATCTTAACAATAAACAAAAGTTTAACACAAATCTAGCATTGTAAAATTTAATTATTTTCAGCAATTTTTCTTTTTAAGAAATGATGGAAACATAATTTTAAAGTTACAAACATAGAAAATCTGACGTGTTGAAAATTTTTATATCTGTGAAATAAAAGTGTAGGATTTTGTTCTACACTGCATTACATAAGAACATTTTCTAAATCTAAATGAATCCAGCTCCTTTATTCTATAGTATATCTTTGTATCGTCTATAATGATGGGTTTTCAGATACCTGTCCTGAAAACCACAAGTTTTTCCGAAAAGGATTCCTTGCTCCTCAAAGGCAGGATGGGGTGAAATTATGAGACCTTTATTGATTTAATCTTGTAGAACTTGTGAATCTTATTATTTCTCTTCATAGAATTATGTGTAATAAGCAAGCAAATTTAAGTACTATTATAAGTATCACAATTAGATTTTATTTTAAAAAAATATTAATTTTCTTATGTTATTGTTAAAGGATGCCATGGCAAGGTCATGCTGATAACCTTATTGATAGATTTGATGTCCGTGCTCATTTGGATATCATTCCAGAATACAAGCCAAAGTAAGTGATAATTGAGACTTCCTGTTCTCAGAAGTATTAAAAAACATATGTTTTATTCTCATTTAAAATTATTTATACAATTTTTGATAAATATCAATTGAATTAAAATCAGTACTAAACATTATATTTGAAAAAGTAAGCATTAATTATATTGGATCAGTTACAGATTTCTTTAAATTTTAGCTGAAAAATATTTTAAATAAATATGCTAAAATATTTTCAACCATTTATAATTGTGGTTGTTAATTAAATTGAAATTTTTAGAGAAGGTGATGAACAAGTGGAAGATAGGCAAGCTTGTTATGAAAGGTATCGAACTTTAGTTCAGAATGATTTTTTGGGAGGTTTGTATAGTTTCTTAAAATATTGTTTATATATATTCATCTATATTTATATATGAAGTATTATCTATATTTACTTAATTCCTCTTTTTTTTTTTTTTTTTTTTTGGCCAGTTACTATCTTTAGGCAGAATATTTCTCATTTGGTCAGTTACTATCTTTAGGCCTGTTTATTTCCTTGATATTTTTTAATTTCTTGCATTTTTTGATTCATCAATGTTTATAATTTAACATATTTCTTCTAAAACTTTGACTTTTACTTTAAGGAGTTTCCTGTTATTTAAATGCTATATCATTGAATTTTATATATGACTTGTAATTGGCATATAAATGAATAGTTTTGCTCTTTATGTTCAATACATAATTTTTAATATGAACTATTTTCATCCATTTTGCATATTTTTTTTATTGTTATCTTACCAAAATACAGGCTTGTACAAAAATTTGTGTTATCAGCATTATTTCTCGAATGATTTAAAAGAAAAAAAGTGTTATAAATGTACTTGGATAAAATGAACTGGAGTATGAAATAAATTTCTTTATTGAATCCTTTTTAAAAATAAAGGATTTGTTTCAATTTGTCAGAAAATCATTTTTTACTCTTTTGTTTGTCAAACAATTAGCACATTGCATATTGCAAACATTATCAAAGTCTTATTCATATAATTTCAAAAGGTGACCCGTAATAAATTATATCACAGTTCTGTAGTAAAGTTTACCAATTGCTTGTATTCTTGCAAACCTATTTAAGATCATGAGATATTTTTGTATTAATACTAGTATTGCTTTATTAAGTATCAGTAAAATAAGGAAAAAAATTATATTAATTTTTTTAATTAAAAGTATTACAGAAAAAGTTCTTAGACTATTATTTCCAATTTTGTTATTTAAGCAATGTAATTATACTAGGTTAAAAGTTAATAGTAAAAGAATCTTTTTAAATAATTCTATTTTGAAATATATTTATCTAAAAGGCAATAAATCATACCATATATTGCATGAGATATTACTAAATAAGGTTTTATTTCTTATATTTTAAAAAAATTGTTTAAAAAAATGTAATTTTTTATAAATTAAAAATTTATATAAAAAGGGAAATGTAGAATCACTATAGCTCTAATTATAATAAATATGTATTTAAAATTTAAATTGGTTTCATAGGCATTTAAAATTAAAGATAATATGTATTATTCTTGATCTAATATTCTTTGCTGTTTGAATTTTCATTAAAACATTAATATTTTTTAAATTTATTTTTTGAATAATTAAATATATTATACATATTATATTTTTAATGATAATAAACTTTACAGTATTATTAATTGGAAGAATATTAGCATAATCTAAAGTTTTTTATTTATGTTAACACCTTTCATATGTGCCAGTACTTCTGTTTTTCTGAGTTTTTAGAATATCCATTGTATTACCATGCAAGTTTTCAACAAAATCTGAAAAATGAAGATGTACCTAAATTCATTTTTTTTTTAATACTTTTTGCCAAATAAAATTCTTTGCAAAATTTAGCAGTAAAATATTAAATTAGAAGTAAAATATTTATCTGAAAACATTCCTTTAACTTCTACTTTTTATCAATGAAACAGTTCTAATACAATCATGCTGTTATAACACTGTGAAGTATGGTAATGAGACAACAGATATTTTGATTAAAGCAAATGTTGGTGGTCCATTAGTCAAACCTGAATCACTGACTCATTTGGAGCTATTATCAAGATCTAAAAAAACTTAATCCTTCTTGAACCATCCCACCTGCATACCAATGGTGCCAATTAGAATGCTGTGGAGTGCATAATCACTCAATTATTGTAGGCTAGATTAGATGGTCATCACCAGACTTATCAGTGGGTTTTTGAGATTTATGTCCTATTCTTATGAATAGAATGTTTTCCCATCCTATTTGAAGTATGCTGACAATCAGGCCACTCCTGACCATATTGTCTGTAGCTTGCCAAAATTGATCTTTTCACAATCCCAATTTTAGTATTAGATTTTCTTAGAGTGACATATATCATAGACGTGGTTTAGACACAAATATCATGGACTTGGTAAACACTAGAAATATACCAAACTAGTGTGAGTTCAAATAAAATTGAATCTAAGAATTTTGTTCTATGATGTAGATTTATGTACAAAGTGAACCAATATTTATCCCAAATAACTGATAGAAATTTCTTGTAAAATCAATAAAAAATGATTAAGCAGAATTTTCAAAAATTGTGTGCTGTCTCGGGTAGAAATTCTAAATTGTAAAAAAGTCAGGTGTTTCATGTCAAATGTCAGAAAAGCTTAAAACTTATTAACTTTACAATGATTAAAGTAATTTAGAAATAATTTCGTGTATAAAAATGATTTAATTAGTTTGTAATGTAATATATTTCATTGGATCAAAGTGTATAGTACTTTGAAATCTTTTATTGAATTTCCTTGTAGTTAATGAAGATAAGTTTTTGCATCAAATTTTTATGGAAGAAAGATATGGCATATTTAAACCTGGACCTGAAGATGAAAAGAAGAAGTAAGTCATAATTTCCAAATTTTTATTATGTTTCCACTGCTATTGGTTTTTAATATTTATTTTCTTTTGTAGATTACTTGATAAGAAAGCTGCTATTGGATATGTTTATGAAGATAGTACAGAATCTCCAACAAGATCAACTATTAACAAAGATGCTGGTGAAGACGATGAAGAAAATGATGAAGACAAAGAAGAAGATTTAAGTGATCTTGATTTGGGTAAAAAATAAGATTGTTTTTTCATACTTTAAAAAAGAAGACAAAAAACTAGCATTTTAAGATAATATATATTATTAAAAGATAATACAAGGTTCACACTACTTCTGGAAACTTCTTGAATTTCGACTTGACTCCTTTAAAATCGTGAATTACTCCTGGAATTTTTCTTATCTTGGTGCATTTATTTTTTATACAAAATTGTATATATATATATATTTTTTTTTTAATTTAAAAATTTTCAATAAAAAAGTTGAAAGACTTAATTTCATATTAGTTTTTAATATTACCACTAGATGGCTGCACAATCGATATTAAATTTTTTTACTGTTGACTTGTATAAACATTTTAAGGATCTAGTTCAGTTACAATAATTTCATAATAACTCAGTTTAGTAGTATTTAGATTTATGTAAAGTGAAATGAAGTAAAGTAATTACCAAACAAAAATTAATTTCAATTGTTCATTTTTTATTTGCTGCTGTTTTTCTTGTATTGTATAAAATCCTTTGCATATTAATATATAAATATAAAATTTGGAGATAAAACATATTTTCCATGTTTCCCTTGATTAAAATTAGGAATAATTCAGTTGATAATAATTTACCATTCCATCGCCCTTGTCAAAATTTTAAAAAAAGTCGTCAAGGGTGGTCGTGCGCAGAGTTTCCGATCGGAAAAAGCGGCGGGAGAAAAATGCTGAAATAATAACAAATATTTCATACATTGTTAATATCTAACAATATGCTCAACTAATTTTAAAAAATTAACAAAAAACGCAGATTTTTAGATTTCAAACATTAATGGTAAAATAATAAAGTTGATATGTTAAATTATCCATAAAGTTTTTTGATTAAATTTTATATTGAGGAATTTAAATCGGTAAATATTTTTTAGAAATTAATGACAAATAGTGTTGCTATATTACTAGTTTGCTTGGTTTCCAGTAAAAATGTTTGCCGAATTTGGTGCCAAAAAACGTGTTAAGTGTGACCATATAGTAAATCTGATCCATTCAATTGAATCAGGATAAATTTGTTTATTAATGAAATAAAGATTGAAATAAAAATTATTTAATATGCCTGGTGGAAAGTGTCTTTTCAATGACCAATGGACTCTTGAAACTATATCTAATAGTTGTATTTGTTTTGAGTAAGTGTATTCATATTTGAAAAGAAATTGTCACACCCAGCTTAGAATTGGACAGAAATTGTCATACCCAATAAATTAATAAACAGGAATCTATTTAAAATGTCTAAAAACTCTAAAATAACTCATTATTTTATGCAATGTATAATCTAATATTTTATAGAATGTGGATTATTTAAATAAAAAAAATGCTGTTATAGCTGTAAATTCATTGAAGGCTTTTGAAATAATCATTAATGATTTTAACTTAAATGAAAAATAGTCTCATTGATGTTTGCAATTATTTATTTTTATTACTTACAAAAATGAATGAAAAATATTGTGTGTACATAATTATATGCATATTTGGTTAAGAACAATTTTTAAAGTAAAAAAAAATATATTATTTAATGTGAATGTTGATACCTCCTGGAAATTTTTGATTTGACTCTTGGAAAACTGGAATTTGATTCTTGGAAATTTATATGAATCCTGAGATAATAAATCATGGAAATTTTTAAAATCCATATTTTTTCAGGTTTTTGAATTTATATGTATTTTTTTTATTATTTAAGGGTCTTTAACTGATTTTTTAAAATTGTATTAGATTTGAAAAGTATATTTTAAATATAATTGCTTATTTTTGATACTAAAATTGTTTTTATATCGAATTTTGGATACATTTTTCTGATGTAGAAAAATTTCCCATATTGAAACTGTTAAAAATAAAATGGTTAAATTAACTTCATTTTTCTAGTTCTATTTTAATTATTAATATTTTAGTCTTTCTTAGCATTTTTACACTGGAGTAAAACATATCTGAAATTATTTGCTAAAACTTTCTATATTTTGTTCATTAATTCAATTGAGCTCTTTATGACTTTTCCAAAATAGTTGAAATTTTTGTTTTGAAAATAAATTTTCTCTGGTTTTGAATTTTAAAGTCTTAAGTGAATAATATCTGTAGTAAAAATTATCCAAAATATTATCAGTTTAAAATATTCTTAGCAAACAAATGTGATAAATTAAGGACTTTAATTGCAAAGTAATTAAAAATATTTTGTATTAAAAGTTGATATTCATTAAATTGTTTTCATAAATTAATCTGTGTACTGATTTCTTTTAATTTCACTAATGCAATGGACAAAATTATGATATCAAAATCATCAAATTATATACTGGCTTTGAATTTTTAAAACTGTATTGAAAAATTTACCGTTTCTTTAGCATTACATTTTTTGATTTTAATATATATATATATATATATATATATATATATATATATATATATATATATATATGGGATTTGGCAAAAAGATCTTCCATACTTGGAGAGGGTGCTCAATGAATTGTGGTGATTTATATGACAGTTGTAAAGTATCAATTGATAGCAGTATACATGTGCCATTTTCATTGGTGCTATGTTGTGGCATGATGATCATGCATTTGTTGTGAAGAAGTATATATATAATAGTGGTTCTGTGACTACTCAGTGAGCTTTTCATATTTCTTGTGATCTTTTTCTTATGAGGGCATTTAAAAGTGCAATGTATAAACATTCGCAGCCCTTCAAATGCTCTTTAACCCCTTGACTGACGAATTAAATGGAATTTGATGCGACAAAAAAAAAACTATTTAATTTCGCTTAATTGAACTACACCATCAATTTACACCATCATCCCCACTTTCATATAATGCATCCGGCTTATACATGTTACGGGGATTATTTATAATCTTTACTAAACTCAAATATTGGCTAGTATAACATTCACCGTGCGAGACTTCTGCTAAACTGAACTCTTACTTTCAGTGTGCTTTTTTAAATGAGAATCGTCGAACGAGTGAAGCAACTATGTAATCTAATTGTAACTTGCACGGCGTCCGCCGAAAGAAGCGCTTGACGAGTCTGACTCGTCAAAGTCTGTGATGGCCCAGGAAATCAATGACGAGTCAGACTCGTCAAAGTCAGTCAAGGGGTTAAGAGGCAGTTAACCAAACATGGGCTGCTTAATGGAAATAACATGAAGAGCCTATAAACCATTTTCCGGAAAGATTTTGTCACTATATCAACCATGGAGGGTACCATTTATCTGATTACTAAAATTTTTAACGCCAATTAATGTAAGAGGGCATGAAGTTTGTTTAATGACTAAGATATTTTTCTGTATACTCCTTTGTAACTGATTTTTAGATAAAAGGGTTTTTTTACACATCTTATATATCCATTGCTTCATTGTATGAAATTAAGTCATATTTGTTTAATCATATTGATCATAATCTTTGACTTATTTTTCTTAGAAAGCATACATTGCATTTCAATTCATCTAATTAGTTTTTAATATCATATTTAATCTTTTGCTTAAAATTACTTAAAATTTTGAATTTACATTTTGTATATCTGTATTAACTTTATGTATGACTTTGTTTGGGTTATTGCTTTTCTGTAACTTATTGCATAAAATTCATTAGTGCATATGTAGACTTGTCAACTTTTACCCATCATTTCTAAGTTTTATGCTTTTACTGGTAGCATGGAAATGTTTTACATGCTTCTGTTGACAAAGCACAAAAAATATTAATGATTTAATATAGTTCTTTCTTTTATAAAATAAATGATTAGTTGCTTTTATCATTTAATAAATCTTGCCTTTGATAAAGTTGCTGCAAAACTGTCAGTTAAAGTTGATGAGGTCACAATTGACATCTGTTATTATTTTAATTTAAGTTAAAAGAAAATATCTAAAAATTGTCAAGAATTGTGTGGTAGAGACACTTAAAAACTTTTTTAACGTGTGTGTATGTTAAAGAAGCTTTCTCATGAAAAAGTCTTCTCTGAGGCTTATTGATCAATGAGATCATCTTTCAAAATATTTTCACAGTGTAGTTAAAATGGAAAATTCTACATATTCTGATAATCTGACATTCATTCATCATTCCAAGAATTAAAATTAAAGATTTTAATGTGAATGTACCATGTATTAATCAAATTTGAAATGAAAAAGAGGTGAAATGGAGTTTTGATAAAGATATTAAGATTTAAATCTCAAAATATAACTAGAAAAGAGAAATTTTATAAATAATTAATTAAATATGTGGTCTTTTTGGATCACACTGTAAAGATATTCAAATGATATTTAAAAAAAAAAAAAAAGTCATTGCTGCAGAATTGAATTCTTTCAGTATATAAAATCTTAAAAATTTATTTAATGAAGAAAAAAATTTTATGGAGTTTTTTCCATTTTTTAACCTAGAAATTTTATCTGATTAATTTTGGACCGTGCACCATAAAACCCAACTAACCAACTAATTGTTAATTTTATTTGATTTAGAGAAGCTAATATAAATATGTAACTTAATTTCATCCAGTTTACTTATTTTTATAATGAAGTGATTGAAGTAAATATATTTCTTCAGATACTAACTTAGTTTCATTGTGTGTAACATGCAGAATATTTCCATATAAATATATCAGATATATAAATATACAGAATAGTATCTTTAATGTCCATAAGGCACCAATGACAGTGTTTTATGAATGCATTCTAGATTCTATAAATGTAGTGAAACTTAAGCTTTCTTTAACTAATGAAAAATATCAAATCAATTAAAGTGATTAAAATGTATGTAAAACTGCATTTAAATTTGTAATCACTTTAATTTACATTTTAGTTTAAAAATATGTTTGGTAGGTGAGCATAATTTTAACATTTGAAATGCTTTACTAAAGCACTTTTCCAAAAGTTGGCAGATATAGTTTAAAGTTTTTGCTGAGCCTATAGACATCCAAATTTGAAGTAGATGTCAAACCTAACTGCTTAAATTAAGGGTTAGTGTTCTAACCCTTTGACAGTCATTATTTATATGGCCATCACTATAGTTTTTAGTTCAACGGTTAGTGAGTTTCACTTCTAGTCTGAGCATGATTGATTGTAGTGGATTAGAATCCAAAATAAATTCTAACTCTTTGTCGAATAAGACTTTGTTCAAAAAATGATTGTTGAGTAATAAATATATTATCTTGTCTCTATTCATGTGATGACAGAACATAACTGATTTAAAATATTCTATCCTTTTTATTTGGAAAACTGAAGCAAAATATGTTTGGTATTAATCATAAAAGTGGTTGATTAAAATATAAATTTCAGGAGTAAGGGAACAATAGTTTCAGTCAATAAACTTTGCAAATTCATCTTTTTATTCTCATATATTTTATGTATTATCCTTTGCATCATTGATGTCAAAAGTTAAATCATAAAACAATAAAAACCAAGCTCATGTTTTAACACACTTCAATTTTTTTTATTTTACTTTTAACTTTTACTTCAATTTTTTGGAAGCAAAGTATTTTTGAGACTTACAAATAACTGCACATGGCATTATTATGAAAGTAGTGAGTTTGATTTTCAGTATTTGTATCTGCTTCCTGTATGAGTTAAATTAATATTTGTCTAAAAATTATGAATGCCATTAAATTTCATTAGAAAGTTATATGATTTGGCTGGTTGTATGGTAAAGTTATGCTGATGTGCTATACTGTCATATAGTCTAAAATATGAAAGCTTACTCTTCAATTTCTTAAATGAACTTGTTTGTTATTCATGAAATGAATGCTTCATACATTTTTAATTGTTTTGAAAGCAATAAGAAAGTGATTTATATTTAATATATTTGTTTTTAAAACATTTCACATCTTGATCTAAATGGAGCTGTAATTTATTTGATATTATATTGTGTTTTCTTTTGTTTATAATGGCTTTTAAGCAATTTACTTAGATTGATAAATTTTCTAAATTAAATATCTTTTTAAAAGTATGCACGTGTTCATAAATGTGTTATGGCTCAAATATGTATGTGTAATCCAATTGCATCCATGAAATAAACAATTCTGAACATTTCATTTATTAAAGATATTACTTAAATCATGTCTGAATAACATTCAAGAAAATATTCAGTAATTTTTCTATACCACGAAAATAATTTTGTGAAAATTTATTAAGATTATGTTGATAGATTTCTATTACTTCTCAAGAAGTATTTTTACTCTATTCATTTACACTACTTAGTGTTGCACTTTTGTTAATTTAAAAAAGCATATATGTTTGATTCAAATTCCCTTTTTTCCCCTTTTCTTTTATACATCAGAAAAATGTAAAGTTTTATAATTTTAAATACCTGCAAATGATTTGAAGATTATAAAAGTCTTAGTCTGAATAATTTATAAATCGTAACTATATTAAATTTTTAAAACTTCGATTTTAGCTAATTAAAAAATACAAAAAATTTTATGTTGTAATTATTTTATTAGAATCTTACGAGAAATTTAATTAAATTACATAAATAGTTACTAATTCATGATATATTAATTTTGTTTCATTCAATATTTTTTCATATATATTTTAATAAAAGTTTTAAGAAAAAGAATTCTATTTATAAACTATAAAAATAAAATTTATAATTTAGAAATTCAAAATATAGTTTTTATCAAAAAATTATTGACATTTTGTGATTACTTTTTTTAGATGTCACTGTTGATGTAAGCATACTCACCCCATCCCAGTGCGCTGAAATGAATGAACAGTCCCTCAAATATGGCATGGTAGACGATGACTTTATAACGTAAGAGATCTTATCACACTCTATTTAGATGTTCTGGCTACCTCTTTTGCATAAAATCTGTCACAAATAGAATCAACATGGCGTCTCCCCTCCTTTGCCACATAAATTTCTATTTCATTTCCATAGTCTTTACATTAGGTATTTTACCAAAAATATATAACAATGCTATGATTTGCATAAAATATACTGAAATAAGAGGACATTCCAACAGATATCTACTCCAGGACAAGGATGAAGCAGACCAGCTACGACTTGCTCGTGAAATTGAAGAAGAAAAGGCTATGTATTCGGTAAGAATAAATAAAAAAATTTTTATTTGTTTATATTTTAAAGTAATTTAAAAATGTTACACATTGTGTTAATTTATTGATATTTATATATATATTTTTATTATACTCTTATTTGAAATAGAAGAGATAACTTTTTATGTTTTCTGCTTTGTTTATCTAAAGCATTTTATAAACCCTGTTCCACAATACAATCTTATGATCATTAAAGACAAAACTTTTAAGATAATGCTAATAATTTTTTTTTATATATAAAAGTAATTTTAGATGTTAGTGTTTTCTAAATTATGGACATATAATGAAGTAAAAATAAGATCGACGCAAATTTTCAGGAAAAAAATTGGTTTGATATTTTAATCTTATTTTTGTATTAGATTATTAATTCTTGCACAGTGTTATTTTATACACTAATGCATTTCAAATGATATTAATTATTTTATAAAGTGACTAAAATATTTCTGTGAAATGATTTCCTTTTGAAAACTAGTTATTTTTCTTTATTATACTAATAATAATTTATTATAAAACCTCTTTAAATTTGGTACATAAACATCTGACTATATTTTAACATGAATAAATTTCATATTTGCTTTAAAAATTGTTGTTTTATTTAAATATTGTAATGTTATATAACTGTTTATGATTGAGAAGTTAGGATGAAAGTGATTATTGTATTCATGACTGACATTTTTAACCACTGAATGTCCTCTACTCAGTGATTCAATATATATCTGTCCTTGTGTCTCATCAAGGGGAAAAATTGATCAAGAAAATAAAAATTGCATTCAAAGTATAACCAAAAGTAAACAAGGAGATTTTTTAATAGAGGGAATAATAATTTTCCTTAAAAAAATAACTGATTAAATGATAACCATCTTCAGATTTTTAAATGTCATTAAAATTTATAACATCAATATATATATATATATATATATATCATTGGAAGTTACTAGTTGTGTGTGTGTGTAAATAACTATACTTGGAATATTTTCTTACTTTTACGTTATTTAAAATTCAGAATTTTACAATTGAAGTGTTTTCTACTTAGATTTTATGATTAATTCCACTTAAAATTATGGGATGCATAAAATATTGAATCATATATAATTTTTTAAAAATATTTAGTATTATTTCTTTTTGAAAGTTTTGGTGTACGGTTATATACTGTAAATGAATGTCATATATCAGAATTTGTGTGAATAACTTTTATATAGTTCATTGATTCAATTTAGATCTTTTCAATCTACACTACCAAAATAAGGATTTTTAGGTAACGTCATATGAAATTATGCAGTTGCATAATATAAAGCATATGTTTTGCCTGAAAATGAGTAAAACAAAAAGTTTCTTACTACAAATGGTTTTACTAAAATACCAATATACAAGGATTCTTTATTATTCACAACAATCGAAAAATTTCCTTGCTGAGAACAGAATTTGATGTCAGTAATATTTCTAAAGAATCTAATAAATATTAGCTGTAATTTGATATATATTTTGACATAACTGAATAAAAAAGGTACATTTTTAATTGAAATTACTTTATGAAGATGTTTCTGTTTGGTGTTGCATTATTCAGACTAACATATTCACATCTTTAATGGAATTTGGGTTCATTTCAGTTCTGTGGATTAAAACTTAAATATTTTCTATATTTTCCTTTTAGTATAAAATATTTTGTATTATTTTGCGCAATTTTTGAAGTTCTATTTTTATCTAAGTGTATTTAAAGTATTGCTATTAAATATGTATATCACATGAGCATTGAACAATGAATATTTTACTTTTAAATTTTCCTTCAACTATTATTGCATAGGCTTAAAGTGTATTTTCTCTCAGTGATTACTTTCTTTATAAATTGTTGTAATACAAATAAATTTTCTTTAGCTGACTTAATAGTTATTTAACTGGTGTGCATTTTATAATCTAGTTATGTTTACATTCATTTTCATGTATTAGAAATAATGGATATTCTTCCATTATTTATTTAAAAGAAGCAAATTATAGCCATTATAAATACTTGATTAATATGTGAACCCCAGTAAGTTAAAACAAAACTGTTTTTGTGCTTTTTGCTTATGAATTCAGCTTTTTAATTACTTGGGAAATTGATAACATTTCAGCAAAGTCACATGTTAGTATTAACAATTGACATTTTTACATTATTTATTAAAGGTTGGGTATTATACTTTTAATTAATAACTTATCAAATAAGTGCTTAAAATATCATTTTTTCAAATTGTTTTCACATTTATTATCTGGGAGAGAAATTTTATTATTGCAATTTATGTTATTTCCTGTTTGTGCATTAGTTAGTTTTAGTCATCAAATATTGAATAGTAATATGTTTTATAACAGTAGAATAATAATAAGTACAGGTAGTTATCAAATAATGGAAGCACCTTAGACTTGTTATGAATAATTTGCTAGTATGGTGTAGAATTGCCCTTGGAAGCTTCAATTCATCCAGCATTTATAAAAGTGCTGAATAATGTTCAGAGAAATATTGTAGCGTTTTTCATGGAAGTAATGCTAAAGTTCTGAGGGAAATGTCAGTGGAGGATTGCGATTCCATATTGAGTGGTGCAAAATGGACTTTATCAATTCAATTAATTGAAGTTGGATGATTGAATAAAGCAAAGTAGCTGTTTTACTTTATCCTCGTGTTCATCAAACCATGTAGGATAAACGCTACTTCATGGATAGGTTAAATATTATCCTGGAAAATTCTGCTTTCTGCATAAAACAAAGTTTGCTTCGTTGGATGAACTTAGTCAGTTAACAGTATTACTTTTCCCCAGTAATCCTTCCTTTCAAGGTTACAATTGATCCAGGAGAAAACTGCTATCATATCATAGATCCATCTCCATGTTAGGCAGTTGGAGGAAACAGTCACATTCTACTTTTGCAAGTTTCTCCAAACACCCACCTGTCCTTTTGCATGAATAAGTGTGATACATGATTCATCAAGCTATTATTTTTTTCACTCCTCAACTGATTAGGTTTTGTGAGTGTGACATCATTGTAGGTGACATTTCACATTAACATCTGAGAATTGCTTCTCTCCTGATGGCTTGAGAATTGGTACTCTCCTGATGGCTTGAGAATTGCTTCTCTCCTGATGGCTTGAGAATTGGTACTCTCCTGATGGCTTGAGAATTGGTACTCTCCTGATGGCTTGAGAATTGCTTCTCTCCTGATGGCTTGAGAATTGCTTCTCTCCTGATGGCTTGAGAATTGCTTCTCTCCTGATGGCTTGAGAATCGGTACTCTCCTGATGGCTTGAGAATTGCTTCTCTCCTGATGGCTTGAGAATTGCTTCTCTCCTGATGGCTTGAGAATTGCTTCTCTCCTGATGGCTTGAGAATTGCTTCTCTCCTGATGGCTTGAGAATCGGTACTCTCCTGATGGCTTGAGAATTGCTTCTCTCCTGATGGCTTGAGAATTGCTTCTCTCCTGATGGCTTGAGAATCGGTACTCTCCTGTAAATGTTCTGTTTATGAAGATGCCTTCTGATTGGGATCATTGACACAAGACAATCCAGATGTGGATTGATCTCTGCCATCACTTTAGCTACACTTGTTTGCTTTTTAGACATTACAATCTGTTTCAATATTCACCAGTCTCTTTCATTGAGCTTCAATCTCTGTCCACTATTTTGCTTTGCAGAACTTCTTTTGCAGTGCTGTGATTATAATGTCATAGCTTAAGACACCATATCTTTACAAATGCTTAAAAGTCAGGATGTTTCTGTCAAATTTGTTTTTATGGCTCTTATGATTGGGGATCGCAAAATCTATGAGGTCCTACATTTTACACTTTTGAAAAAATCCATGACTTGCAGAACTTCATTGTGTTATGAGAATACAAACATTTCTATTTGTGAGAAAAATGGTGGCTGGTATTATGTTTTAATTCTTAAGAAGCGCATTCAAAAATGTCATTTTTATTTACAGGTGTTTCTAATATTTTGATAACTACCTGTATGTAAAACTAAAAAAAAATAGTTACTATGCTATTACTGGAAGAATAATATTTGTTGTATTATTTATGCAAATAATGTGTTTATAGTAATTAAACAGTGGAAAGGTTATGGGGCATTACTAAAAATTAAATTTTAAAGTTTACTCATTCATTTAAATAAACAATTTTACTGTGTTTTAAAGTTTATTAGATGAAGGGGATATTTCTGCTTTTAGTAAAAAGTATTAAAATTCATAAAAATTGGTAATCAAAGGCAAGTAAAATTAGTTTTTTTTAATGTTTTTCTCATAATGTGGTAATAATGAGCTGCACATTTTTTTATTGTTCCTGTTTTTAATATTAAATTTGGAAAATCAAAAGTTACTTCATAATAAAAGTTAGAAAATACATAAGTATATAATTTTTTTTTATTTAATGAAATAGCTTAGCTAAAAACATTAGTTTACTACAGATATCATATTGCCACATCTCAACCTCCTTTTCTCTTCAGGTGAAAATTTTTTATTTTGTTTAAACTTTTATCTATCTCCTGGAATGTGTGCAAGTAAGCATGCATGTTAATCATTATAAAAATGCAATGCAATTTTTTTCTATCTGTCAAATATTTGATTTAGTAATAATACAAATGAATTCTTTTGTTTAATTAAAATAGAAATCATGAAGTACCTGTAATATATACTGAATATAATGAAATTAAAGTATTCTATAAAAAAATCTAAATGACAGAAAATATTCTGTTCTTGTATCTTTTAAATATCTAAATATTTTGTTTCTTTGTTTGTAAATGGGCACTTCTTAAATATCAATGAATATTCTAAATACTTTTAAAAAAAATTTTATCTGAAAGTTTAATAACTCCTGATTTCTTACTTAAAACATTATTTTCAGTTAAAATTTCTCTCGTATAAAATAGTAAAAAAATACAAAAATATAAATAGTTTTGTTGCATGTTTGTGCCTTGGATGCAAATGTAAATTCAAGTTATTTATAAAATAAGATTTGTCTATTTTGTAATATCATAAATTTTGCATGCTGTATTTATAGAAACAAATATTTTAAATCATATATCAAAGGTCAGAACATAGTAAATACTCAATGTTCTGACCTTTAAAAAAATGTATGTCTATAAAAATAGTGACATTAAGTAAAAAATACAACTTTCCATACTAGTAACATAAGTAAAATTTTCTTAATAATGTATAAAAGGAAAACATATTTCAATCTATGTGTGTTGTACTATTGTCTATTTTAAAATAACCATTCATTTCAAAATTTACTGTCATTTAATGATTACTACTGGAATCAATTTTACATATGAACATTCCATCATTATATATTTTTAGATATTTATTATGATATTCCTTTATATTTCATCATAATACAAAGTTAATTAGTGATTTACTAAGTGCTTTTTTTGTTTAGGGATTAAAATCAATTTTGGACTATGATATTGTACTATATGTGATGGGATGTAATTGCTGGTTATCAGATTAATTTAAACTCCTTATATGTTTATAAGGGAATCATTTTTTAATTATGTGTATTATCGCCTTTTTGCTTGTACTGCAGTTTTATTTCATGCCAAATTCAAACTGTACAGCAGCTTAAGAGTGTTTAGAGGAATATTTGGTCATCATTCTTGGTGGGATATTGGGACAATTCGGAGAGAGAAATATCCTTACGATGTTGATTTTAGATTGAAGATTTTAAAATATTCCATTTTGAGATCAGAATTGGGTTGTCCAAATTAAGTATTTCATTTTATCCTCATATTCATCAAATCATGAACACAGCCTGCTAAATGAATAGCAACATTATTTTTTCACCTAGAATATAAAATTTATTTTTTAAGATCAATCGATCATCCTAAAACTTAGCTATACTTCTTCCCAGTGATCCCTTCTTTCTGGATTACATGTGATCTGACAGAAAACCACATACATACCTAGCAGTGCAGGCAAAACCCACTGTACTGTAAGGCTAACAATTTGGAATACTTGCCTATCACCGAACGTCTTGTAAATTTTAACCACGATCAAGTGATGAGCACCAGCGAAAGAACTTTGTACTTCATAGATGAATGTGATCACATCCCCAAATTCCAGAGCTCTAGCAATGCAATGAAGAACAATGTAGTCAACTTCCCAATCATTGCCTACAGCAAATAATGCTTCTCTTTGCTGATCTTATGGGAAATGGATGAAGTTATTGAGTTTTTGGGACTTGAAAGAAAAAGAAAAAAAAAAAACCATAACATGACTGCCATACAATGATATATCTACCTCCATACTTGAAAGGAAACAATCATAATTATGTGCTTGCACTACATCTGTTTTCCTTTTTCAATATTTTTTTCAATATAAATAATTTCTCCTTTCATCTGTTATTTTGCTTTGCTAAATTTGTTGTACCACACTACATGTATGCTATTCTGACTAGATACTGTATCTTCTAAAACCTTTAATAAATGGGATATTTTGATTACAGTTGCTGCAGCTAAGTGACCTCTAATTCGACCTTTAAAAGTCTGCTAAGCCTGATATTTTATGCCCCTTACAAAAATTCAAGATTTGCACAATTTTACTAAAGCTATTTCATACTACTACAATGTGTACTTATCTTGTAAAAAGAAAACTAGTAACCATTATATTTTAATTTTTATGTAGTGCCTTCTTCAATGACGTTTTTATTTTCAGAATTTTTCTTTATATTTTGATAATACCCTGTGTATTATAGTATTATTAAAATGTATTGAAATATAAAAAGCTGTAAACCAGTAGTAAACTTAGATACTTCATTTCTGTAATCTGACAACCTATGAAATAAATACTTAATACATGTTTCTGTTAAGTACTTTATTGTTATATTAAGGAAGCTAATTTTTATTGAGAGAAGAAAAAAATTTAAATATATGCAAGTATTTACTTTCATGTTAACATCAAGTTTTAATTTATTTAAAAATTGCTTCTAATAATCTTCTAATAATTTTATTTAACAAAGTAAAGTTTCCAAGTGTAAAATATGATTTTATGAACAACACGACTTGTTTTATAGAAAGTACATTGAACTGGCTATTGTATCTGCAATATAATTATAGGTATTAATAATGAACAAGAACTGGCTTTTTGGAATAATCTTGTAAGAGAGACAATGCACAACTATTTAAAATTCTTTCATTGTGGACAATCAAGTTTCTTCCTTTAAAATCAAATTATTTCTGCTTGTGAAATAAAATCGTAATTGAAAAATTTTAACTTACTAAAGTATACTTACTTTACAACATAATAAGCTGTTGAATATTAATAATTTAAACTTCAAACACAGAAATTTTATGCTTATAAATATTAAACTATCATTTCTCATATAAATTTTAGTAAAATATTTGTAAATATTAAAAAAATGTTGTAAAATAAAAATTTTCATGAATACCAATTTTCTTCATTTGATATATTTTGTCATTATTAAGTCCTCAAATAAAGAAAGGAGTATTTTCATTATTTCAAGTATAGATACCTTGAAACAAAATATAGTTTGATTACATTAATTTTTGAACTGCAATAAAGTATAAAGTTGTTATATTTTTCTTATTAATTTTTGGTTAATGCCTCTTTAATTTTAATTTTTATAAAATCCATGAAACATCATTTGTTGTTGTTAAGTGACTAGTTTATAACTGGTCACTACATTTATGTTTAAATGTTTTTTACTATTTTTTAAGAATATAAATGATAATTTACATAATGATTTTTTAAGAACTACTTTTCAGAGTTTTATTTTTATTGAATATTAACTGAAATTTCTTAAATATATAATGTTGGATAAAATGACTGAGTAATAAAGATTCTCATAACAGTATGCCAGATATGTTTATGAAAGCAGTCTGCAGAAGAGTCTCAAGAAAAATTAAGCCAAAAATAATGGTCTTTTGATGTTTTTAGAAGTGAATTAGTTCTAGTGAAATGTCATTTAACTTATTTCAAAGTTGCTTCAAACTGATAACTTATGATATTATTTTTGACTTATTTCATTTAACCCAAAAATAAGTGCAAATTTCGGAAGAAAGAAAATGTCACTATAATGATAGTATCATTACTTGCTGAAAATGATTTCATAAAGACATAGGTAAAGTTAACCTATCTGTTAAAATTGAAGTAAGGTATCAATTCCATTGAAAAACCCTTTAAAGTTCAGTTATATATGCTTGCATATTTTAGCAAAAATGATGGGAAAAATTATATGAAAAATATATTGAATATTTTTTATTAGTTAGAGACTTGTATATTCTGAAATTTTGATTTAAAAAAAATTTCTCTTGGTATCTTGCAAAATATTTTGTATCAATGAATAATACCCTATCTTGAAACAATAGGAGGAATCAAGAAAACTGAATGTAATAATATACTAAAAGAATTTTATATTTTTGCTTAAAAGATTAACTAGGAGTGATACATTAGCAAACTCTTCTTCAATTACATATTTTAGTAAACAAACTCCTATATATATATATATATATATATATATATATATATATATATATATATATATATATATATATATATATATATATATAGGACTAAATATACTTTGAGATAAAAAGGGGGCTTTTTTCCTGTCATATGGTACCATAGTGTGATAATGTAAGTTACCATAGTATGAGATTTTCTCCTTAATTTAATTGTTGAAAAATTTAAATGTGGTGCACTAATTATGGTTATAAAAATTAAACTGCAAAAGTTAAAAAAAAAAAAAACTATTATTCACACATCTAAATGAACAACCAAAAATTAACAGCTGATATCTAGATCTATAGTTTGATTCATCTTACAAAAGTGGTCCCACCTTTTAGTTTACTTTATAGTTTTTTTAATCTTTACCACATATTTTTAAAATTATTTGCTTTCCATGTATTAAATTTAAAATATTTTTTATTATATCAAAAATATTTTAACTAATTTAAGTGATTCATTAAGTACTTATTTCTTGACAATTTTCTTTTAATTCTTGAAATGAGCATATACCCTGTGAATGCATTTGAAAAAACATCTTATGGTATCTTTTTATTGATTTAATTTTGTTAAAAGATATTTTTGTAGTTGAGTAGTTATTTAAATCTTATTTTATTTTTTTATTGTGTAGTAATATTTTATCAGTTTTAGAAATTATTTTTTTAAATTTTTATTTTGCATTTCTAAATTAATTATTTAAAATAACTGTTCTCTTTGTTTCTAAAAATATCCATTTTTAACTGAATTTTGATAAATTAATACATACTTTTAAAACAGTGTTTTTAAGCTTACTGTTTCAGTTGAGTATAAGCAAAAAACAATCAGTTTAATTATATAATCAAATTGCTTTGAAGTTTTCTCAAACAGGAATATTTTAAAATGCATTGCTTTTATTGTCTTTATTTCACTAAACAATTACTTAATATCTTAATGTCATGCATTTTTTGTGTCATAATTTTTGTAATGATACATTTTTATTCATATTTAAATTTCATTTATAGATCATATAATTATTGTATTTTGTTTTATATAATCTCCATTATAAAGGTTGGGTGTGAATTGTATTAATAATTTAAAATTATAGTTTGTTCAGTATAAAGTAGCTTATTTTAGACTTAACACATGCATTTTTATACTTTTATAAGAAAGAACTTTTGGAAAATGTATTCTATCAATTTTTTCAGGTTTAGAATAGACAAACACATTTTATTTGCCAATAATTCAAAATCACAAGGAGTGTCCAAAATACTTTGACTTTTTTTTTTATTTATTTTTTCCTGGTGTTATATTAGCAGTATTAAATACTTTAAAACTATAATTAAAATTATATTATAAAAGCAAAACAAAAGTGTTCTGGGTAATGAAACACCAAAATTTAAATTGTTACCAAATCGTTGCATTTAGCTATAAATGGATGAAATTTGGTTTAAAATGTTCCTTAAAATTTCTTTTTTGTTAATAAATAGCAGCACTACATTATACCATAAATAATTTTCAACAATACCAGAATATTTAAATCCCTTTATTTTGAAGGAATATTTCCTAATTTTTTCTTTCATACAAAAATAGTTATTTGAAAAGAAATTTCTGTGTTATTGTGTTGCCTGTGTGCCTTGAATTATTTATTCTATATTACTTTGAATTTTTTATGCATATATTGTAAGTAGGATTTCTTGATAAAGCAATGTGTTCCATCCCCTGGAACACTACACAGCAACTGCACTTTTCCTTTATATGATTCAGGGTACGATTATGTTTGAACGCAATGACGAGGGAAACAGCTGTGTTTTTTATTTTTATTGTTTTATCTCTTTTGGGGTGGAATAAACTAATGCTGAGAAATTTACTGGAAAGGATTACTTGTATGGGTGATATTTCTGCACCCTTTTTGGTCTTAAATTAGCTATTTTTTTTAAATTTGTTAATTGGAAATAAATGGCACATAGAGGGTCTTAGTCTTTTTGAAGTAATAAAAATGCTTAAAAAATTACCCTTTGTTTGTGAGTCAGAATATGCCGATAGTTATAGTGATACAGAAAAATATGTTCTTAAAGCACTTGATCAATCTGTCTGAGGGTGATGTGTTGAAATCAAGTGAAAGTGATCACAATGAATTATCTCAACTAGGCTCCTTTATTCAGACCAAAACCATACTTTGATAACAAAACATATTGTTCAGAAATCTTTTTGTGTGTGTAAAGAAGCAGGCCTCCCTGTGATGTACTTTTTACCATGCTAAATCTGCTACAAAGGTGTAATGCATTGTTTTTCATTCATACATGAAAGCATTTACGCATAAACGTGCTTCATTGCAATGCTCGCTTAGTCATGCTTTTCACAATCCTTGTGATGCAGTGTAACCTGTGATGGAACACCTATAAAATCAAAATAGTAAGCACAGTCTTTACAAAATTTTCATGGTGTACTCTAAGGCCTAAATAGACAATGTACAATTAATTTTTTGTTAATATATCAACTTTAAAGGGTAGTGCATTTGAAAGGGATAAAATATAGATTATTCATTTCTCTATTTTGAGAATGCTCAATTGTTGCTTTGAAAACCTGAGTAATCAAAGTATACATTTAACTGTTAATCTTGTACTGAAATATTGTTTGTTTATATTTTGCCACATTAGAAATTATTATTTCAAAAGAATATTTTTTATTGTTTGCTAATAAATTACAGTTGCAGTTGCACATTATAATTATGCTGTAATATTTCCTTTTAATACATATATAGGGCTTGCAAAGTATTCTGGTGTAACAAATTGCTCAATTATTCTGGAGAATGAATTTATACAAATCATTATGTATATTCATCATTATTTATACTGTGATACTTATAATCTTATCTATTAACCTAATAATAATCTTATCTCTATTAAAACTTTGCATTATTTGCTGAAAAATTATCTTTATTAAAGATCTTAGCACTTTTAGTGTATATGTTTTTAGATATATCAGTTCTCAGAAACATCCCCTCTCCATTGATTAAAATTTAAATTACAAGAAGCTTTGCACTCTACAGCTGGTTTTCTGTTTGTTTCAGTTCAAAGTTAGAAATTACTATTCCCATTAAATACTTGTGATATCTTTCTTTATAAAGTGTGTGTGTATATATATGTAAATTATAATGTCAAAAATATTATAAAACTTAGTTAGTAGTTTTTTTATAATGTTTGTTTACAATACATTCATTTCATCATTGTTGTCAAAATTTCAGAAGTATGATATAATTTTCTTGTTAAGATTTTTTGAGCACAATTTTGAGGCCATGGTAGCCTACTGGTTAGGGTATTGACCTACCTTTAGGTAGGCCAGGGTACGATTTCCAAAGACACACTGAATACATGCAATATAGATGCGCATTAAATCTGTGGAATCAAAAGTCCTGTGGTCTGTCATTGAGTAGTTACTATGGGTGTAATGGCTTGGAGAAAATTTGCTCCTCTTCCAGATCAATGTCAAAATTGAAAGAGTTGGTGTTGCCATCTATCCTAAGAGTTTAAAGCAAAGTCGTACTTTCACCTATGTGGTGCTCTGATTAAATGAAAGACGCAACCGTCTGACTTAAATTTGCATAGCCAACAGCATAGTGAGCTTGGGTTGTCCAAGTATCATAAATAACAAGTATAATTTTTGTATAAGTCACCTTGTAAATAGTTTTATTTCAGATGAGTAGATTTAACAATTTTAAGTTATATACTTTATATTTATTATTTGAATATTTGCTTTCTTTGTTTTGTGTTGAAAGTTTTTATACGTAATTAAATGTGTTAATTAAGAATTGGTTTAAATAAAGAAATCAACACACTTGTGTTTCTAAGAAATTAATGGCTTAGTTTTCTTAAAAAATAAATTAATTAAAACTTAATTAAAAATTAATATTGTAAAATTATTCAAGTAAATTTTCCGGCATTAATGTTTGTTTGGAAAAAGTATCTTATATATTTTTTGATGAATGATTTGTTTTTCTTGGCATGTGATAAAAACCATATTAATTTATTATTTTGTTTTAATTTTCTTTTAAGATTATTTATACATTTGAATTTAAAAATATTAATTTTTAATGAGTAGTTTTCACATTTAGAAGTAATATGTAATAAAATGACATTTGCTTTAAAATTAAATTGTAACATCCTAGGAAACAAATGAAAATATTCCTTAGATTACATTGGGAAATTTATTTTTTAAAATATTTTTAACCACAATGCAAATGCTCTCTTTGATATTTATACTGTGTGTAAACAAACAATTTTACTCTAAATCTTTAAATGTTAAAATAAATAACATGGTTTCAGAATTTTGTTGTTTTTATTTTTGAAAATGAAGTTACCATTAAATAATTTTCTATATACTGATACCGTATATTATATGTGAATTAATAAAATGTTATATATTTACTATTAAAAAAGGTTGAATTTTGTGTTAAGTTGCAACCAATTTTCATAAAAATGTTGAATGATTTTTTAAAAATATAAGTACCAATCAATTTTAATGCATTTGTAAAGTTGCCAATTCATTTGATTTTTCATTATGAAGTGAAAGAATCTGATCTGGAATGCAGTATTTTTTATTTTTGCGACCATCTGCTTTTTCCAAACAATATTTTGGAAAATTATAGCAAATTACTTAAATAAAAATAATTTATCTAATTTTTGAGCATTTTAAGAATAAGATGTTAAATTTTAATATAACATTTGTTTTCTCAACATTATACATTACACTGTAAAAAATCTTTATCTAAATAAAGGTTTTAAAATGATGGTTCAGCTTTTATTTAAATAGGCTTTTAACTTTCTTTATCTTTTCCTGTTAACATGTATGAACAGTAAAATTAAATTTAAGATTTACAATCATATATTTTAATCCTATTTATTAATGTTATAGCAAGTTCATTTTTTGACATGCTTAAATGCTTTCAAAGCAAATGTTTTATTTTAAGAAAATTTATATTATACTAAAATTAATCAAATTTTATGCTTGAAAATTAAGTTCAAGGGGGTTGTTAAATTTTTAATATTGATCTATATAAAGAAATGATAACAATATATGTGGGAAAAAGGTAAAAATAGTTCTAAAATTTGTATTTTCATTTATATCCACAAATACATTTATAGCATTTTTTTCCCTCCACTTATTTTGGATATCTTTATAAATATCTGCCCAGCATTCCCATTTATTCTTTTATGTAAACAAATAATACTCAATATATCACTATTATTTAATTAAGAATTTTAAGTTTTAATGTATGACATTAACTTAAAACTTCTAACTTATATTTTAATTTAGAGATTCATAATAAATATTAGATATAGCTTAAAGAATATGATTTTAAAATAAGAAAAATATGTTTTGGTGGAAGACAAATTAGTGCTTAAGGTAATTTACCAAATCTTATAGTCTTTTATATTTAAAAAATGTTTCTGCAATTTAATGGATGCATGTCTTAAGTGCTTAATTGTTAAGTTATCACAACTTTATTTTGTTTAATAAAACATCTTAAAATTCTACATTTAATGATTATTTTAATATAATTTTAACTTGCATTGCATTTTATGAAAGGTAAGATTTTATTACAGTATTAATGCATCAAAAATATTCTATCTTGTAAGTATGAGCTCATGTGGTGGTAAGTATTTTAATCTAAGAATTAAAAATTAGAGGTGAATTTTTATTATTTTATGTTTTGTCCAGATTTCAACTTTTTCTTAAACAATTTATGTATTTTATTTTAGCTTCTTACAACTGTAAACTGTTGAAATAAATATTAACAGTTTCAACTTTATTATAAAGTTTGTTTGTTTTTATTTTATTTATTTTTAAAAATAATAACTATAGCATATCTTATTTTTGATTTTATGTTTCTTTTTTTCATTATTATTGTGTTTCTTGTGATAATTTTTTATTGTTTACTGATTATATCAATTTCTAAAAGTCATACACACAAAATATTTTGTATCTGTATGTATTTGTTCTTTTAGATTCTTTTATATATGTACCCCGTGTTAAAATAAATATCAGAAATTAATAATTATTCTTTAATGTCGTCTTGTATAAAGATCTTTAAACATTAAATTTTTATATTTTCAGCCTAAAAATATTTTTTGTTAGATCATATAATTTCTCATTCCTTACAATATATTTTGATTACTTTCTATAATTTAAAATTTTAACTTTTATATTGGATGTAAATGTACCTAATATAACTTATTGTATATATTTACATACATACTGTAAAATTAAAGCATTACATCTCTTTTCCTAAAAATATTTTGTTTAATGATTGAGAGTCTCGTATTAAATGCACATAAAAATAAGGTGCTTTTTAGTGTAAAAAAAAAGGTTTTGATCAAATATATTTCTAAAAACTATTATTTTATTACAAAACATTAATATAAACAAGTGCTATTAATTTCCGCATTGTGTCTTCATTTCAAATATAATGAGCAGTAAAGTGAAACATATTTATGGTTTACTCATTAATTTTCTTTCCTGCATTGATTTATGATGTTGATCTCAATTACTGGAGATACTAACCCTCAAATTAATTTATTTTCTTTTTCTCTTATTAATAATTAACTAATCAATTTGTGTTTTTATTCAAAATCTTTATTATACTAATTGTATAAATTGAGCTTTATTTTATGCAAATGCAATTTGTTTTTATAAGTTTTAATATCCAACATGTATATTTACTTAGACAATTTTTTTTAAAAAAAAAGCTACTAACAGGAAATTTGCTAATATTTAAAAATAATTAGGTCTCTTACACTTCAGGTTTGTTAATATTGTATAATTTTTTAATTCAGAAAATTTAATGTAAACTAATTTACAGTTAAAATTTTCTGTATCTTTATTATCTAATCTCCATTCCTATCAATATCAGTTCTTTTGCATGTATTTTAATTTTTTTAAAGAACATACTTTTCTAACATTTTTTTATATAAAATTTCTGAAATAAAAAGTGTTACTGTGAAAAGAATTAATTTTAAAAGTTGAAATCTTAATAAGATGTTAAGTAGATTTTATTTGGTTTAGTTTTTACATTGCAAAATTAATCATTTTAAAATTTTATTAATCGGAAGTATGTTCTTGAATATATAACAAAAAATTGATTCAAACTGAGAAATTTTAATTCCATAGTTTAAATCATAATTTGTAGTTAATGTATACAGTTAGAAAATAATGGATTTAATTTTAAAGCCTGTGACATGAAATATATTAAAAACTTAATGAGCAGTTCAAAATTTGTATTAATGAAGAGGAAGTTTTTAAATCCTAATTCAGTTATTTTGTTTGATGTAGTTGTTGTGAAATTCATCTTGCCTATAGTTATAGTGTTCATGTTAAGAATATATAAGCTGTTTCTTATTTTGTTTAAAAGTGAAGTTATTTTATAAGAATAAGTAGAAAACCACAAAATCATTTCCTAATAATAATGTGATTGAGGATATTAAAAAATTTTATTGAAAAAAGAAAATCTGCTATTTTAAAAATTATTTAAGTATTGGCTAACAATTTGCTGTGTAGTGCTTGTTGCTAAAAATTTAATTTAATGTTCTAAATTAAATTAATTTATTAGAAGTTTATTCTACATTATTTTTGAAGTTTACTGTGTCAATTTCTTAAAATTAAAAATATTCATATATCTTCTAAATTAAGTAATTTTTCAAGTATATTGACAAATCTTGATTATTATACTTAATATATCAATTATGAATAACTTTTTCTTTAAGAAAAGATAATTAGATGAAAGGGGGGAATTGTAGATTTTTATCAAATAAGTTTAGTAGCTACTTAAAGTTAAAAGAATAATTTGTGTCTGGTGAAAGTGTATTTATTTTTGTTTATATCAGTGCATATATATAAAATAAATCTGTAAATAAAAAAATTTAATTAAAAAGAAGATTTAACAATTCAAAGCATAAATATTTCATGTATTATAGAATGTATAAATTTTGTATTATGTTATTTTATTGCATATCAGTTCTTTTAGGAATAGAAATTCCCGTTCAAGTTAATAAATATATAATTTATAAAAACTTTTATTTTATATTAAAAAAACATTTTCTTTTTCAAATTTGTGTCAATAATTGAATGATTAAATTTTAATTTGCATGTTAAAAAATATACATAATTTGGAAGGAACTCCTGTTTAAGTAATTATTTATTATTAGAAAAAAAAATTTTTTTAACTCTTACATTTCATGCACACACTAATATGCAATATACTTGCTATTTTTCAATAAGACTATGTAAAGTATTTTATGAAGCTACTACTCTGTCAATAAAATTAAAATAACTTACTAGACTATAATTTTTGAAGTTTGATAATAATTGCATAAGTTTATTGTTTTTTTTCGACATTTCTTGTAATTCAAAATCATGAAGTTATATTAGCATACTTTTTATAAGTTATATTAGCATTTAGCATTGAAGTTATATTAGCATTTGTGTATAGCATATATTAGCATACTTTTTATAAAAAACATTGCTAATTACAGCTTGAATACTTTATTTCCTCATAAATTTTAGAAATTAATATAATTTTTTTTTTTTTTTTTTTTTTTTTAAATACCCTAAATTTGTATATCAGTTAAATTTTTACTATTATTATTTTTAAAATTAAATAAGAAACAATTTTAAAATGTATATGTGAATTATTTGAGATTTAAATTTTGAAAATAACTTTGCTACTTTGCTTTTATTTGTGTATAGCTTATATTTTATTATTTTAAATTAGAATCCAACCTTCTGTTATTAATTTTTAATAAACATAATTGCAAAATTATTTTTCATAAATAGTTTTCTGAGATGTACTGTATGTATACTTTTGTAAACTGATATCAAGTTAAAAATTCAGTTATAAAATGTAAAAAATTTAAATTATTAATTATATTAATACTTACATATTATATATAACTTAATCAGGTTTAGTTGTATTTGTTTTGAGTAAGTTTATTTATATTTGAAAAGAAATTGTCATACACAACTTTAAATACTCAATAAATTAATAGACAGAAATCTATTAGAAATGCCTGAAAACTCATTAATTTACAATATGTAATAGTCCAGTATTATATCAAATGTAGATTATTTAAATAAAAGATTTGCTGTTATAGTTGTAAATTCATTGAAGGATTTTGAAATAGTTTTGACTTAAAAAAGTCTCATTGATGTTTGCAATTATTTATTTTTATTACTTACAGAAATGAATGAAAAATATTGCCTGTACATAATTATATGCATGTTTGGTTAAGAACAATTTTTAATAATATATAAAAAAATTATTTAACGTGAATATCGAGACCTCCTGGAAATTTTTGATTTGAATTACTCCTGGAATTTGATTCTTGGAGATATGTACAAACCCTGAGGTTATTAATAACTATAAAAAATGATATTAAACAGAGGTTACATTACTATTTTCTGACAACAAACTAGGAATTATTTATATGAAATTTACATATTGGGGAGGAGGAAACTTCGATTAGTTTCAAAAATGTTTTCCTGCTGATTTGGTGACAAAGTTTTACTGGGCAAAAATAAATGCATTATTAATAAATTTGTTAAATAACTCAATTTTTTAAACTAATATTACACAACTAAATTTTCAGAGCTGGAATAAAATAATTGGTATATTGCTTCTGAACAGTTACTTGCACAAATATGCTATATTTATACACAAATACCTTATTGTTAATTTATTTTTTAAAAAAATCAATACATATTTAAAAGTCAGTTTTTTAAAAAAAAAATACATTTTTTTTTTTATTTTTTTTTGAATTACATTTTATTTAGATTTCTTTAATTTTACTCAAGATATCTAATCTTTGAGAAAATTTTTATTCTTTTTAATCTGTAAAAACAACTACTGGTAATAGAATTTTGAATTGTGTTCTTCACTTTTGCAGCTGTTATATCTTTAATTTAAAATATTTAGTTTGAAATATAATAATCCAATTGTGGTTCCATAGGTTATTCTTTCATTCATTTATATATAAATAAGAAAAATATGTTGATTACATTATATTTAATGTATTTTTAAATAATAAAATTATATATATTTGTTTGAAATTAAAAATGGTTCCAAATAAAAAATTAAATGTACATTACTTTTTATTGAATATTATAAACATATAATTATCTTTTTTAAAAAAAATCTAACTTGAAGTTTTGATATTTTTTAATTATAGGGTAGGAAATCACGAAGAGAACGAAGAGCCCTGAGAGAGAAAAAATTAGCTGGAAGGAAAATAACAAGTCCTCCTAGGTAAATTTAATTTTACAAATTAGAAATAGTTTTAGGGTTGATTTTTACAGCCATTTGATTTTTATTTGCATATTTTTATTTTCAGTTATGCTGCGAGAGAAAGTCCCACATATGCACCAATGAGGTATTTTTACTGTTATTATACCTTTTAAATTTACTGTATTATCTTGAATGTTATCTTGATATGATTGAATAAAAATATAATAATGGTTTAAGGAAAATAACATATCGGAATAAGTAAAGATGAAATATTTTTAAAAAGTGCAGAATTTCAATTTATGATGCTTTTATTTACAAACTCTTGAGTTAATTATGACAAAAATTTCATATGTGATTTTTGTTCATGACTAAAATGCAGGTGTCAGAGTCCTTAATTTTTAAAATCCTGAAATTTCTAAAAAAAATTTTCTAAATTATTTGAAAGTTTAGTTTTAACAAATAATTAATTAAATTTGTTATATTATTCAGTAATACATTTTCTCCAGTGGTTTTTTATTCAACCAGAAATAAGGTTAGGCAACCTTATTTCTGGTTGAAGAAAAAGTTTTTCATCCAAAAAAATATTTATTTTTAGCCATTGGTCATGAATATCAGATCTTCCAAAATTTAGGTTTTGCTTTACCAATTGATTTCATTTTCTGCCTTTACAAATAAAGGATTCTATTTTTAGTAATGCATATTAATGTAATGATCTCAAAATTGCAAGAATAATTATTTGTCTTTGTTTATGCACATGCAAAAATGTTTATTTAATGCATCATGAACATCTATTAGAAATTAGACTTTTAAAAATAATACTTTTCTTTTAAATATGCCAAGGAAAATAAAAGTTTCAAAAAAATGGTATGAACTGCAACAAGGAAATAAATGCCTTATTAAGACATGGTTATGAAGTGTCAACCATGTTTATCCTGCAGAGTGTTTTGTGTGCAAAAGCAAATTCAGTGTTTCAAATATAGGTTTTAGGCAAGTGCTTGCAAATGCAGATAGAACAAAACTCAAAAATGTAATGAAATCTTACAAAAATCAAACACTATTTACTATTAAGTCATCAACTTCATCAGAATCCTCAACATCCACCATAGTAGTGAATAACATCTTATGTTCCCAAAACTACATCAGTGAAAATATTTAAAGCTGAAACCATTTTAGTTTTGGTGTCAATAAAAAAGGGCTATTCTTTTTCATCTTTGAATGATTTAACAGTCATTTACAAATATTTTTTGATTTCGTCATTGTAAAAAATCTCATTATTTCACAAAAATGTCAGATATATGATTAATTTTGACTGGGGCTATATTTCAAAAAATTTTTGTTTATTGATATTGGCATCCCATATTTTGTTTTATTTTTTGATGAAATTACAACAACGCAAATAAAGAAATTAAATATTTACAGATCATATTGGCCTAACAAGCAAGAAAGAAATATCATTTGTTACTGTGAATTACATTTCTTAGGGCATGCTGATGCCAATCAATGTGTGAAAATATAATTGGAAATAATGGTTACATTAAGAAAAACTAATGCAATTATCAATGGATGGACCAAAAGTTAATTTAGATGTTTTTTTAAGCAAGTAAATAGTGAGCCGATTAAGCAAATTCTACCATTATTAATTGATTGAGATATTTGTTGCTTACACACATGCCATGAAGTACTATGTAAAGGAATTGATGAAATTCAATATAATGTCGATAGATTTGCTATAAATATTTATCAATTTTTCAATCCTTCTTGCAAGAAGAGAAAATTACTATTTCTTTTTTATAGTTAGAAATGCTCGAAGAAACCTTAGCATGATGAAATAGTTTCTTTCATCATGTTGAGAGCTGTTGGCTAAATCTGGGATCAATTTGTGAGAGAATCATTGAGTTGTATTATGTACTAAAGAAATATTTTATAGTCAAAGTTCTTAAAGAATTAAAGTCATCTCTTTTTGATAGATATCTTTGAATTGTAAAACTTTTAAAACGCCCTTAAACTCTTGCATATTTTCACTTTATTTTATTTTTTTGTAAAACTTTTGAACCATACTTTCTTGTAATGCAAAAAGCATTGCTTTTAGTGAATGTGATGACAGTAAATTAAATGACCTTTTTTCACAGTATTTTGTTTAAATTTTTAAATCCAGACGAAATTAGTGACGTTCTAATGTTCATTCAGTTAATAATTTGCTAAATTTAAATGAAATTGAAATAGGTTGTGGTTCAACAGCAATACTGGAAGAGCTTACTTATAAAATATCATTTCTAAATATGTTTCGAGAACTTCCTTTAACAAGTCCATTATTTAAATATCTCCAGTATGTATCTCCTTATAATAAGACAAGAAAAAAAAAAGATCCAAAAGAATTTTCATTTAGTTGACTAATTCAGCATATTCCTCTTATGAATTAAGCTACACCAAGCATTGATAAAATGAATGAAGTTTGGATTCTTTACATGTTGTTACTTTTTGCTTGTAAATGATTATGATAATGACTACAAATATCTAACCGAAATATATGTAAATATTAAAATGCTGTTTTCAATATAAAAGATGGTGGGGGTTATACTAAATATCCTATTTTTCTAGAGTTATTAAAGCATGTTTATGGATTGTAAATTCACAACAGGAGAGAGGTTTTCAACAAACAATTCTGTTGTGGCAAAGGAGAAAACTTTTTTTTTTTAATTAACAGTTCAATATTTATGTCATTTGAATATATGACAATTTTGTTTCCTCCATTTCACTTTCTAAAGAAATGATGCATTTTGTTCAGAAATCAGCACAATATGCATTAGATATGGAAAAATCAAAAATAAGAGTTTAAACAATTCCACTTGTTAGAAATGGTTAATAAACTTGAAAAAGAAAAGAAAACTTTGTTTGATATTCAGTGTGCCACTTAAAATTTTTTGGATGAATCAACAAAGATAATAGCATGTGCTATTATTGATTATAATATGAGCGATTTTGTGTGTATGTTAAATTTGGACAAATGGTACTGTATTAAATAATCAGAATTAAATGCTTATGCATCCAGTTCAAAATGGACAATATTTAATTATGCATAAATTTTACTATTATTTAAAGCAGCTATCATAAAATTTATAAATTTTCAAAAAAAAAAATGTTCAATGTAATAAGTTTAATTTCTGTATTTTTCATATTGTTGTGTTACTAATAAATTTCCGACTTTTTTAACTCGTATATTGCGCAAGTTATAATTTTTTAAATAGTATATTGCTTTCTAAAAAGTGGTGTATTCATAATACAAAAATAAAGAAAAGAATAATAATACAAATATAAAGAAGAATATAAGAATAATTACAAATAAAAAGAAGAGAAGCCAATAAAGAAAAGAAGTATCTCCTGGAGATACTTCTTTTCATTATTGAACTGCAAGACTTATTATGCTCGAAAGAGCCAACATAAGGACGTAATTAAAAAAATAATAATACAAGAATTAATATGTAACTATGTAAAAGTAATGTAGGCTATGTTTAATTATTGAAATTAATATATATAGTCACTCCTAATTCATTATCAAATATTCTAAATTATGCTAATGATATTAATTTCTGGACTCTATACAAAATGATTATAATTTTGTTTCACATAATCCTTAAGAAATTCAGTTATGCTGTTAATAAAATTTTAAAAAAATCTGCATTAAGGTTATTTTTAATAGAATAGTTATGCTATAACTAGTTGTTATCATAATGCTCTAAGTTTAATGAATATCATGCAGACTTATAAAGTAACCATGTATTCTAGTTGCTTTGATTCCAATATTATTTTATAAAATTCCCACTAAAAAAAGAAACTAAGTAGAAACTTTTAGGTAATTCGAAACTGACCATTGTGTCTACTTTGAGCTCCAAAATTGTTCTGATTATAATTTGAATTTCATTTTCATATTATTTGATTGAAGATTTTAATGATTACATGGTTCTGTTATTTCATGCTCAGTGTTAACAATCTGTAAACAATATACTATGTATAACTGTATAATAATTTCTTACAATTATATTCAATACATTACAATTTAGTGTAGAACAATCAGGCTTTTATGTATACAAATTTTTATTATATTGCCAAATTACTCTTTCTTTAAGAAAATAAAATAAAAAATAATTCATACAATCTGATATCATATGGTTTGTAGTGTTCTTATCAAATAGCTTTTTTTTAAAAAAAAAAAAAAAAAATTAGCTATTAATTGATTATTATCTCCAGGTGCTTGTTATAAAATTAAAAGAAGTTATTGCTACTTGTGTGATTAGAATTCAGAACTTCTATTTGAAAAATTATTGTTTAACAATTAAGTTTAAATTGCGATACATAGTACATTTTCTTGTGAATATGATTAATAATAGAAACCTGAATTTTGTATTAGCAAATTTTCAGTTAGTTTTTTTAAATGATTTTCTTATGTTAATCTTTCTTTAGACATTCAACTTCCAAATCTCGTTCCCGGTCTCCACCTGAAGCTGGAAAAATCATGTTTATCACAAGTTTTGGAGGTGAAACATCTGATCATGAACAGAATAAATCTGGCAGTAAAACAATTGTTTCTAGTTCAAAATCTGGAAAAACAAAGTAAGTATTATATCTTTGTTTGATTGGTAGTAACTTATTAAAGATTAAATATTTCTTGTTCACAAAAGTGAATAAATGTTGATAATATGAATTTGTATAATGATGTGTTGAATTTAACTATAGGTCAAAAGATTATTCTGGCTCTGTTATTGGACCACAATTACCATCTAGAAACGGAGAGGATGAAAAACATTCACGTTCATCTAGAGGTAGTCCAGTTTCTGATTCTTCTTATCGCTCAAAGCGGAGAGATTCAAAAAGTAGTAAATATTATTCACATGGAAGATCAAGGTATAGGTCTCGGTCATCTTCAAGTAGATCTCGTTCTCGCTCACCAAAAAAATCTGACTCAAGGAGTAGACAGAAACGAAGTCGTAGGAATAGTTATAGTTCAAGATCTCGGTAATATATTTCGCTAATTAATTTTAGTTTTTATGCTTACAGGTAGAATTGGTAAATGTTTTATATCTTACTTTGTGCCTAAAATTTATCATATTGGTTGTAGAATTTTATTTTTTTGAAGTCTTAAGACTAACAAAGTTTATTTTTTTAGGTCACATTCAGTATCTAAATCTAGGTCTCGGTCTCGTTCTCGTCTTCAATCCAGAAACACAAAGGCACGTTCTTTATCAAAATCGAGATCAGCATCAAAATCTAAAGTGGATGAAAAATCTCAGTCTCCACAGTTACCTCCTCCTCCTATTAAATCATATTATCGCCATAGTTTATCCAGATCAAATAGTGATCTTTCTGATGATAGTGATGAAGGTGATAAATCCTCTGTGACATCTACAACACAACTTTCAAATATTACGAGCAGTTCCAGGTAAATATACATTTTATACTTTTATTCTTAAGGTATTGTTGATTGTATAATAAAAATTTAATGCTCTTAATTCTTTGTCTTGCTAAATTCAAATCTGTACATATAAAAAATATTGATTTTTCACAGTGGGAAAAAATCCTTAGTTACAAAACTTAAACTTTTGTGACAGTCTTTCAATCTCAGTTTGTAAAAATTTTCTGTACTGTATTATACTGAAATCTCAGTGCTGCTATATTTTATCTAATTTATATTTTCAAAAAATACTAATCATTGAGATATTTTGTTTAATTATAAATTTACAAATTATGTACCTAAAATTAAGCAAGAATTTCCTATTAAACTATGCTAAATCTTTTGCTTCCTTTTTTTTTTTTTTTGTGATTGAAAAACTTTATTTTGATATTATCATTTAAATATAAGTAAATTATGATACATTTTCCCATAAATTATGTTCTACAGCTATTGGATTTTCAATTTTTAAATGCTTAGCAGATAATTTTAAATAATTTTATTTATATTTTAAAACTTTTTTTTAAAGTATATTTTTACAAATTTAGCTGTTGTTTAACCCAATCAATTAAAAGACTTGTGTAACTGTAGGGTAAGAGACTGTACAGACAAATATTCCTTTGATTTGAGAAATGTTTGATTTAATATTCCTTTAATATTATATAATTTAAGAACAGACTCAAATAGGTCTGCCTTCATTAAGGGGTAGAGTAAGACAGGTACAATTAAAGTAACATCTATTGTAATGCTGTTTGTCAGAAGTTTTGGCACAGATGCTATGTAATCCAGGATGCCAAATTCTGAAATTTTTTGGTGATTAAAGAAATGTGCTTGCAAGATGGCACGTTGTGACTTGCGTGATGATGTAAATACAAGCGTTTTCATTACAGAATTTCCTGCATAATTCTTATAAGCCTCTATATCTAGGATGTAATAGAATCCATGGTTGCCAGATAATAAGAAAATCCACCAAACAAATCACATAGCTCAGAATTTGACACCCTGAATTATACAGCATTTGTGCCCAAGTTTTTATAAATAGCATTTAATTCATCAGTCTCATTAATTTGCATCTTTGTTCTCAATTGCAAGTTTCAGTTAAAGCTCTTTACATGTAAAATACATAAAAGCAACATTAATCAAATGAATATAGTTACAACAATGCAACATTTGTATGATTATAATTCTTTTTTTTTTTTTTTTAATTTTGTAATATATATTTAAATGTCTTATAATTTAAATATTCATTAATTAAAGAATTTAAATTTTTCTTACATATAACATTATATAAATAGATGCATTTCTGCATCCTTAAATTTTTTCTGTGTTACTGTATGCTACTATCATTTTCTAATAAATAATTTAGGGAGTCACTTTTAAGAATATTATAAGTAAGTTATTTTTAAATTGCTGGGTTCAAGTCATTTTTTTTAAGGATATATTTGTACTTAAATTTTTTTTAAAATTAATCTTCATATTTTACTTAAGTTCATGTTTTACTTAAACATATTTCAATTAAGTTGTAACTTTTATAATCATTGATTTAAAAGAAAAAATTTTTAAAGTAGCAAAATCAATCAAATTCTTCTCAAATAAAGTTTGGTCTGATCTGAATGGCTTTGTGAACTACAATTAAACTTAAAAAGTTTGTAGAAAATGAAACTTGAATGGTAAAATAAACTTTCTGAATGTGTACAATGAAGCTGTTTCAGTTTGACTTATAAAAGTAAAGTAAATTTTTATTCTCATATAAGTTTACATATAAATGCTTATTCAATTGTGAATTAGTTTTTGTTAATTTTTATATATTTTATTATAAAGTGCTGACATATATTGGTTGTCAAAAATTTTAAAAATTAAGTTAATATTAAAAATTAGTTTAAAAATTAAATTTGTTTAATATGGCATGAGTTTTAAAACTTGTTGTTATTAAAATAGTGTCTTTTTTTATATTCTCCTCCTTAAAAAACTTTATTGTAAAATATTTGTTTATATTTTAATACAGTGATTTTTTCCTATTAGTTTACATAGTTAACTATTATAAATGCTGTCTATTATATTGTAAAATACTTTCTAAGTCAATTGTAAGTTGTTCAAGTGTTACTAAAACTATAAACCATATTTATATAATATGCTATATAGACAAAATAAGTGATTTCCAATTTTAAAAAATCCAAAATAAACAATCATAGTAAATTATCTCAATATTGATTTTCTGACTATTTGAAAAAGAACAAAATGAAACTTTTAATTTTAAATTATTTTCAAGTTTACTTGAAAGTATCCCCTGAAGTTGTCACAGCAAAAAACTTGTTATATCTGATAAAAGAATCCTGTATTTGAGAGGAGCTTATGCATTTAATTTGATATTTATACTAAATCAAAATCAAAGGAATCATTCTAAACATAAAAGATGTTTCAAATATTTACATTTTTTCCGTAAAATGTAATATTTTCAAAACTTTTACATAACTATCAACATTTCAGATTTTTCACCTGACAATTTTGAGAATTCTAAAAAAAACTTAAGCAAATATATATAATTTTTCATTTTAAATATCTAATTTATTAAAATTTTTCAACTGCATTCATTATAAAATTATGTATTATTTGTCATTGTGAGACAGAAATAAAAATACCAAATAAAACTTAAAAGGTTTCATAAGCATTGTTTATTTTGGTTTCTGTAATCAAGAATTTGCTTTGAAAAGGCTTAAAGCAGTAATTTTTATGCATGTTAAGTTTTCAAGTTTAATTTCATGTAGGATTATTATAATGCATAAAATTTTGGTTTATTTTTAGCTTCTAATTCAATAATAGTTATTATTGATATTTTGAAGATAAAAAATTTATATAATATGACTCAAAATAAGTAATCAACTCTAGGAAACTATTCATATACAAATATTAAGGAAACAATTACTTAAAAAAAAAAGAGATAAAATTTTTGAAAATGTGATTAAAAAAAGGGAAAATTCAAAATTTTAACAGCACAAAGGTATAGAAATATTTAAAGGAAATGTCATTTAATATTACTGTAAAGAAAATCCTTTAACTTTGTTTAAAGTTTATAAGTCATAATTTTAAATGTTTAATTTGGGTTATATATTTTATTGAATAGAGGATAATCAATTATTGCAAATTAATTTTCATGCTAACTAAACTATAGATTTTAAAAAGAAAATTTCAAGGATTATATATGAAAAATGAAAATTTTTATTTAATTCTGTATGGAGTATTAGTTGAAAATTCAATATCAATTTAGCTACAAAGTTTATTTTTATACATTGAGGAATAGAGAAATTGATTTATATTTTTCTCTGGAAAGATAACCATCTAAACAAAAGTTTTATATGCCATTAAAATATTGGTGCTTGATAAATTTTTAAAAATTATATGTATTTATTTACTTTGCATATGACAATTTTTTTAAAGCATTATTTAGCCAGGACTATATTTATCCAGGTAGCCAAGATTATTTTATGTATTCCAAAAATTTATTGAATTCAAATTTTCTTTCAGGCTGCAACCACTTTTGGGTAAAGCTGGTCCTACCACCAAAGTCAGTAAGAAGTTTTCTTATTTTAATGCTCATCATTAGACAACAATAAATTATTACTTAAATTCGTAAAAATTGCCAGTTATTATATTAAGTTGACACATAATTTCACAATACATAGTAAGTGCATGCAAATGTTATTTAATTATTTTATGCCTTTAAAATCTTTTTTGAAATCATTTAACAAAAATATCTCTATTTTTGGCCTATTGACTATATTATGGGATTTTGTTTGAGAGAAATGGAGAAAAATATTTTTAAAAATTAGGTCTTAAATCCCACAATTATATACTTATGTTCTGCTAACTAATGCAGATAAAAGTTTTATTTTTAAGACCCCAGACAGTGTCAAATGATAGGTTTTATTCAGTTTATTTCATATATCCTGATTATGTTAAAAGAATTTTTAATGTGTATATATATATATATTATAAAATAAAAAATATTTTCTTAAAATAAACACTTTTGAATCCTGAACAATATTTATATTATTTATCATTACCATATTTTTGCACTTATCACTTTAATTTTCAATATCTTGAATTATATTTTTTGTTTCATCATCTTGGATATTGGCTTACTAGTTGATTATTGCTTAAATGTTTTAAATACTATTGCATAAGGAATAATAATGAATTTTCATGAGAAGTAAAGTCATGTATTTGTAGTTCTTACATACTATTTTAGCATAGTATATAAGCTGAAACATTTGTAGTAACTTTTTCACTTTCTTCATAGTGACCTTAAATGGTGCAGAAAACGCAAGTTGTGTCATTTGAGATCTTTTGTTCATGAATATATTTAAAATATTTCATTTTAGCCTTTGTTTTACTGCATAATTCAATATACAATTATAAAAGTTGCCATTAATTTCATGTAAAATTGTCTTAAATTTTTTTCACTGAATTATTAATTTGTGAAAAAATAAATAACTAAAGGTTATTATGTGGTCAGTGTTAAAAAAAAAAAAAAAAAAAGGCAACCTATAAGGCAACTATGATGCTTTTTTCATGTTTTTGGAAAATAATTTCTCTAATAAAAGATCTTGTATTTTTATCATTAAAGAGACTCAAACATCTAAGCAGTCTTTCTCTAAATTCTATGAGTAAAGCAGGAATGTGTGCTTTACTTCTATTAAATTATAGAAAAATAGCAAACTTAAGTATTTCACTCTAAAAACCATAATCATTCATTGAATAAATACAAAAAACAAATTTTTTAATTAAAATTGTTTTAATATTAATGAATGAAAACTTGCATAGTAGAATTAAAATATGTGGTTATGTTCAAATTGATGACAAGAACTTACTTACCCTTAATATTTTAAGTAGACAAATACACTGTCATATTATTTTAATATAAAATCTAGTTTAATTGCAATTCTTCAATGCTGGTATAAAAATTCTTGACATTAGCTACTAAAAGCTTTCAGAATTTTGTTGTCTTTCAACTTTATTTCCAACTCTGGAGCATCTATAAGTTTTTCCATTGGTACCATTGCATCATAATGTTGTAGTTTATACTTAACTATCCTAAATTATCTACAATACTGAATACTGGAATGATACATTTTAAATTGTGATAGGCTTATTGATCAGTTTTAATCTAACAGATTCTTCCTCAAGGATTGTTAAACCTAATGTATTCATATTAAATTATGTTAGTTTTATAGATTTGTTTCTAACTTTTACACAATTTTTTAATCAAAACAATTTACAAAATCTTCAAATGTGAATGTAAAATTTTATGAATTCTTGAATCTTAACTGTGAATACACACACAATATATATATATGTATACATACTTACATGTAATCATGCTCTTAATTTCTTATATCTCTGTTTATTCGGAGAATTGTTCTACATATCAAAAAAAAAAAAAAAAATTAGTAATATAGGTGTTAATCTGTTATTTTTCATATGAATACATTCTCATACTTATGAAGCAAGTTTAATTCTTAATTTATTTTTTATTACAGGGCTCAAAATTGACACCTCAAGAACGCCTTAAAAGAAAAATGCAGATAGCTCTGAGAAAACAATGTAAGTATAAAACGTGCATATTTCATTGGTTTTCTTTTGATAAATTAGGGCTTGTTGCTTACTTGGTATCATTACAATACAGTTATGGTTATTGCTGAAGGTAGCCAACATTTATTCTTTCAGATAAAGCTGATAAAAAAGCTCAAATGGAAAAAACAGAAAAACAACAACAAGAAAGACAGGTAATGACAAAATTTCTTAATGGTTTTTTCTTCTTAATTATTATTATTATTATTATTCAACTAAAGTTTTAATTTTAAATAAATTTTATAGTTAAAATATAATGATGATTTATAGACAAAATAACTGACTTTTTTGTCATTAAAAGTAATAAATACATAAAGTGTTAAAAAATCTGCAAGAATTATATCCTTAAAGAATAGCCTATTATTCGGTAATAAATATTTAAGTAATGATATCTATCTGTAATTTTTAAATAAAGATTTTCAATTGCAATTGAGATTTTAAATAGTATGAAATTTATATGTATACAAATATGGCATGTCATGTTGATATTTATAATTAATGTTTATTTTTTAGTATAAAGTGTGTTATTAGAATCAAAAGACAGCTGATTTTCTTAAATTTAGCTCTAAAATTCCTTAAAGGCTCTTTATTTCATTAAATCTCAGCTTTAAAAATCAACCTTGTTTCTAATCATATTTTTGTAGTTGAAAAAATTGTTTTATTGTAATTATTTCTATATTTGGGTGGTAAATATCAACGTATCTTATACCTAAATATTTATTTAAAAATTAACCGAATACAAAAGAAACTTTCACCAACTGCCTGAAATTTTACATATTTTCTGCATTTTTCAATGCAGAAAATAATTTATCAATTATTACTCAGGAGCAAATTGAACCAAAATAATACTGAATATATGAAATTTTTCATAAGAATGAATCTCTAATTTTGCTTCCTTTAGTGATATCAAAAACCAAACACTCATATATCCCAGTAACTGTAACTGTTATATATATGTACACACAACACATTTATATTGGATGATTACGATTTATTTTGTCAATCAAATTTATCTTTATTTTGAAGATATGAAAACAGACTTATAAAAAAATTCCTTTGCAGGCATGACTTTTTAGCTTTTTTAATAGATTGTTTATAAGTTATTTTCTTAAAAGTTTTAACACATATGAACTAAATTACTTGAGCAATTATTTTTCTTTTCCATAATGTTATTAATATATTTGTTCATTTGATTATTTTTTACAAAGCTAATTTCAACTTTTTGTGACAAAGTAAATTAAGCGAATATTTCTTATGCTAATTTTTATTCAACACATGGGTAAAATAGAACTATATTTAAAAATTTGTTAATATATTTAAAAGGCTTCAAATTTATATGTATAGGATTTTTAATTACTTAAAACAATTGGTAAAGATCTTTCATGTGCATCATAACATTTTGCATAGAATGCAATATCTATGGTTTCCTTGTATTTAATGTTTAATCTAGAATAATTTTTTTGAGGTGAATGTGAATTTTAAGAAAAATAAGATCTTCAATAAACATTTTTATGGAAAAAAATTTTTATGCAGTTTTATTAAGTTCTTTTGAAATATTAATAATGGGTAGGTAGTTTTATGAAATAAGATATTTAACTGTCATTAAGTATAATTTTGCCATATTAAAAGTATCCACATGGAAAAATAATTAAGTTAATTATTTGCATTTAAAAATTTCAATTTTTTATTGTAGTACAAATAATCATATTTTTTCAGGATCGAGCAGAAGAGCTGAGGGAAATGGCAATTAAATTAAGACAACGGTATATCATGAATTTTTATACTTTGGCTTTCTTTCTTTTTTACCTGGAAATTTTTAGACTAAAATTTGACTTATTAATCATTTAGTAATTTTGACTCTGATATAGATATTAAAAATTAAGTAAATTTTTTCATGTTGATTTTAAAACATTTGATTTATTCAAAATTTTTAGCTTTAATTGAAGTAATTGACGAAAAATATTTCGCATTATTTGAGTATTACATTATTATAGTTATTTTGCCTTATTTGAACTTCAATTGGCTAAATTCCTATTGGTTTAATCAAGCAATTTGGAAGATATGATTTCAACAGAGAGGGCAAATTTATATTCTCTCTTCCAAAAAATTGCATTTATTGACATGTATTAAGAATAAAGTAGTAAATTTCTATCCTGGATTTCATATTTTACTTTAAAATTTTATTCAGCTTTTAAGCTTTCAATCAACATTCTATTATGTGTTTCTTTTTTCCTTTGGTTTATAGTTTTTTTTTTAATTTTCTACCGTAATTAGAATTGCAAATCAATGGTTTAATTTACAGTATCAAAGACTGGTTCAAAAAAGATTCCTGTTGCTTCATTCAGGAGGATTAGCCAAATTGATGTGATTCTTAAAATATCAAAAATTAAAAACAAAGTTAAACCATCTCTGCTTTTTCTATTTTAGAAAAACTGAGTTACTATGCCATTTGGAAAAGTACAAATCTAGAATATTTAAATTTTATTTGTTATGGTATGTCAGCCCATTTATTTGGAGTAAGGAATGAATACTGTTTAAACTACACTATGTTTTTATTTAATGTGATTGTTTATTTTTACAAATTACTAACAAAACATATATAGTTGTGAGGTAGAATTTTTTTCCCTTCAAAACTATAAATTACAGTTTTTTTAAATCTTTAACTAGCATTTGAAAATTTCTTATAAAAATTTGTTAAAGCTATTAATTTAAGTTTCATAATGATGTGGATAGATTGTAAAGGATGTTTTAATTTTATAATCTTTATTATAGAATACAAGAATTTATTGAAAGTAGATAATAAAGAACTTATGTAAGGTTTAGAGATATTTTGATTCTAACATGAGCTTTCAAAATTTGATCTTAGAAAAGATTGAGCCATATTTACATTGCCTGATTTCTTTTTCATCTTTAAGTAACACTTGTCAGCTGATTTTTTAACCTTTTCTTTTTTCAATAAAGAAAGTTACCTTACATAAAAAAAATCAACATAACAGAACATTCTATACTTGTTGGTATTTCACAAATTAGCTGAAGTGTGAAGTATCCTTAATGGTATGAATGTGTCTATCACATGTATTCTAACTGCAATGGTGCTGAATTCTAATTGCTGCAACTGTCTTCCCCCTCATGTAGATTGGTTAGTGTGTCTTGCTCTATAGGGACATGCAATGGTGTGATGGTACCCACAAATTTTTGCGTTATTACAAAATAGAAAGGGTTGATTTCATTTGGAAAATGAAAAAATTATTTTTACATTTCAGTTACTATGGCTATTCTTTCTGTCATATTGTACTTTTTTTGACCAGTCCAGGAATGTGTGTGTTGTTTGAATCAAAAGGAAATTTTTTTTCATTGTAAGAAATGACATAAGTGCATGATGTCACCTAACCACTAGTATAGAACTGGCTCTCTTTTATTGGTTGTGTACAATTACCCCCCCCCTCCCCATTGCTAAGAAAAGCTGTTGATAATCGTAGCTTATAATTATCCTTTCATTTAATTGTTGTTGACATTTATGTAGTAGTCCTATCATGTAGCATTTGTTGCAAGTATTCATTTGTGTAGAATTTTTTTTTTAAATTCAACTTTAATTTTAAGTTTTTAAAAGTGTCAATCTACAAGTGAAGACATTTTAGGAAAAATTTAGATTGTAGTTGAAAATTATGAGCCTTTGTACTCCTAAAAGGAAATGCATAAGGAGCTTACTCAAGAGAGCATGGGCGATAATGGATTTAAAATTATGTCATTCCCAAGTAATTTCTATTAATTTATAATTTATGAATGAAATCATGCTAATGGACCTTAAAGTGCCTAAGAAAATGTTACTTTAGGTCCTTCCAAACTGGAAGCTTTGTTTTCCCACTTAATCAAAGCAATTGTAAGTTTAGAAAAAAGTGTTTTAATGCATGCCTAATTGTTTGAGTATAATCTTTATATAAAAAAATAAAGTGTTTTGTTTTTTGTACAGAGCATTTTCCGATCCTAATAAGGGATAAACTGACTCTGTATTTTAAATTATCAAGTTCAGTAACGGGTTGAACAAAATTAAAAAAATTATATATGCTTGTTAAATCTGTAGAATCAAAAGTACTTTAGTCTGTCATTGAACAGTTACCATGGTACAATGGCCTGGAGAATAATTACTCCCCAGGAGAATAATTACTCCCCATTCAGATCAATGTCAAAATTGAGGCACCCCAGCTAATCTTTCTTGAAAAATTTTCTATGGGATTTATACTCTCTCTCTGAGTAAATGATCTCTCCAAGAAGACTAGCTACAGTTTAGGAGCAAATGTCCACCTCTAGTACATTTGTTCCTAAACTCATTCCCCATCAACCTCTGGATTTTGAATATATCAAAACTAACAAAAAGACTATTAAAAAACATTGTAACTGAAATCCAAGCTAAAACAAATAAAAATAATAGAAACAATAGAGATAATATTCAATGTTAAGAATTTTAAGTTGAAATTCCTTTGCCCAAATCAATGTGTTTTTAAGCAGCCCCCTCTTTAAAACAGTTCAAATTTCTTTTTAAATCAAAAGTGTAAATGACAATGATTTTCATTCCAAAATCTTATCTGAAGAACAAAAATAAAACAAAAAAGACATAGGAAATTTCAAACAACCGACCAACCTTTTAATGTATAATTCAAAAATAAAAACATACAGTATATATTAAATGAGAAATGTTTCTAGCCTATTCATTTTATGTGAGCAAATAGTTATAAGAAGCAAATATCACAATCTCATCTCACTCTTAATAAGTAACTGACTGTTTATAAAAACTGTTTATTATTTGACTGTTTATAAAAAGAAAATATATTAGTTACTAAAAAAAATGATTGCCAAATTCATGTTATATAAATGTTTAATGTTATTACAAAACTGTACACTTTCCATCTAAGAAAATATTTTTCAACTTAAACACTTTTTCAACTGACTCGAAAATATATTTAAAAAAAACACTTTTTCAACTGACCTCTGTTATATATAAAAAATTGTATTTCATTATTGTCTAAGTAATTATACTTAATGTTGTAAATTTTGGGGTAGATTTTTTTTATTCCTGAAAACTTTCATTATTGTTGCTATTTACAAAATGTTAATTTTTTTTATTACATATTATAAAAATTAATTTTTCCATTTGCATTCAAGTCTCATATACTCTGTTTTTATTAGTTTAAAATCTGGTATTACAATTAACAATTTAAAATTTTATTAATAACAATTTAAAAATCTTTACTAATAGTCATTTACTAATAATCACTTTTGAATATCAGTTGATATGTTCATCTTTTTTTTTTTTTTTTTTTTTTTTTTTTGTCAAAAACTTGTTGCAAAAATATTTGAATAATTTAGCTGTTATTATTTAATGTAGATTCATTTTTAATAAATTGGTGAATTGAAATTTTTTTCCCTTTATCAAAATTTTTTTGATTTAAGTTTATAAAATAGTAACTTTTAAATTATATGTATAAATACTTATAATAAACCTTTACTTAAATATTTTGAAAATATTTATTATAGGGAACGTGAAAGAAGACATAAAATGAGGGGTTATGGTTACGATTCTGATAGTGATACCACATGGACCAGAAATCCTGATTATGATCCTCGAAATCCTGATAGTCATTATTCTAAAAAACGAGATCATTCATCTAGTAGAAGTAGCTATAGTAATGAGAGCCATAGTCCTACACGCTCTAATACTTCGAGCAACCGTCGTAGAAGTAGATCCAAATCATCATCTCGTAAACCTAGAAGAAGTTCTACAGAAGACAGGAGAAGATCGCCTGCACATCGTAAAAAAAGCCCTTTGCTTAGAAGTCCCCATAGGAAAAGTCCTTTATTAAAGAGTCCATCTAGAAGTTCAGTAAGAAGTCCTAGAAGAAGTCCAAGAAGAAGCCCTCAACATTATCATAGAAGCCCAGATCGCAATTATAGGAGTTCTAAGCCTCGTCAAAGTCCTCGCAGATATGGAAGAAGTTCTCCTCGTAGACATTCACCTCCAAGGAGTCCTCGTAGATCTACATCTTCAAGGCATTACAAGTTTGTAGTTACAAATCTCTTTACGATTTTAGTATTTCGCATATTTAAGAATATAAAATTGGGATCATGAAATTTGTTGGTTGATGCAGGCTTTTATCAGATATTTAGATTTAATCACCAAAGAAGTCATAGAATTCAGGCGATTTCCTAGCTTTTACATATGTATAGCTACCAATTTGTTCGGTTTGGCTGTGCAAAATACAAATTTTTGGTGGATTGTATAAACTTATAGTCAAGCAATGAAAGTGTACAGATTCCTAAAAATATTTTATTTAGACAAAAGTACGAAAATTTCATCTTGTTATTATTTTTTTATTATGGTGGTTTAGAAAACACCATCAAAGCTCACTATGGAAATTTAAATACATCTCTATAACTCATTGTCTTTGATGTTTTAGTAATGATGCTAACCTTAATCATCCTATTTAAGGGCTGGGTAATGCCATTGCTTGCTGACAGTGCTATGCTATGTCTTCAATTTCTTGAATGTAATTGGTTATTAATAACTTTATGATTTAGCTAGAGATTTAATTGTAGTGTTGGCTACTGCATTTCTTTGATTTGAAGCAATTACTTATTTTCTCACTTTGTTAAATAATTTCTAATTTAAATTAATATTTATATCTGAATTTTTATTGTTTTTATATTTGTGATGGCAAAAAAGTGAAGCACTACAATCAAGAATTGTTGGGTTCTTATACACAAGAATTTCCTTGAATTGAAAGATAGCATAAAAGAGTCAATTTAGCAGTATTAGGTATTGACATTAAAATTGCTCATGTAGTAAGAATGATATTAAGATCATTTAAATTCAAAAGAACATTGCAATTTTGTAGGGGGTGGGTTAACCTTAAAAAAACAGAATTTTTTTTACAGTTGAGAATTAAAGTCATAAATGCTAAAATCTTTATTTATTTTAGAGTATAATTTTCCAATTGCAGTAGCTGACTAGCAAAACCAGGGTCCAAGTTGTCAAATCTAAAAATATGTCCAAGCCATCTTATACAATAAAATTTAATGACTTGGACAATATTATCTTGTTTATATACTTTTTTTTTTATTAATTCCCTGATTAAATGAAATCTTCCATCCATCACTTTATTTAATTGGCCCAAAAGTATTTCAATATTTTTTCAAAATATAAGTATCTTCTTTTGTTTATGGTCATCATATAATATGGTAAGTTTGATAAGAGTTTTATAGAGATTAATTTTTGTCTTGAAATTTAAGTAATTAGATTGAAGTAAATTTTTTAATCCACAAAACCTTTTTTTTACCCCTAAATAATTTACTGTCAATTTCAAATTTAATATCATTTGAAAATTATTGTACAGAAATATGTAAACTGATTAGTGCTCTGAAAAGTAAAGATTTTTTTTCCCTTGGAGGGAATTGAGTGTTTTATCTGTTACAGTCACAAGTTTCCTTTCACCCTCGTTTATGGTTGAGTCTAGTATCTCTGGCTGCAAACTCCAACGAAATAAAAAATAAAACCTGCAACTTCTTGTTTACTTCTTCCAGTAATGTATATGTCATCAGCATATTTTAATATCTATATAGATCTCTGGAAAAGGTGCTACTAGATACAATCCCTCCATCTTTAATAGCTTTTTCAAAAGTGATATTAATAAACCATGCTAGCTAGGGTGTCACTTTTCTTAACCCTTTATTTGTGTAATATGCATCCAATCAATCTGACGTGACAAACATTGCAGTTTACTCTCCTTAGTGTCATTCTAGAAAGGTTACCCAGTTCTCTAGAGAATTTGAACTCCTACATTGCATCAAACAGTTTATCATAAAAATGTGTTAATATTATATTCAATATATTTTTTCTTCCTCCAAAATTTGTTTAACACAATGAATTTGATGAATAATAGATCTTTCTGCTTGGAATATACATTATTAGGTACCTATAACCATAGTTGCGTGTGTTAATAAACTATGATATAAAATATAAGAGAAAATTTTAAACACATTTAGGAGGATCGTGCTTTGATAATTGCGACATTCCAGCCTGTCTCCTTTTTTTAAAAATAGGACACATAGAGCCCTCTTTCCATTCATTGGGCATCTTCTCCATAGTTCATATCTTCATGGATTGCCTGGGTCAGCTCATGTAAACCAATATTTATAAATTCTGCCTTAATACCATCTGATCCTGTTGCTTTATATTTATTTAGATTTTTATTTGCTTTCTTCACCTCATACAAGGGTGGCACTTCATGTTCTGGAGTTGGGTTGTTCTTGATAATGTCCATAACTATAATTTGATCAGTTTCCTCCCTTGGGAGATCACTTCCATGCAGAAGGTGTCTAAAGAATTTTCTTTATCTTCTTAACATACCATTTCAATCTTGTGTGTGGCCTTCATTCCCCTTTTTACATGTTCTGGGAATAATTAAATTATAAGCATTTCCTTTATTTGAATCAAAAGATAAGTATATATTTATATGTTAATCAATATATTTCATGGATCCTTTTTTCCCCAAATTTTAATTTTAATGAAATATTTGTATATTTTATTTACCATCTAAGAACTTTTGTTTTTTAATTCTATGTATAAGAGAAAAATTAAATCAAAGTTATATTTGTTGGAAGTTTGATACAATACTTCATTATCTTAATATATATATATATATATATATATATATATATATATATGATAATTAAATGTTTATTTGCTTATTTTTAGGCAAGAAAACTACTCAGAATCACGATCCAGGTCTCCACCTAGATCATATAGTTCCAGGCCACTAGTGGATTACTAATTTGAATAGTTAAACAAAATAGAACTATTTTATTGAAAAATTTTATACAAACTATTTAAATATCTGTCAAAAAGGGCAATAATTTGAATGTATTCATAGTTATCTTAATTTTCATGGCAAATGTGCAAATAATTTTGCATAATCATCATGAATCCATTTCATGTATAAACTGAATACATTGTTAATGTTACAGTTCAGCATATTTAAATTTTCATGTTTCTGATAATTTAAAAAGTATTTGTTTCATTTGCTATGTATTGGAGCATTAGTTAGTAACTTAATGCAGAAAATCAGCATTATTGTCAAGTTAAAAATTTCCAAACATAAATGAATTTAATGGATTAAGACTTGTTTATTTTTATAAGATTTGTAATTTTTTAGAGTATAGCCTTTAATGTTAACAATTCTTTTTCCTTGAAAGTTGCTCGAAAACCAAATTGAATGTTTCTTACAGATTTTTGTATATGAGTTACTTATAATTATATTTACTGCAAGAAATTTACTAGAATTAAACATAATTTATGTCTTATTTTTAGTATGATGAAAAGTACATTATTTTACTTTTTAAAAAAAGGTGTGATTATATGGAAATGCATTTTGAAGTGTATTATAAAAAAATGTGTGTAATACACTTTAAATATATAATATTATTTCATTTTTTTTTATTTTTAAGAATATGAAAAGTGCATTATTTTGTTTACATTTATGTAAGAAAAGTGTGATTATATGGAAATGTATTTTGAAATATGTTATAAAATGTAATTTGCTTATGTTAAGTAAATATGTTTCCCACATCTTATTGTTTTCATTTTTGGTTTTAATCTTATATTTTAAACTTCCTGATTCTAACTGATAAAAAATAAGCTAAAATTATTTTATGCCCTTGTACTCTTGATTAGGGGTTTGGCCCTGGGGTAACAACCCTATCTCCCAAAAATCAGTTTTAGCAAAGTCAAAAGAAAGAAATATCCAGCTGTCAGGATCTTGTGCTGTGGTACTTGGAATATTAGGACATTATATCATTTTAAAGAACTACAATTATTCTCTGAGCAAAATGTTCTGCCCATACAGGAGATGAAATGACTTGGTGAAGGGATGATTGAGAAAATGTATAATTCAGAATATTACATCTGTTAAAGAGAAACAAATTAATACAAGATTTATTGTAGGCAAGAATATCAAACATTTAGTTATAGATTATGTTCCAAAATATGTAAAATTCATCTAAAAGGCAGATTTTTTAACTACAGAATTATTAATTTACAGGCACTATATCAGAAAATGATGACGTAAAAACAGTTCTGTGAAGAATTGCAAAGTGTGCTTAGATCATACCCTAAATGGGACATAAAGATTATACTGGGGTGTAAATCCTGAGATTGTGATAAGAAACAGACCAATAATTGAAAGTTATAGCTTGCATGATAACATCAATAAAAGTGTTCAAAGACTAATTGATTTTGTAGCTCAAAATGGTATTACAATCTCCAACACATATTTTGAACATAAAAAATTCAAAAAACCATTAATCCTGTCGCCATGAAAAATACAAATCCAAAAACCGAATCTCTCATTCTAAATCTAGTTTCTATATATTCAAATAATTGTAATACTAAAAAATATATACCTAATAACCAAGTCACTATTAAAGGTACATGTCATTCAATTAATGAAGAGGTCCAGAATCTAAATGATCCTGTTCTTATTGAATCAAGGCGTGCTGTACGCACATGATGTTAAAATATATTGAGTACAGTTATAAAAGGGCTAAATTGCATTGCTAAATTTACTACCAAATTATCCAGGGCTCGAAAGAAAGGGAAAAAAGCGAAATAAATATATATATTTGTAAAAATCTTAAAGATCAAGAGATAAGGCAGAAATATCCATCAACACTCAATTACAAATTACATTTGAATGAAGTTCTAAACATAAAAAATATTGATGACAATGGCATTAAAAAATGCCATAGTGGACATGTGTATCTGTATTAAGCCTAATTATTGGTTTGATCATGAATATAGATTGGATACTTAACATAAAATTCATAAAATCATGATACAAAAGAAATATTTTAGAAGCACTGTTCAATTGTTCAAAGAAGCTTGAAAACAGGAAAAGAGAATACATAGAAAGAAAAATTGAATTTTACGAAATTCTATTTTAAAATGTTGAACATGTAATAATATGCACAAAAGAAGGAATACCCAGACGAAAGCTACGCTTTCTTTCATGAAATGAAATTAAAACGAAGCTTTACAGCAAGAATTACAATATATAGAAATAAAAATGAGGTCATATTGAATGAAAGAACTGCTATACTCCAAAGATGAAACAACATTTTCAGGAATGCTGAACATTAAAAAGCAAATTTTTAAAAATTACAAGAATAATTGTTTAGATAAGATTTGATTCTATCACCAACTTTATTAGAAGTTGGGAAAACACTGTAAATTGTAGATTGGACATTTTAAGCATAATTCACCATTGTGTTAATCTGGAATAGAGAAATGTTGCCAAATGAAAGGAAATTCGATAGTATCTGTCTATATAATATCCAAAAAGAAAGAATAGTTATGAGGAATAAGTTTGCTTTACCCATCAAAATATTTTCTAACATTATCTACTACAGGCTGGTCACTCAGCCAAATATTATAATTGGACACTATCAGTCTGATTTTCATAGCAATGTAATGGACAATGTTCAGACAAATAATGGAAAAAAACTCAGGAATTTGGAATTGATATTCACCATCTGTTTATTAATTTCGACATATAATTCCATAAACAACATATGGTTTGATAAACAAGAAGAGACTTTTAAATGCTATAATGGAATTTAACATTCTTGAAAAGATTGTTAATTTGGTTTAACACAGACTGAGTTAAAGTGTAAAACAGTTTATCGAAATCTATCACCATCATAAATGATATTAGACAAAGTGATGCTTTTGCCTACCTTCTTTTTAACCTTACGCTGGAAAAAAAACCCATTGCCACCTGAAACACTAAAAAGAAATAGTAATTTCTCTGGAAACTGAAGCTACTAAAATAAATTTAAACAATAAAACTAAAACCAAACATTCCTTGTTTAATACCTAAATATAACTTTCCTTTCTTAGAATTAGGCAGTGGGGCCTTAAAGGGATTTCTTTATCTAGGTTCTGAAATTAATATACAAAATATATCTAGTGTAATCCATAGCAGAATTACTGTTTCTAATCGATGTTTTTTTAGTTTAAAGAAATAGTTAAAGTCTTTATTTCATTGAAAGAACAACCAAGTTAACAATATATAAATGTTGAATAAGGCCAGTTTTAACTTATTCAGCTAACAGTAAAAGACTAGGAAACTTAGGCAGTTTTTTCAGAGGTAAAGCTTGAGAAACATTTTAGGAATGTATAAGTAAGTTTTCTGTGGTGAAGAACAAATTGAATTAGACAAAAAATATATGGAAATATAATTAATTTTATTAGTGTACAAAGGTTAAAATGGGGTAGAGACTTTATTAGACTAGACAACCATAAATCCACAAAGAAAATCTCTTATGCCCAAACCAACAGCCACCCAGAAAAGAAAACTGCCAAAACTTAGATAGTTGGACTACATTGATTATGACTTGAAATCGTTGGAAATTATAGTTTGGAAGTCCAATGCCAAAGATTGGGCTGCCTATTGTTGAATTCCTAAGCTATCAAGCTACTGAAGAAGAAATTATTTGACACATAAAAAGATAAAAGGTTTTAGCTTCCATTAATAATTAAATTAATGAAACTTTTTGATAAAATTTTAAATTTTGGTTGCATTTTTAAAATTATTTTTGCAGTCTTTAAAATTTTTGTAAAATTAAAGATGGAAATTATTGTTATTTTTATCTATTATATTCTCATTATCTATAAATAATGTTTTGTGAAATAATACATAATTGTCTGAATGCAGAAGTAGCTCTTTTGAATCCACTTTGAACTGTAGGTTTTTGTCTAATTAGAGCCCAAATTTGCAAAAAAAAAAAAAAAAAAAGTTATCCTTGAGGAATGAACCAAAGAAAGCCTGTAGAAACAATAAAATGGAAAAGAGCAGTATTTTCCCAAAATATCTTCAATTATCAGGAATATTTAAGTATTGTTCTTTTAAAAGGAATTAATACAAGAAAAAGTTTGAAAAACTCTGCTTTAAACTATGAATTCTAATAAAATTATCTTTCTTGTAAAAATGACTAGATTAAGAAATTGTCATCTTTCTTCATATTGTCTTTTTAAACAGAAATTTGAGAAATTTGAATTTGCACTTATTGAATTGTGATGAAATTATGTCTAACCAAAATAATATGGATAGCAACTCATTATGTGAAAGAGCATTGATAGAAATTGTCCTCTAGAGATTTTGTAGAATTGTATCTTTTGTTACAAAAAGTTATGAATGAGATTTTGTTTAGAGAGTAGCAGATACAAATCTTCTGAGCAACATATTGTTTGAATTTTTTTTCCATTTATACTGAAAATCATTACTCTAATATAGAAATAACAATTTTTTTATATGCATATTTATGTAATACTATATGAAATATAGCCAAAGACATGTCTTTAAAAGTTCTTGTAAAAATTAAATATATTTTGTATGCATATTTTTAATGAAAATGCTCTATTTTACCCTGATTCCTCATAGGAAAAATCGTTGAGTATCACAATCTTAAAATTAGAAGTGATTAGATATTTTATAAATTGAAATTGAACAGTGAAAATGTGAATTGAGAATTCCACTAAAATTAAGGTATCAATTTAATACTTACCAAATAGATTGAAACAGAAATATGAATTTTACCTGTATTGAATCTTTATAATGAGTCAAAAGAACAGTCTTTTGTGACAGTTACCTTATAGAAAAATTAGAAATCTAGATAATAGTAGTTCCAAAAGTAGAGAAAATAAAGCATTTTCCAATATTTTCGAGGATTTGATAGCTTTGCTGGTTAACGCATTACAAGTTTGCTCAAAATCGAGTGGTTAAGGTTGATGTTATAATGTTTTCTGTAAAGAAAATTCAGCCATACTCATTTGTCTTGTGTCAAAATCTTTTAAACTTAAGCTGATGAGATCTTCTCAAGATGACACTATAGAAGTAATATATCCTTAATTTAAATCAATGATTTAAAAAAATAGTTAAAAAATGTTTTTAAAATCTCATTCTTACTGTATTAAAAAATTAGAACCATTATTTATTTTATAATTTTCTATTTTTCTAACAATGAGAAGGCATTTATATTGCTAGCTTAAATTTTGTGATGTATTTTCAATTTTTAACTGGTAGAAGATGATTGAATACCACAAATTAATTTTTATGTTATGATAAAAATTGAGACTAAAAAAAATTGTATACAACTAAAAATTCTTTTATATCTCAAAAGATTAAAAGTAATACTGCTATTTAAAGAGTTTAAAAATTAATAAAGCCTTCTTGTATAATGATGCAGCACTTTTGGAATGTTTTGTTCGACAGAAATAGTAGAGTACTCAGTTCCCATCCACTATTTGTTGGAGTAGCTTGCTTTCGTTTGCTTAATGGACATGATCATTTGCTGAAGCATACACATCTAACTGGAGTCAAGGATTCAGAGATTGTTGCCTTCTGTGTCACCAATGGGGGACATGGGTGGTGACCACCTCACCCTGTTGTTTGGAAGTAACTCTGTGGATTATTATTTTAATTCTTTTTATGCTACATTAGCACTTTAATTTCACTGCTTGTCAATTAATGGCAGAGATGCAAAAGACAGGTGTGAGATTAAAAAAAAATTTAAAGAATTAAAATTGATTGAAAAACTTTTTTATTTCCAAAAAGCATTATTTGGCAGGACTTATGAAATTATAGCATTTTAATATGTGATGTGTCTTGACTGTTAAATAATTTAAGAAACATTTTCATGAATGGGCAACTAGTAATGGAAATTTTCATATACAAGAAATACATTGCTGAATGATTAGTTCTCTGGCCTAACTCTGTTATTTATAGAGTTAACATCTGTATTTTTATAATGATCCATTTTAAATTGTTGGATTTTATGCCTCTTGTGAAAAATGAATTTGAAGGACTAACAAACCCAACATTTGATCCTTTAATCATATTGTTGCTAGACTTGGATACACTTTGATATTTGACATTTTGTTACTAAACGACACAATGTGAAAGAGAACGATGTGGAATATTTAAGATTTATATGTGCCTACTTCTGTACCATATTCTTCAAATTTATTCTTTTCTGTTTTTGATATCTTTTATCTCATCAAGGCAATCTAAAATGATTTACGAGGACAAGGGAAAAAATTTCTCCTAATCCGAAAAAATCTTACCTAAAAATTTCTGTTACTACAACCATTTACTTGATTGAGATTGATATCAAGTAATGGAATCTATAAACTGGGAAAATTTGAATACTTTACAATCTAAGAGTAATCATGAAAAACAGCACTTTGAATCTAAGACTGGGTATATTGCCCTCATTAAAAATTATTCGAAGAAAATCATTCTTTGCTCATTGTTGAAAGTGGAATCCTTGGTAGAATTATTTATGTTTGAAAACATTGAATTGTGCCTTAAAGTAACAATTTACAAAGCATTTTCAAAAATGATTTAGATATGCAATTTTCTTCTGTTGATGATAGTAAAGATTAAATCTCAAGATTGAAAATCACATGTTTGCATGATCTAGGACTTGATAAGAATGTGCTTAAAAAAAAAAAAAAAAAAAAAAATAGAATTATGATAAGAATTTGCCAAAGTGTTAAAAACACATGATATTTGTATACAAGTCACAAAAGATGACATTCTATATTAAAATTTTTAAGTAATTTTTTTTTCTTCTGGATTATTTCTCTTCCTGATCTTTTTTTTCTTCCGTCACAATTTAAGCCCATTTTTATTGTTTCATGCAACAATTTATAGAGTATGCCCGATTAAGTCCCTTGCCATCTTATGACTTTGTAAATGTAGAGCGTTAAAAAGTACTTTTAGATTTCTTATTTAGTGACTTCATGAAACTTGAAAGCAACTGGCAAATTTTAAGTTTTACCAATGTTAAATGCGCTTAGCTCTAAATGTTTGTTGTGCAGTTTACAGTGAGAAGATGATTGGGTTGATATTTCACGATAGTTCGTTAACGAGTGCATGATGTTTGCAATTGTAACAAAATGTAACCCTATTTTGTGAAGAACCTGCTGTTTAATCTTGAGGTCCAGTGGCTCTATAGCTTTCACTTTAAAATTAGCAAAGTGAAATATATTTGCCGCTGTCAGTTATCGAGTGGTTGGCTACAGTCATTGGTTTGCTGGAGCTCTGTGGATTGGTGACGTGTCCACGTTAATTCTTGATGTTTAAAGTCCTTCCGCTGGTGTGGCCAACTCAGGTGTGACCCCTGTGTATGTATGTTGCTTAATCTTAGAAATTTGGGTTTCAAAACATGACTGCTCAAAAGACATCCCTGATGGAACAGTATTTTATCACGAAATTTGTCAATCAAGTTATTTGATATGATAGTAGCGAAGATTGGCATCCATATTTTACCTGATTTATATCCACTGGACTTTTTTCTGCATAATTACATGAAACAACAAGTGTAAGCGACCTCTTTACAAACACTGTAAAACCTTGTGTAGAGCGTTATGAACATTTGTGCCAAACAAAGGTATATAATTAGTTTTTTCTCAACACACTGATAATTTTTTCACGTCACAGCGTGAAACAATCATGGAAAAAAGATGCTCGTTTTGAGCTCTTTATTCTTTGCCTTCAAAACGTTTTTTATAATAAATCAATTTTTTTTGCAATAAATCTACTTTGTGCATCATTTTTTTCCTATCTCATTCTGTTTTTTACATAGAAATGCTAGCTCCATTTTCTACTAGGTGGCTCCCTAGGTATTTTTATTTATTAACGAACAGTTACTTTATATCTAGATGCCACCTTTAAAAATATATTAGTAACCATTTCTATATTAAGAGGGTGACAAAGGACCCTAGTGAGCATACTGTATTTTAAACTTTACAGCTATGGCTCTCAAAACAATACTTCAAATTATCTTTGTAATTGGGAAAGCCACCAGAGACTCAAGAAAAATAGCCTTTTTAGTCAGGCTGTGTCTCAGGGAGCTATTGCTAATAATGTTAAACCACATTCTCTTCATTTCTGCATGTCACCAACAAAGGATTTTTCCAGAGTTCATTTTCACTTCAACCTCTTTTTCTCCATCAATAAAAAGAATATTTTATCGGGACATCTTAGACAATTAGTCTTGGAAATCACAGATAATATCCCTAGAAATTGCATTAAATTGTATATCGATAGAAGTAAAACTGATAAACTTGCAGGTAGAGGCATCCATATCGAGACATCTAAAAACACTCTCTTAGTCAACTTAACCCTTACTTCTGTTGCGTATTTAGTAGCGAATTACTAGCTGTGGATGCGGGACTTGAAGCTATTCTGAAGGGTAAAGATAATGATAATTTCTGCATTCTGATTGATTGCCGAAGTTCAATGGAAGTTCTCAATAAATGGATCCATATCGGTGATAAGACAAGTGTGTCTCCTTCACAAGTTGAAGCGTATCTCACTTGATCATGTCATTCATTTCCAATGGATCCCATCACATAGATCTTTTTGGCAACGAGAAGCCAGACTATTTAGTAAAGGACGGTTGCAGCCTACCAGGATCTGATGAACTTATCTACCAGGAACTCTTCTCCCAAACAAAAAACCTGAATAGAAGAATTTGGCTGGAGACCCCCCCCCCTCCACTTACGATTGGTATAGGGACAGTCGCTGGTTCTTCCATGCCATAGAAAAAGAAATACCTGCCTTTCACTACTTGCCAGTGGGCATTTAAATGTCTTACCTTTAATCAGGGTATAAAATACTACCCTCTTTGCCCAAAATGGCGCCAACATCCGGCTTCAGCTGATCATATTTTAAGTTGCTTGGGACTTCTCTGGGAGGAAGTTTTCACATCTCCTCTCCTTGTTTCCGACTTACCACTCGTCAGTGGATTTATGGATATGGTCTGACTTTCGAGATAAGAACCAACCATATGCAGTGCTTTTTTTCTTTCTATTTATGCGTGTGTATCGTTCCATGAAAATTTATGAATTCACTGTTGCTGAAGAAGTCAAGAATTTATGGACGTAAAAATTATTTTGGACATCTTATAGAATTTTAAAAATAAATTAAATGTTTTTGGAAACTTAATTTAAACACAGCTCTCACAAAGATTAATTTTTTTAATGGTGTGTATTTGCCGAAGATGAAAGATTCAACGTAACTAAGTATTAGGTTCTTATATTAATATTTTTCAGTTAAGAATTAGTATGGCAATTTCTAAATAGTATATGACTCCGTAAAGTTGTATAAATTGAAAATCGTTCAATTTTGTTATCTTTCATAATTATTCTTTTTTCTTTAATTTTTTATTAACCATACCTAAATGAAATATAAAGTTTTCAAATTCATTTTGTATTATTTAAATTTATTTTTCTTACACATTTGATTTTTTAACTTACATTTTAAAACTGTATATGCATCGTTTAAACTATCATGAACAATGTATTATCAATTAATTTCATTTTTTTTATACAAACCAAGTCATTTTATCAATTTATTACTGGAAATATACTAGGTAAAGAAGAAATTTCTTGCCTTTTTCGCGTTGTCATTGAATGAAATAAGAATAAATATGAGAATTAATGTATGACGTGATTGAGACACCGGTCAGTCGAGAATAAGAATGAATATCAGTCGTTAAGAGTGCAGACTGAGTACATTCATCATTCTTAACTCATACAAAAGCGAAAAGAAATGGACGTGTCGAAAGAGCTCGTTCGGTATTTGCTTTACAACTTCAAAGTGGGTTTATTAGCTGTTGCATCAAATTGCTGAAGTGTTATTAATGAACATACGGCAAAACAATGGTTTCACAAGGTTGCTAGATTTATTACTTTGTGATGAATCTCACAGGGAACAAACATAGGCTTTCGATGACAAAGTTCTTCAGGTGGCCATTGAGGAGGACAATAGTCAAACGCGCGGTAAACTTACAGAACAAGTTAACGTTTCCGGTGAGACGGTTGGACTTTATATGTACCGTTAAGTTAAGACGTATAAGCAAAGCAAGTGAATTTCTCTTATGCTTCTGGAAGACCATAAGCAATAAACGAATGGCAAACTATCGTTACTTTCTAGCCTCCATAGCGCATCCATATTCAATTGAATGATTGCCAGTGATGATATGAGAATCTTGAATGACACTCCCAAACGTTCCAAACATTGGGTGTCAACCCATGATACTGTCCCGCACAGCGCAAGGCCACCTATGAACTGCTGCCCATGGATAAAACGGTCACTGTGGACCTATACTCACAACACTTGATACGTGAGCAATTGATATTGTAACAGAAGGACCAGCACTGGTTAATCGCAAGGGTGTACTGTTCTTGGTCGATAACGCGATGCCGCATGTCACGCGGGTGGCCAGAAAAAGCGACAATATACCATATATTGGTTGGATGATTTTGGACCATCTTCTTTACTCACCTGATCTTGTCTCATAAAATTACCACCTTTTCCATTTCCTGGACAATCATCCTCGTGGAAAATCCTTCACCAATGAAACTGACTTGTGCCAAACTCTCACTGACTTCCTTGATTCCTAAACCTTTGAGTTTAATTGTAAGAGGATTGATTGCAAAATTGAAGACATGTTGGCAAAAGTTGCTGGATGCCGAAGGTGATTACTTTGAGGACTAACAGTAGACTACACTTTCTGTAGAACATGTTCTTTCAAGCCATTAAAAACAGCAAGAATTTTCTTGTTTACCTTTTAATTAAAATTACATTTGTGATTATTAGTTTATAATAAAAATCCATTATACCAAATACAGTTCAACTTACTCTAAGTTTTCTGATAGTGAATCTAAAAATCAGCGCTTAATAATTTGTCATTTAAATCTGATTCTTTTTTCTTGGCTATTTCTCCATTTGCTACTTTAAAAATCAATTCTTATGAGAATCCTTAGTCAAACAAAAAGGTTAATGAATTAAAAGTTACATACATTTTAAAGCAATAAATTCATTATAAGTATTAATTTGTTGATGGACATTTATGAAACATGATTATGAAATTTGAAGCTACATTAAGTCTAAATCGCATTTTTTCTGCCTTTCATCATATATAAATATTTTTATCATGAAAAGAAATGCCTTAATGAAGGCACGGTTTCATCAGAAGTTAATTTTAAATAGGAAAGCACATTTCATAAATATTAGGTCTACCGGTAAGTCTTGTTCTTTGATTTATGACGAAGTTGTTAAAACCATAGAGCGAAATATCTTTTTCTCACAACATTGGAGATCGCAAAAAGCTTAATTCAGCTCAGCAAGCTATTTCAGACCATATTTGGAAGATAGGATTGATGTGGAAATATTCAAAATAGTGCCACATGAATTAAGTCAGAAGAATTTTGATGATCAAGTCAATACATGTCTATCTCTGCTTGTTCGGGGCAAAATTGATTCCTTCTTGAACTGCATGTTGAATGGGGATGAAAAATGGATGATTTACGAAACATCATCAGGAAAAGGGCATATTGTGCTGAAAACCTAGCCCTTAACACTCTAAAGCATATTTGACTCTGAATAAGCGAATATTGTGTATATGGTAGGACAATTGAAGACCAATACATTATGAGCATTAAAAATTGAACAAAAAGCTCATTTTGGATAAGTATTGTTAGTAACTGGATAAAGTAAATGGAGCAGTCCAAGAAAGAGGCCATAAATAGTTCGTCAAAAAATTGCAAGAACTAAGCTGAGAAATTCTGTCCCTATACCATATTTTTTGGACTATCACCCTCCAACTATCACTTGTTTTTGTCCTTATCGAATTTTTTGAAGGTCAAACAAGAAAAAAAATATCAATCAAGTCTTATTCCCATTTTTTGCCTGAGAAAATGAAACATTTTTCAACAAATTGTCCTTATTCTGACAAGAAGTCATTAATTTATATTATTTAATAAAGTTTATTGACGTTAAGAAAAATTTGTATTTTATTTTATTCCAAAAATGGACAAAACTTTCGGGTAGATCTAATATATATTTAATTACTGTAATAATATATATAATGTGATATTAGAGTTATGTATCAAATAGGGGCCTTAAAAATTTCTCATGTTAAATAATGTTGGTTAGGAAAGAAAAATAACTTTAACCAATAGCATTATTTCATCCTGTTTTAACGTAAACATGTGTGAGAATAAGTAATGCATATTTCTTGATCTTTATGAGGTTAATAATTTTCTTGGATTTTAAACCTGTTTTTGTTGGATTTTTTTTACTTTTTTCATTTCATGAACAACTTCTAATATAGGTGGAGATATTTGTAGTTATTTGAAATCCTCTTTAAACTTATATACCAGCTGAATCAAAATTAGCCCTCGTGTGCAAAAGAAAAGAAAAAACACTAGATGAGCAAATAACAAGAAAGCAATTGTTAAGACTTAATGTAGTAAAATTGTAATCCAATATAATTAGTTAAATATATATATATATAGATTTATAAACATTGATAAAATTAAAACTAAATAAGTAATGGCAATAAAAAAATCACTATTACAAAAAAATAAATTTTATCTAATTTTTTTAGATTAGATGTTGATGCATTCCTAAGAAATCAGTTGTTGGAATGAAAGAATTCTTTCTCTCTGTATATAAAATTAAAATCATATTTTACGGAATATATTTCAAGTAGTAGTCAAGTCAAGTATAATATTTCAAGAAGTAGTTTCAAATTAAAACAAAGTCTATTTTAAACATGTTTTTATTCCTTGTTGTATATACAGTTAAACTCTCCAATCATCAAAATCACTGATTATTCGAAACGCTTTCAGAATTTCAGAAAAATAAATTAGGCTGAAAAATAGAAGAAAAGTGAGAAAGAGCTCAAGAAAAAGGAGAAGATGAGAATGGCGTGTCATTTGAGGAATTCAAAAATATTCTTTTGAAAATTCCTGGATACTCAGAAGTTAGTGCTGAAAATATAGGATAATGGATTATGAGTGAGACACTAGATTTCAAATTGCAAATGATGATAAAAACTTATTGAAAGTGTGGAGGAAGAAGATAATTTTAATGTCCAAGTTGAAGCAGACACGGAAGCATCAGCTAGAGAAGAACTTCCCGACTTTGAAACTGCTCTGGAGTGGATAAAGCATCAGGCCGATTGTGACTACATGCAATTTCTCACTGTCAAGCGGATGTGTGACTTGACTGTCCGAGAAAGGATAAATACAGTGAAACACAGCTTGTATTAATTGAGATGTTAGCAAGCAATGACTTTCATTTTTAACGCTGTACTTACATACTGTATAAATGTAACAGCACTGTACATGCATACTATTAATGTGTATGTATTAATGTGCATATTAATGCACAGCACATGTATACTGTATTAATGTACGTTTACATGTAAAAATGTTGCCTTTTCATTTAAATGATTTAAAGTTCTTTTTGTTTCGGCCGGCCAACTTGTCTAGTGGTCAGCGTGCTTGACTACGGATAGGGAGGTCCTGGGTTCGAATCCCGGTTCAGGTATGGATGTACTTTCTCTCTCTCTATCCTTTGTCATTTCCTTGTGTGTGAATGGTTGCCTACCCTATGAACGGGTCTCTATGGCATGTGTGTGTACTGAAGAAGTCGGACTCCACACCAAATACGGTTCAGTTGGAAAAGTGGAGCAGCGCATCCCAATTTGCCAGCCTAGCTGGCACAAGGGAACAACAATGTTATTTTTTCTTAAAAATCCAACTGTTGGAATTTCTGATTATACGAATGGGGTCCTGTCCCAATTGATTCAGATAACTGGAGTTCTACTGTATTTAAGATTAATTGTTTAGAGTTTTGCTCATCTTCTGTGCTTATATAATAACTATATTTATCAATTTTAAATCTTGATGTCAAATAAGTTATGCATTATTAAATTCTATGAATTTTCTTCAGTAATTCGATCTGTCATGATGGAGTGTGATACTTCATTAATTTATGGAGATAATATTGCATCATGTGATAAATTATTTCTTAAACTGGAACCATAAGAAGTGAAATCGAAATAATTATTTCCTTTTATCATTTTTATTAAAAGCATTTTTTCTTGATTCATTATATTTATTGCAGCTGATAATAATGATTTGAATGTCTGTTTACTTTACGGGATCATCTCCAAATCCCGCGTCAAAAATATTTATACGATCAAAACCTCAAAACGATGCTCATTTAAATTCATTTCAAATAAGGAAAAATTACACGAAATTGCAATGTGTAAAATCTAGCAAATATTATGCATAATTAACCTCAATTTTTTCTTTAAAATTGTCTAGGAATAATATCTGGACTGTAATTGAACTTAATAATAAGTTTACTTCTTCAAGTATAGATACATGTTTTGAGTTACTTTATAATAAATACACAGAGAACATTTGTCATTGACATTGATTCTTCCGACGTAAGTTGATAATCAATGCCTGCTAATTTCTTCGACAAATACAAAGGGAGATATTCATTTTAAATCTTTCAGTCCAATCTTGGTTGCTTTGAATAATTTCTGATGGGATTTTGTGTACATTTCGCCGCAAGGCATTGCGTCATACTACTTTTATACGTGTGGTTTTATGGTCGATGGAGGATTCTAAAGGCTGAGGAAATTTTCTGGAGCCATTTAAAAGATTATTGGTAAATTATTGGAAAGGATTATATATTGCAATCACCTTTTGGCGACACCTTTAGTTTATCGCTACTGGTAAATTAAACTAATTTCACATAAAATTCTGTATCGTGATGTCACAAAATCCATTAGATAGAACAGTTTTTGTTGATGTATCGGATATTTGGATTTGTGCGTTTTTTTTTGATATACTTGTACGTACACATTGTCAAAAAAGTAGATAAATACTAAAAATTTGTAAAAGCAAAGCTCTTTGTTTTGAATATTGCTGTTTCAAATTATAAATGAGTCCTATCATTGAAAGAAATCGCCGGTAAGGCAAAAGTATTATTACCACCAATTTATTTTTTTGGTCCAGAAAGGACGTCCTCCGAACGTCCTAAGGACTACCGTTTGCTATCTGGGTATATATATATTCCATATAAACGAAAATGATTTGGAATCAAACAAATACTGTAATTCAGATGAAAAATATGTGAGCTCAAACTGTTCGTGATATGATTGGTCAAATACATCAGGAAAATATATGTAAATTCTATATTCAACCAAGCGCTTGTGCGCGCACGTTAATTCTCGAAGATTGTATAATCTAGAAATATAAACACGACGCCATCTGCCGAATACCTGTGTTACTTAGATGCTAAACCACCATCTATTAGGATTTTATAGAACTAACTGATAAATACACACTTATGTCGTATAATAAATATTTAATTTACAATAATTAATATTGAATAAAAACTATTCTATCTTTTAAGTTGGGCATATAAATGGTTACAACCATGCGCTTGCGCGTGCACGTTAAGTCTCTCAGAAATCTAGAAATAAAAACACGACGCCATCTACCGGATACCTGTGCAACTTAGATGCTAAACCTCAATTAGGAATTTAGAGAACTAACCGTTAAATAAACACTAATGTCATATAATAAACATTTAATTTGCAATAATAAATATTAAAATCAATAATTAAGATAAAAACTATTCTATCTTTTAAGTTGGTCAATATTATTAACGGTTACAAATTTATATATATGCCATTAGAATTTTAAAAAATGTATAAATTACAATTTCATTTATAACAGATTCTACAAAATAATTAAATTGATAAAATAATCAAATAAAAATGTAAAAAGATGTAAGCAAATATTCGAAAATTGTATTAGAACTGAAATTATATTCATATTGGAAATATTCTGACACCCATAATGGACATAGACATACGTGGCGGAGTACCTTGTCTGTAGCTTAGGTTATCAGGTATTGACTTCAGGTATTACTCTACCACATTATACATCTGGTTGTGATGAAATTGCCACGGATTTAGAAAACAGAATTACATTATATTTCAGTAAATCACTTATGTTCTAACTTATAAGTTTGATAGGAATAAAATATCATCGATAATCTTATAGTGAACAGCATAATGGTCGAATGCCGTTGTAAGCATTTTAATATTTACTTTGTGAATTTAATTTTCGTAAGTACTGGGATGTTTTCACACGTCTCAAAGAAAGAAACGAGGAAAATTCCCAATCATCTACCTCAGGTGATATGCATGCAGAAGGCAGAAGAATAATAGCCATCTTCCTCTTTCAACAATGGATGGGAACGAACCTGTGGTCTTATTCTCCGAAGAGTGTTGTCCTACCATTGAGCTTCGGTGAGCGTATTTAATACCTAATGCACAAATATACTTCTTGTGCAGTGTTTGAAAAATATTTCTTAATCTGTTTGTAGCATCTTACTGATTAAGCAATTGCCGTTGCTAAATTTTTGTGAATTAATAAGGTTTTTTTTTTTTTTCATACTAGTATTCCTTCACGATAGGGTTAGCAATTCTACTACAATTTCTTAAGAATTTTTAGCACATTTTACTTTTCAGACATGTTCTCATTGAAACACCCACTCTTAACTCTGATCACTTAGTTGCAATTAGGCGTGGTAGCCCAGTGGTTAGGGTATCGGCCTTTCACCTGGAAGCTCGAGGTTCGATTCCCAATGCCGCCAAAGACCCACCGAGTATATGCGATATACGTGCTCGATAAATCTGTGGAATCGAAAGTTCTGTGGTCGGTCATTGAGCAGTTACCATGGCTGCAATGGTCTGGAGAAAATTTCCTCCCCCTTCAGATCAATGTCAAAATTGAGGGAATGGATCCTCTGGTGATGTATTTTCACCTTCGTGGTGCTCTGATTAAAACGAAAGACGCCGCCCTATTGACTTAAATTCGCATTGCCAATGGCATAGCGAGTTTTGCTTGTCCAAGTGTCATAAATAACAGAAACAACAGAGCACTTAGTTTTTACCCTTTTCTTACATTGTTTTTGAGTTATTTTCATAAGACTTATCGTTTTGTTATACTGAAATATTTTAAAAACAAACTACATATTTATTATATTGGATATTAAATAATATCTGCTGGGAGAAACTGTATTGCTGAAATTATCTGTTTAACTGAGGTGAAGAGAATGAGCTAAAAAAAAAAATTTTTTTTAGACGTGAGGCTATTGCCTTAAGATATGCTTCATGTAAGTGCTGTTGAAACAAATATAAATGCAAATTTTAAATGGAATATGTTTGAAAAATTTGGCTTTGTTAAGACCAATAATTAAAAATTATTAGAAATTTTCCATAAAAATGGTTGGACATGTAAATATGTTGTGTTATAAAATGATAATTTTTGGTTACAAATAATTTGCAATAATTGTTTTCTTACGATTCATTAATATTTTTCGCATTTTATGATGTCAAACACCAAATGATTCTTCCTTTAAAATTTCTCTAAAAATATTTAAAAAAAAAAATCTTTTTAAAAATTTATACCTCAAAGGATGAGGTGATTAAGTACGTTTTTTTTTTATATTCAAATTCAAAAATTGCCCTATCTAAAAAAAATAAAACTTTGGAAGCGAAGCAAATTGTTCCTTTCTTTAACTCGTTTTCTCATATTTGATCAATAAAAAAGGGACATAAAATTGACTGAGTTGAAAAAGGCTCTTAGATCTTAATTTTAAGATCTTAAGCTGTCATATACATTTTATCTTCACAGGAAAAAAAAAAAAAAAAAAAAAGAGCGATAGAAAATAAATAATAAATATTCGCTCAACAGGTAGGTATGTCTGTCGAGATTGCCTATCCTTTTCACACGGTATATGCATACTCTTTTTGCTTCCCCATTAGGGAGCATTCGTACTACTTTTTAAACGAAGAAAAATAAAAGAACAAAAAAAAAATCTTTCATATCTTTTCAGAAGCAGATACTAGAAGAAAAAAAGTTATTTTGGATGGCAACATTTACTTACAACACAAACACAAAAAAATAACATGCAACGTGTACAAAAGAGAAATGAAAAAAAAAGCACCTCACATTTATTCTACTTCGGATAAACTAAGATTCGACTCCTCATACACCGAACTGGAGAGTCTGCTTACCTACCCCACTCCCCCGAAATCTTCCTTCTCCGGAATTTCCGTTTTCTCCCTCTTTCTCATACCCCTTTAGGGTTTGTCTCAGGAGCATCTCCGGTTTTGTACGCACGCTTCTTTTCATACCGGAAAAAGGAACTCCCCCTACCGACCGTCGCCTTCGTTATAAAACTAATTTCCCTCGGGAAATTAACAGCAAGTGTATGTTTGTTACCACTCTGCATATAACGTCTTCGTGTAGATATTTTTTTCTATCCATCCTTGTCTTTCCTTTTACTTTTGCTTTCTGACAGCATTTCTGACGTTGCGCGCCAACAAGAGAAGTGCTTAATTTTCGTGCCGTTTGCTGTTATTATTATTATTTTTTCTTTTTTTTTTTTTTATGATTGCATATGATGTGCGAACCTGTCTGCGACTATTATCGAATGTTTTCTTTTTCATTTACTTTTTGTCGGGGTAAAAAATCCACATGCTTATTCCTTTTCTTCCACTGCCACCAAGGGATGTGGATTGTTGGAATTTGTACGTCTTTAACTTTAGCTTTTATTTTTAGTCTTAATGGGAATGAGTATTTTGAACAGGTGGTTGAAGTATTATGGCACAAAGGATGGCTATACCTTCGAGAATGGGAAAGTACCTTTGCTGTGTTTTTTAGTATATGCTGCACCTAGCCATGGGTTAATCTCTATATTTATTCAAATTTGGAAGCTCTGGGTCATATCCTAAAATGAACGAAATATTCTTCCAAAGGAAAACAAAGTACAATTTTTTTCCGCTGTGTAATTTTTTTTAAAAAAACTGACTTTTATGTACCTTATTCTCTTTGTACAGTAGTCACTATATACGTTTTGTCTTAAAAACTTAATCGTTTTATTATATTTCAGTTTAAAGAATGAATCAATGGAATTTCTTTTCTTTTAACGTATTTCATTTTAGCGTATGTGTTTTCGCGATGAGAGAAGGATGCTAAATTTTTTCTTATCAAATACAGTGATAATGTGGAATCGTTCAAAATATTTTTGTCAATATTTTTGTGAAAATGGATGTTTAATTGATCGCTTAAGTCGAATTCTTATCACGAAATGTACAATAAATGAATAGTGGAATTATATTAAGTTGGGGTATTTTCTTATTTGCAAAAAAATTATGCAAAATTTTTATATAATTTTTAGGGAAATTTATTTGATTTCATTTACTAATACATACAGAAAAAATAATTCGTAATAAAATATTAATACTATTATTTTTTGCATTAAAGTTGCTCTTTTGAATGTCAGATTATAATATATAAACAATATTATCTATCATTTTGGCATGCTGTGTTTTCTAAAACTTCTGTTTCTTTTATATTACTAAACAATATTTCTCTTGAATTCGGAGACTTAAAAAATAAGACTACACAATCCTCATACATGTACTAAATCTAATGTATAAACATATCGACCATAATAAATTCAGTAACTGTTTAAAATTTTGTACAATGTGTACTACAAACTTCTGTTGATCTATTCTTAATTAAACTTACGTATGCTTTTGAAAAAAATCTAAATTAAGCAGAATTATTTAATTTAAAATTAAAGTTAGAATTCAAAATAAGTTAAAAATTCTGAAATATTTTCAAAATAAGTGCAGCATGTGTCCTTATTAAAGAAATTATTAAATATGTTTTCCAGAAATTGAATAAAATTGTTAATGTCTCTTTTCCAATCCCAGTACTATAACCTAAGCTTATTATTTTTATTGAAATAATCTATTTGAAGGTATCATGAATACATTTAGGATAACAATTATCTTATTGATTAAAATTTAAAGTTTATGTATAAATGTTTTTGCATTTCATTTCTATTAACCAAACCTTAGGATTAGTAAAAGCGCTGGTCAGCGAAACTTATTTTACTTTGTAACATATTTTTGGTAGCCTATACGTTTAATGAGTAACAGAATTTGTAAAAGCATGTATTGATTTACATAGTTTTTTTTTCACGTGATTCACATTTAGCTGTATTGGAAATAAAATGCGTGGCACGTTTTATGTTGTTTCATTAGCATATACTTCCTTGTACCTAGCCTAGAATTGGTCTATAGCAGTTTGGGGGAAGCATTTTTAGTTGCAGTCTTTGTAATTTAGAAGCAATGTTCAAGCAGAAGATCCCCCAATATTTAATCAGAGGTATTATTTCGCTTGGAAGGTATTGCGATCACAAGTAATTTAACGGGTCCTAGCCGCCTTTAGCGAACACGAAAGATCTTTGGTTAAGTCGGAATTTAAACTCACTACTTTTTGATGATAAGAACGACATCCCACCCTATCAGGCCACAGTGGTTTGGTAATATTATTTAAAAATTTACATCGATAAATAATGTCAACGACACTCAATTTAAAACGCTATGGAAACTGAAGGAACTTTTATTTTACTGCATACACAACTTTTTTATATACAAATTAATGTTGATGGCATGAACACTAATTTGTCAGAAAAGAAATATAAATGCAGAAATCGTAATTTTGTTATAGCTCTTTTTTCCACTACCCCAATTCAAATGCTTGCCTCCTTTTTTTTCAGGAAAGAAGATTTGAAAATCTCACATGATTTACAATTATGGATGGATTGGGATAATTGAGAAACTAGAACTCAGGGAAACACACACACACAAAAAAAAAAAGTTTTGTGGATGAAGTTGGATTAGCAAGGGATGTTTTTTTCAATTCTGAGCAGCAGAATTTGAGAAACATAAAATATTCAGTGAGGCTAGGTCGTCGACATGCTACCACAAGAAATAGTGCTTTACATTTCATTAATATTTTTCTAAGACAAATCAGACAACGCTAAAGCATCAAAAATAGTTTTTTGAGAGTTTATAACAGTGCCAATGATGTAAACAATATGTATCGACTGAGTTAAATGGCAATATACACAAACGCAAAGAGAAGTCATTGTCGCATGGATGAAAAAATTCTGAGGAGTAATGAGTATGGAATTATGCTTGCATGTATCATTGATCTGTTGAATGTAGAAGAGAGTGTTGAAGAAGAAATCATTTAAATAACAATGAAGAGGCATCTTCATAATTTGGCTATCTTGATTCAAATTATCCTGTTATATTAAGAATGCCAATCGCGCATAGATGGTTGAGGATAATGATAGCCTGTCAGAATCACTCATGTCATACATTCCTTATCAAACTGACATCATAAGATATTGCTGGGCAATTTATCTGATAATCATTTTTAAGATTATGCAAGTCTTTAACAATAGCAATTTTATAAGGACGAAAGTTACCATCCCATAACAGGGTGACAGACCAACAGCTTCGTGAAATGTCGGACATAAATTTGAAGATTTTCTTCCATTATAAATACAGCAGCCAATTTTCTTTTGAAAAAATATTCAAATATAGACTCGCATTCATGGTTATGAAATTCCATTCAAATATATACCATTTTCAAAAGAGTTTCGTCATTTTCAATTTTCTGAGTGATACTGATTTCTTGGTAACTTCTTGATGAGGGCTGTTGTAACTATGAAAAGATGTATCGAGATTAAGTATCGCAGTAACATGTCTACAGTTACTCTGTGAATCGAAGCTATGATTCTAAAATCCTTTTCTTTTTCTTGAAACGTCAAATGACTGAAGTTCAAAAGAGATACTCTGTAAACAGAAGCTATAGATAGATAAAACATATTCTCTTGTCTTGTACTAATCAACTGTTTCAAATCTATAGTGGATTGTTGGCCATATATATTTATCATTGACATGAACGCCGAATGTCCAGCATTAACTTATTTTTACAGGTTGACTGACTTTCATTGATATGATTTTTCAACCGGATTGACATTTATAATATTTATTTGAGGAGTTCATTCTTAATATTTAGGTCAATTAAGTCTGTGAAATTTGCACAAATCTACGGCCTTTTTTATCGTGTCAAATGAGATTTAAAAAAGTCTAATATTGTTCTCTACAAATTTTCTCTTACAAGTTTACTGTTCTATAGATTATTCTATTCCCTTTAAAAATTGAAGTCAAATATTGACATTTTTGGGAAAGTAATAACCCATTCTTAAAAGTTATTGGTGGTTTCTTTCTTTAGAAAAATTCTATTTGTAAAACAATCAATCTCATTTGATTTTTATTTGTTCCTGAGACCACAATGCCAAAACCTAAATTTTCATAAGACCTAATGTCCCATAATGAGATGTATTTGTTCACTGATTCACACATACATTTCAAAGCTTACCCATACTAAACATTTCAAGTCTTGAAGATAAGAAATTCTGATTATAAAGAAAGACATTTAAATTTGACTTTTATTGATCTAATTAATTAGTATACAAATAGTGTGCACCATATTTAGTTGTCATTGCTCTTTCACTGATCGGTGTAAAAGCTTAAAAAAATATGTATTTGAATCCAGATAAAATGTGGATCTTGTCTCTCGATCATGGCTTAAAGCTATTCTGTGTCTGGTAACAGGTAAAGAAACTAATCCATGAAAATACTGGTACATAAAAAATACTTGTTATTTATATGAAGATGGTAACCAAGACATGCTGCATCTCGAATAAGTATGTAGTACTGAGTCTATTGCACTTCGGATGTAAAAACTTCTATTTTTGCTAATTAATATGGCTAATAATTTATTCAAGCTTATACTATTTTCAGATCATTCATGTCAATTTATATACTGATGTGTTTATACTAAAATTATTTTGGCGAGACTGTTATAGATCTGAAGGATAATTCAAAACTATCATGGAATTCATTTTAAAATTCAAGTCTGGTGAATTCCATTTTATTCTTCTTTTTGGATCCTTTTACCTTCTTTCAAATAGTTGTTTAATACACACGTATATATCTGGTTCCATAAAGAATCGAAGCAACTATTTAGCAATTAGATTTAATAGATCGTTTTATATAGAAACTGTCTCTTAACTGCGTTTGATTTCTAAGAAAAAATTATGTTCATTTCAAATAATTATAAATTGAACTGAAATGAAAAGGGCATATTGCTTCTAAACAAGGAGCTGCTTATCCCCATGATTGATTAATCGAAATAACTACGAAATGTGTGTGAAGATCAAAATCTTTCTTTCAAAAATTATATGTATATATATTTGCAATGAAATGAATGAATATGATTTGCAAAATAAAAATTATTTATCATGATAAGGAATATATTTATACTTTTATTAACAGGAAATTCGAAATGATTGCAATCTTGCAATTCTCCCAATATTATTTAAAAAAAAAAAATTGCAAATAATTTATTCTTAATTTTACAGCAACTAGACAGGATAGTCATATCAAATAAAGATTGGGATAAAAAAAAGACTACTTATAAGAATACAAGAAAGTAAAGTAACCTTGCCACAAAAAATATATTTACTGCGAATTAAACTTATTTCTCTACTAGCTATATATATAATTATTTCATAAGATGTTGAAGGGAACATTGAATTAATGACTTGTTAAAATGAATTTTGGTGCAAGCATCAATGCAATCATGACAGCAATTAAAATCTTGTTCCTATAAAAATTAATTTTCAGTCAGGGGCCAGCTTGTATTTCTATTAACCAATCACTGTGATGCAAATACATTTTTATAAGATACAATTAACCATTTAAAATAAAGAAATAAAGATAGAAAAGTTGTGTATTCCCTAATCACACACACACATTTTATTTATTGAAATAAACAGAATTTTCTTTTCAAATTTATGAATCAATGTCAAAGAGAATTTCGGATTACAGAACATCTCCCATTTCAAAACTTTAATAGAGGTTGTTCAGAGTATGATGTTAATTATTTATTTTTAAAATATGCAATAATTGGGTATGTGATTGATAGACTTTCAAGGTTTCCAATTGTTTTCTTTTCATTTAAGTCAAAATTACAGGGCCTATAGAATTTACTTTCATGCCGAGAGGAGAAATTGCACATTTCAAAATCAGATTTTACAGAAACATTAATAACATTAGTTTAAAAAAAAACTTAACAAATATACTCTATAGTTTTTAGAAACTATCCTCATATGATAATCCATACTGTAATCACCTGATTTTTTGCTTAACTGTTTGCAGTGCAATATAATTTCGAATTTCAATTATGGAGTAATTAGTGATACTTTCTTGCTCTTTCAAACAAATCTTAAATCTAACAACAACACCATAGTAAAGACCTTTTCACAAAAGTTACAATTTTGCATAATGCGTTGTCAGTAACATCTATTATTTCACACTATGGTTTGTAGCATAACAAATGCAATATTTCTGCAAGGGTGTTAATGGAATATATTCCACAGACAACATTAATAATACATTTAAGAGCTTCATTATTAATTCTTTAATCATGATTAGGGTAAGAAGCAGCTTCTGTGGTCAGGGGCCTGCAGCACCTTGGTTCGGGGCTGCAGTAGACGAGATCAAACTGCACTTGCACTTTTTCTTAGAGGCCATCTACTTTCCATGCCTTGCGTAGGTAGTAACAAGCATTTCGAGAACTGATCTAAGTGTTCTTCAATGCAGACCTCTAATGACCACATTTTTATCTTGTTTGGGGCTTACCAAGCAAGACCTGATTCGGGATCACCTTCTGGTGCTTGACTTTTTTTTTAGGGTGAATGGGCTCATGGACCATACTTTGCTGATCACCGTGGATTGGAAACAATAACAGAGCTTCATATTGACGTTAAAAGCAACTTAATTACTTTTTCTCCCTAGTAGTCTTGGACCAACTTTCAGTACCTGAATATGCGATCAAGCACATCGAATTGTGTAGAAATTTACCACCGTCCATCAAAATCCTCTATTAGAACTATGCAGCAGCTATATGGGATCTAGAATTTATTATTAGATTATCAATATAATTTGAAATTCCTCCCATGCGTATATTATTCAAAATGCTTTTCGCTCAAGGTTAATTGGTAACGAAACACATGTTCTGATTTCTTGCTACTGATAAATACCATTTCGATAAGTGTCATCGCGAATTACATTTTGATAGTCAACAGCAGACTTTTTGGATTTTATGCACTTTGTCATATTTTTTATTAAATTGTGAAAAGTTATTTGCTGCTAATAAAATATTAATTTTTTTTAGAGCATTCTTTGGCATCAAACTTGAGAGTCTTAAGCAACTATCAACTTTCAGAAGTTGATAGTTGCTTAAGACTCTCAAGTTACAAGTACAATTTTTATATTAAAGTATAAATATAAAAATTGTACATAATTATTATGTACAATTTTTATATTTATACTTTAATATAAAAATTGTACATAATAATTATTTTTGAAATATATTCACATTATATTTCTATCTTGTATGATATTTTTATTTAGTGCACTAGCTTATAATGAAATCTTTTATTTATGCTAGCATATATTCTTGCACATTCGATTATTTAAGAATAACTTTCCAGAATTTCTAATGAATAGCTTAAATATGGGGAACTGGTTGCTTTATTTCAGTGCAGACCAGTGTTACCAGATATCAGATCAGTGAACAAATTTATTTCAGTGTGATCTGTGAGTTCAAAATTTACCTTAAACTGTTTTCGAAAATTTTTTGATACTGAACAATCGACATTAAATGATAGTTGGAATTCTAAAAGACACACATTAACAAAATGATATTGGAGTTTGTTACCACGATTTATATTAGGAGAACTCAAATGAATACTTATACAACTTCTTGTCTAGGGGGCTTAGAAGATTGCTTAAGGATTCGCTTAACTATTAATATATATATATATATATATATATATATATATATATTAATAGTTATACTCACAAATCCTTTTAATTTTTTTTATTTAATTTTTGGTGGATTTTTAAATTTAAAATATTTACTGTGTTTATTTGCCGGCCAACTTGTCTAGTGGTCAGCGTGCCTGACTACTAGCGTGATTCATATGAAATAAATTCCTATAATGCGAAACATATAGTATATAGAACAGGAATGGCGAACCAATGACACGCGTGCCCCAAGTGGCAGGTTTGAAAATTTTGATGGCATGCACCAAAACAAAATTATTTTCTTACAAGTTATCTTTTTAGATAGAAATGAATTAAATTATTAATTAACACTTAATTTATAATTTATGATAAAAATTTGAAGTACTGAATACCTATCTTAGTATGTTAACTAGAACCGCCGAATTATACATTTTGTTATTAAAATAACGACGGACAACTTGTTTAGTGGTCCGCGTGCCTGACTACGAATAGGAAGGTCTGGGTTTGAATCCTGGTTCAGGCATGGATGTGCTTTCTCTCTATCCTGTCTTTGTTCTTTCCCTGTGTGGGTAAATGAAGTAAGAATGATGCCTACCCTATAAACGGTGTGTGTGAGGGTGCGATGGTGGCCCACCTCCTGAGGTGACCGCGGGGCAACATCTTGGCGGCAAAGAGGTTGTTGTTGCTGACCATTTCCAGTTCGGGGGGACGATATACCCCCCGACCATTGGAAAAAAATATTTACTGTATTTCTAATTCCTCTCTTGTATTTTTCAGTTTCTCGTAGAAAGATCTTCCAGTCAGGGCCCGACTCAGCCTAAATACGGTCCAGGACAAAAACTTTTTCGAAGGGAAACTTCTCTGCTTCACAACAACAAACTTTCTATTCATTTGGTAAACAATTCTATTTGACTGACAGCTAAACTTTCTATTCGATTGGTATGGGGGTCTAGGGAACTGCCCCTTCCCCCCGCATGCCCCTGCTATAGTCAGGCTCTGTTTCCAATTATTTCTTGTTTAATATTTTTACATCTTCAAAAACAATCAATGTCAAGCTTTATGAGAATACTTTTTCTATCACAATTATATTTTTCATAAAAAAATAAGCTTTTGTGTAAAGTTTTACACAAAAAATAGAAAAAAAGAATAAAAATGAATAAAATGGAAAAAAAAATTTCAAATTTTAAATTATTATTGGTGTTTTATTCAAGTTATTAATGTGTATAATTTTTAAAATAATATTTTTTACAAAACCTTATTAGACTGATATGTGTGATTTATATGAAATTTTTTTGTATGACTTCAGTATTTTACTTTTTTATTTTTAATATGTACAATTTTACTAAATAACTTCTAAAAAAAAAAAAAAAAAAAAAAAAAAAAATCGGAAAAAGGGAAAATTAATATGTGCATACTATTTTATCAAGTAAATTTGTATTAAGTAAATATTGCAAGTAATATAGCATTTGATATTTGGAGAAAAAATATGTAAAAAATGAAGAATGTTTAAAAAAAATTATCCTGATTTTAAATATTTTTTATATTTTAATTAAATTATGAAACCAAATTTTAAAAATATTCAAACTATCTTTTAAATACTTTTCAATATAACTTTCACAATTTAAATTGAAAAAGATAAACAAAACTTTTAGAAATTTTTTATAAAAGTGGAGAAACATTGAATAAAAAAATAAGTTTTCAAGTTTTCTTGTCGCTGACACAAATTGAATTGAAGAACACTTAACTTCACCTACAACATACTTTAAATGCAATATTTCAATCAAATCTTTTACTTGGATTCCGTCTGCTGTTGCAATGCAATGAACACGTGGGTGGGTGAAAGAGAAAACCCGCAGAAACTTAATCTTGTCCTTTAAGGCACCGTTTTTCTATAAGGCGAAAAAGGAAAAAATAAAGCTACTATAGTTTAAAACAAAAATACTCAGTTTGGAAGATCTTAATGCGAGGAAGCGATTTAACAAAGCAGAAATGGGGGTTCCAGGGTCGAAAACAGATCGAAAATAGACCGAATTCCCGCGTGTGTGCACATGCACATACACACCCACACATCCCATGGGACATGAAGAGTGCACCCCGCTTTGCATATCGATTCGTGGGCCTGAACCCTACCTCATTTCCTTTACTTCGATATTCATTTTTAAAACCACGTTCTGCCGTAGTTCTGCTGGGGGGAGAGAAGTGCGCCCACCCCTCAGCACAAAACCCTTCCGTCGCTGGAATCTCAACTAAGTCTAATGTCAGAAAGGACAGGCAAGAATGTAAATATCTTCTTACATCCAAGGCTCTCTCCGTTTAGGAAAAGTTTTGACGAGTTGCCAAATCGGTGTGCATAAAGTTCCAATCTTGTTTCTTGATGGAAAGCGTGGCAGTTATCGTCTGCGAGATTAGAATTGCCAAAACTGTTTTGAGAACATTATCGTTAAGTATCGAACATTTTTAATGACTATTTGAGGGAAACACAATAAGCTTCAGAAACAAGGTATGAATTTTTAAACAATAATTCGCAGAGTGTTTAATTATGCCACCTTTGCAGTTCGACAGATTATCATAATTAAGTCATCTCCACACAAAACTATCGATTTCATCAAAGAGATTTTTAATTTTTGATTGATATTAATTGGCATTCCTTTATCAAATATGCAACATATGACTGTGGAAAACAGTAACTTTATATAAAGTGACGAGTCAAATGGAGTTCCTTTATACTCTCATTGGATAAAACACGATTAAAACGCAAATTATGAGATTGCTTTAATTTAGTGTATAATGTGAAGTTTCTTTCATAAATAAGTTTGAATTAAAAACTCATGTAGTTTTCAATAAACAATGTCTAATAAAGGGACTTTTGTTCCCAATATTTGTACTCTGAAAGCGAAAATATGATCTAAGCTTTTGTAAAAAGAACATGATTAAGAAAATTCAGCTTTTAAATCGATGTTACATTTGACATACTACTTTAGAATAATCTCAACAATTGAAAATTTCTAATTTTTTTTTAAATTGAATTTTAATATCAAAATAGTGATGCATTTTAATCTTAATCGCATGAGTTAAACTATTTTTAAATATTTTGCAAGTTCAATAATAAAAAAGTCAATAAAATATGAATAATTCATTGAAATAATTTTACTATATACCCTTTTTATATACTGAAAAATTTAAAGTTAAAAGTTTTACTTTACCCAATTTCGAGTATATATATATATATATTTAAATTTAAATTTATTAAAATTTTGGTAAAATTTCAGTAAAATTTTGGCTGAAATAATGAGAATGAAATATTTCTTTTATTGATCACGTGTTTTATGCATTTAGAAAAATTAAAATAATGGTAACATTATATGACTTATGGATTGAAATTCAGTTGTATCTAACTGATAAGTATTTGTGCTTTGACGTTCGCTGTATAGTTTACAAACACAAGTCACAAGTGCTGATTGGACAATGATTTATAGTTCAAAATAGATTCCCAAGAACTACTTACAATCACAGCCGAGATAGGAATCGAACTCAATAATTGTTGAGCTGCAGAACTGAATGGAAACATTGCTAATTCAGCATAAATGCTTGAGAAATTAGGTTATAATATTTATCTAAAAGACTAATATGAACAAACTGTCGTTAAAAGATGATAAAGTATATATTGATAACATGTAAGCAAATGATAAAAAAAAAATTACCTACCATCTTTTTTCAATTTTTCCATATCTGATCTCTTAATTAGTAGATTGAGAATTTTCTTAGCAGGTTCACAAAAATGGCTGAAGTTGCAAAATCTAATTTCTTGTTCTTTTATTAATTTTACGAATGTAAAAATCAAAAATCATTTTGATTTTCTAAATGATTCAGAAACATTTTAAAAATTAGGTTACTCATTTCTAACGAAAATATATACTTTCAGTGACAAATTAATTCTGAGAGAAGATTTTGTTATGCGAATTTAATTTAATTTGTCACCTTACAATTTTATTTTTTAGTTACTTACTTTTATTAACGGAGCCTAGTTTGGCTAAGATCTATAACATTACGTTAAATACATTATGTACTATAAAAGCATATTAGAAGATATTACACATTATATTGCATATTAGAAGTATTAAAAGTTTTCTCCTACTATCTAACATATAGTCTACGTAATATATATAGTCTACGTAAATTTTTTGAACACATATGTAATGTTTGAACATTAGATAACGAAAGTAATAATTGTTATTATTATTTTTTTATTTTATTTTTTTTATTAAGTAAGCAAAAAATATTCCAATCAAAAAGTTATAAATTTTCTTTTTACTTTATTGAACATTTAACAAAGTGTATTACTATTTCTGCTTTTATTTTTATTAATGAATATTCTTTATCATCTAATTTGCTAAATCATTATTTTTTAAAGCCTTTTTTCTCTTAGATAGGCCATAATTTATATAAATAGTTAATTTACAAATTGTTATAATCAAAAGGAAATTAAAAGAGTATAGTTGGGGAAATTTAAAAGATATTTTTAGAGGGCGAAAGAAACTGAAGATATCTTCCTAACGCAAGATTATCTTTTCTCATCGTTGTACACTGCTGGCCACACAGATTGCAACACCAAGAGAAATCACAAAAAAATTTATTTTGTAAGTAACCTGTTGACCAGGTATCATATGATTAAATTTGTAGACTTCTGTGAAGTATGGTTCCTGCGAAAATCAGTAACCAGAGTAACCGCCATTATTAGAGATCACCGCTGTCACATGCCTCGGCATTGATTTAAACAGACTTCGGATGTGTTCTTGGGATACAGAAAACCAAGCAGCTTCCACACGTTGCCAAAGTTGACCTGGTGTGGCAGCTGGAGATGTAGTCTGGATCAATCGTTGATCAATCATGGACCACATGTTTTCTATTTACGAAAGATCCGGAGAAAGCCCTTGGATAATGCGTGTCACGTGTGGTCGCGCATTATCCTGTTGAAATATGACTGTTAGCAAATCCTGAAGGTCAGAAAGGACAGCTGGCTCCAACACCTCAGGGATGTGGTATTGGCTGCTTAAAGTAGAGCAATGCATACAAGAGGAGTGTGAAAGTGGTACCCAATACCGCCCCACACCATAATACCCGATGCATGACCAGTATGACGGGGCATAACGCAGCTGATAACAGGCATAATAATCAGCCTCCTCTCTCCACGGAGTTTCCAGAATGGAATGCGACCATCGTGGTAACGGAAATAGAAGGGTGACTCGTCAGTAAAGGTAATTTCCTTCCATTCTGCCGTCCACATCCTTCTTTCATCGCACCATTGGCGCCGGAGACGTCTGTGATTGTGTGTCGATGGTAAACGAAACAATGGATGTCTTGCGGATAGACCACTCTTCAGTAAACGGCGTTGAATGGTACGCGCAGATACTACATGGTGCGTTACAGATTGAATATGCTGTATGTTCGTGATGTGGCTGAGCGACATGTCACTGACATGCGCACAATTTGCCTGTCATAACGTGAAGTGGTGCACTGAGGTGGATGCGATTGAACACGTTGTACCCTCCTGCATCCAACGATCGCATATCCGCCTTACGGTTGTTTGGTTTCGTCGAATACGACTACCGATTTTTCTGAAAGATAGTCCACAATCTCGATAGACCGCTATCCTTTTTCTGTCAAACTCGGATACTTGATCAACGATTGATTGCTGTTTTCTACGAGGCATAATTTATTATTTTTTTGAAAAAAATCACAAGAAAAACACAACTACCGAGCTTGAAATCGTCGAAATCTGTAATCCTTAAATAGCGCTTTGAAGTGACACTAAAGACGCGCGTGACATGCATCTGCGCTGAAATTCATATCAGTTGCATATCTCAACCTCCACTAATGCATGTTGTAAATTTCATGTTATTTGTATGCTTCTTTCAGGGTGTTGCATTTACGGTGGCCAACGGTGTATATTCGTTTTTTCGAGGAATCTTATACTCGTTTGTTAAAAAATCTCAAAATGAACATGCAAAAAGTTAAAAAAAATTTGCGGTGAATAGTGCAAAATAGAAAATATAGTTTTTTTTAAACATGCTGTAACATCCATTTTCGTGATAATTCTTGTTGTAGGTTTTTATTGAGTGTGATGTGCATAAATTTATATGAGATCAACAGTGGATTACACAAAACAAACATTTATTAGCCTAAAACATAGCACAAAGCACGAACAAACACAGACATGAGCAATCTCGCTTAATGACCACACTTCTATAATTGTGAGAGACGATATGGTTGGTGTGGACAAATCAAGAGTTTCAAGAATTTTAATAACATTTCTAGATAGTGCATCATCATCTCCTAAAAGAGAGAAAAAAATTGTGTTCTGAAATGAAAAACTACTCTAAGAAATGAATAAAGAGGTGAAGAAAATTGAATTCTTAAAAGACAAGCCCATATCTTCGAAGGGATTTATTGGATTATGTTGTGAGTGAGAATCCCAAGTGTATAGAGTAAGGGCTTCTGGAAGTTGGCTGTATCACAACAAGACCAAGGAAAAATTAACTTCCTATTCAGAAATGGGTAGAAAAGCGCTTCGTATGGGCCAAAAATAGTGATATTGGACTGTTTAACGACTGGAAGGTAACTTTCAATGATGGAAAACGTATTTGTGAAAGGATGCAAATCATGTGTTTGTTGTTGTTGTCTTGTGCCAGCAAGGCTGACATTATGGTGCGCTGCTCCACTTTTCTACCTGAACCATATTTTGATGTGGAGTCTGACTTCCTCAGTACACTCATGCTATAGGAATCCGTTTATTGGGCAAGGAACCATTCACAACCCATTTAGAGAAAGGACAAAGATAGGATAGACATAGAGAGAGAAAGTACATCTATGCCTGAACTGGAATTTGAACCCAGACCTTTCTATCCGCAGTCAGGCACTCCGACCACTAGACACTAATTACAAATCATGTGTAGTTAGACGAAATAAAGGTTGAGACCAGATTATATCTAACAGACTGTAAAAAAACCTTCTAAAACAGACATTTTTGTTTTGTTTTTCACAAAAAAATGGCAACTGGAGTTTAATAATCATTTTAAAAGGCATGAAGAATTCTGATAGATGCGTAAAACATTACGCACTAGGATGATTCCATTCATGGGAACATTTGATTGAACACTTTAGTATGACTTGGTCTCTTGCCCCAGTTCGAAATAAATCCAAACTTCTATGCGGGAAAAATAAAATAAAGGTGGTTGATTGGATTGATAATTCACAAGATCAGAATCCCATAAAGTATTTTGGGCATATTCTCCAGCATCATTTAGCTAAGACGAATTGCATGACCATAGAGCAAATGACAAAATGCACTACACAAGTGTGTTTCCATGGTGATGAAATCAAGAACATTGATGCTGTCTAGTGGAGTCAATGCCAAGATGTGGTGAAAAAGTCATTTCTGCTAAAGGGAGATATACTTAGCACTAACAGGGAAATTAATATGTATATAATGATTAAAAGCTAAAACTTGAGGAAAAAATTCTTTTTTCCATTTGCACCAGTTAATTTAACCAGTATAGTATACACACATATATATATATATATATATGGATGCATACAAGAAGTTTATTTTTTGATTGATAACTTTATCTTTTAAAGGATGTATAGGTACAGAATTAAAATATCCTACATCAAAGTTTCATTACAGAGAAGACAGATTAAAAATTGGAATTTTCATGGTAGGTTTAAAAAAAGTTTCTTCAAAAGAACAAAATTACTGACAAATTTCAATAACAGAAGTTGATTTATAAGCAAATTACACAGTTTTACCAAGACAGCACAGTTTAGTTTTCTTTGAATTAATTTTTTAAATTTTTACACTTTATTAATTTTTCAACTTTTATTACAGCAAAACATGTTTCACATGATTAATATCCTTTTTTTAGCAACCGTTTAATATAAATTGATGGCAATTTATACAGTAAATCGAAGTGTATAATCGTTGATCGGGTTATAAGAAGTGTTCACTTAAAAATTAGTAACATTTTTGGATTGTTTAGGATTTACCTTAAATTTCAAAGGACCACAAGTCTAAGATTTTCGTATCTGGAAAACTACACATTACAAAAGTTTCTTTTCTTGTTTTAAGATATCTTTTATGAAAATTTTTATTATATTCAGCGTGCAGAAAAGCTTCAACTTGCATAAAGATTTTCATAAAAGTATTGATATACTTGCAGAACCAATACAATTTCGTATTCAACTAGAGAAACATCACTATCCAGTGATCGAGTACGATGATGGTCTTATTGAGCTTAAGAAAATAATCCAGAAAATTTGGATTCGAGTTTCATTTTTAATAAATTCAAACAAGCCGCTAAGATTTAATTTTATGTTTCCTATAAATTCGACAGTAATGAGTATTCACTTAATTATCTAAATAAAAATAGATATCTTGTGCTTTAAGCAAATTCATGTCTATTCTGAATCAATATCAAAGCAACTAAGAAACGAAATTGAGAACTGGAGTCAATGGTATGCAGGCACTTGCTACATGAATGAAAATTTGTGTGTAAGAATTATACTTTAAGATGTTATATTGTTGTTACTTATTTCAGGTTGTCTAGCTAAGCTAAACAGCCCCCATAAAACCAAAAATATCTAAAATGTCTAAAAAATGTGATGGGTCCCGAAGGATATCGTCTTTTTTAAAATTTAGGCAGGTTAAGATATGTCCAGGGGAGGCCATATTGACGGAACACCAAGGACAGTCTGGAATGTCCTTAGCCCCTGCTGAAAGGTGATTCCTTTCGTATGTTCACTCAGATAGGGGGAAAAGGCAGTTTGATAAGATCTTGGTCTAAGAATGAAGGTCTCACCAGGTCTTTTGGCAAAGTACCATGGATGGTTGGGAGGAATTCTATAAGATCTTATGGGCAATTTAGAGAAAACTATCTCACTCTACTGTAACAAGCTGAGCAATAGTGATAGTTTGAAGGCTTGGTTTGGTTTTTTGCTATACGATTTCATTTTGTGAGCATAACTGAAATCTTAAGTTGTATCCTCTTACATTTTAAATAAAACTCTCCTTTTAATACACCAGAAAAACGTTTTCTTTTCTTTATTTTTCTAGACGAACAAAATTTTTGTTTCTTCAAATTTTGTGATTACTTTCTAAAACACATTTTGAACTTTGTTTTCTAATTTTAATAAAAGTTTGAAATTTTCATAAAGTAGTTATTGCCCGATTTTTAAAAATATTTATTGATATGGAAACTTCTATATTGATAAGATTTTTTTATATGCTATCATTGAATGAATATCAATAAAATAATATTGAATTTTATTGTTATGAAATTTTGATGATTGCAATATATTTGGATACAAAAACGTTTCATTTAGTTAAATATAATAGTTATTACAAACTTTAAATTTTTTGTTTCCAGAAATCAGTGATGAATAAAACAACTTCTGGAAATGAAACGCAGTTGCTCAAAAATTATTCAGTTTTAGAATTTTGATCTTATTGTGACGCTTGAAGGAAATGTAGCAGAAAAAAATAAGGGTTAAGATATCATCAATTCTTTCTGTACAATGATTTGAATGGTATATAAAAAATAACCCAAGACAAATCGGATCTTAGTTCTCTCAGGATAGTTGCGATGAGTTAATGACAGTTTGGATGTACACTACAAATGAATTAAATTTTTTTTAATCTAATAAGATAGGTGGTAAATATAAACGAGAGCAACATTGATGGCATTATAAATCTACTAATATATAAAGAAGATAAATATTATAATATTTTTACATTTATTTCCTTTATATATTTTATCTGGAAATAGTAAATTAATAAAGACAAATTACATTTCAACACGCCTAAAAACTGAAACGCAATATACTACAGAATTCTTCAAAACTACAAAAGCTAACTTAATATTTTTCCCTTTTCTTTGACACCGCATAATAAACAACTTAACGACCAAAGGTTTTAGATGGTAAAACTGTTGTAAAATATTTTGAAGCCCTCCCTACTGCGGGAGAACATTAAATAGATAGTAGATCATATGCAAGTGTTGCAAGGGAGGAAACCCGGAAAGCTCATAAACACTTGCTCTGAAAGACGTGCCTACACAAGCCAAATTCCATTATTCAACAGTGGCTTGGATCGAATCGGGATCTTTCGCTCTGAACAATGTTGTCCTGTCAATGCTTAAGCCATAAAGTAAACAGTTAAAGGTTTTAGACCAAACTGTAAATATATTTTTGGCTTAAACATATTTATATTCGGATAACTAAATGTAATCGTGATTACATTTGGAAAAGAAATGTGGATATAAAAAATTTTAACCAGCTTAAATTATTTTAATCTAAGTATAATAACATTATCTTCTCAGTAATGCTGTCCGCAAATTTAATATTTTTAATTATCTAGATAAGAATAATTTCTTTTAAATATAACCACAATTTCTTTCTGATGATTTTCTTTGAATAAAGCAACTCATCTGAAAATTTAAAATAAGTTTCGTTCTATCATTTAGGGTTAATTTGATTCGGGACCCGTGAAAGGTGAAATGAATTACTGAAATTCATATTTGGGTAAAATGTCACTCACTTTATAATAGCAGAAACACGCGGCTATTTCCTCCATTTAATGCATTTTCTTCTGATTGTGGTGGCTGAAATTTAATTATTTCATTTCTCTAACTCCAGAATAATGAGTTTCGTTTGAGAATTCTAATGGTGGCACTCTTACACAAAGTACTTCTACAATGTAGAATTAAAATATATATGTAGAGCGAAGAATATATGAGTTATGAGAGGTGAATGCATCGCAGAGAATCTTATAGATGCTTTTATAACAAATAGTTTTATACGTACACTTAAAAGAGATATTTGTTGTAAAGAAGTTGACATCGTTATATATCGAAAGTTATTTTATAACATAACAGTAAGATGTAACTAATGATAGTGTTATTAAATAAATTTAATTTAAACATTTTTTATTATTTTGGAATATACGTAAAATATACGAAAGTTAAATACAATTTTTGTGAAAAAAAACTCATAACGAGTGGAGAATTTTTCCTTTATTCATTATTGGAAATTTGCTTCGAAATATATGAAATTATTGCTATATATAGTATTACTTAAATCTATATTCATTGGCTGTTATTTTTTAGTAATTCTACAAAAATTACAAAAAATTATTAAAAAAAATTTAATGTATAGAAAAATTAATATTTAATTAAAAATATATCCATAATTTACAAAATGTTCTTTGTAAAAACGAGCATCGATGTTCTTCAATTCCTTCATAAAAAATACATTTCTACTATTGAAATTTTTTTCCTTTGTTTACAAAGCACAAATTATTAAAATATGAAATTACTAATTACGTTCTTTACAACTGGAAACTGAAAACAAATATAAACATGTTTCTTACTATAATCCTTAAATTCAAATACTAAGTCTTAAGAATATAAATCCATGCGTAACTGGTTATTGTTCTAAAAATTAAAATTTTAATAACGAAAATTAATTCAAATAGTTTTATAAAAATTAGTAAGAAATGAAATGATTTCTCCAAAAGAGTTAAGAATTTGTAGTTAAGATATCCAAAATGTATAATTACATTTTATTTATTTTTAAAAATTCAATATACTAATTAAGAAGATGATAAAGAAATATTGACATTAATGTTACGATTGATTAAAATTTCATCTAATATATAAATTACGTACAAATGTTATTAGAAATATAAAATAACGAAATAAAAATAATATAAATTCTTTCACATATACTCAGAGCAAAATTAATTATTACTGAATTTGATATTATATTCTTGGTACTATTTTCATCATAACAATGCATGTTTTACTAATGAGGATTAATCTTTTATTTGGAATAAGTCCTTTTTTTGTTGCTTACTTGCAAAATAAATAATGGTAATAGAAAAAAGCCTATATCAAGCCGTATATTCTGCGATTCCACAAGGAATAAAGGGCTTTTCAAGGCTGAATTATAACTTGTTGTTAGTTATGATTTCTGCTAAAAGCAAAGAAGGCTATCTATTCCTAGAAATTGATCTTTAATATAAATCAACAAGAAATCGAAGTGTCTCATATATTGCAATATTGAAAAAAAACATAAAAACTTGCTATCAAACTATAAATAATACAAAACTTTCTGTTAAGAGTATATGATAAAAAAACTTGATTTATGAGATTTTTCTTATCTTATAATTAATTAATTAAATTTAATTATAATTATTTTTCATAATTAAAGTTAGTTAATTAATTATGATTCAGAATTAGTTAATTAACTATGGAGATTAATTTATAATGAATTATCTTTAATAATAATTATTTCTTATTAATAATGTCTTATAATAAATGATTAATTACAAGCAAAATGTATTATTTTATAAATAAGGGAGAAAATGTAAACAACAATAAAAAATGTAACTAATTCAAAAAGTTTTGTGACTGGTTTCCATAAATCATTTAATTTAATCATAAGTATAATAATTTAACAAATTAAATTTTTACATTAAAATATTAGATTTGCGTGTCAAATGAAAAAAAGAAATCTCATATTTTAGTATTTAATGTATATAGATATTTGAGACACTGTTTGAACATATTCCTCAACAACAGAAAGCAATTTTCGTTTAACTAATAAATAAAAATAATAATATATCCTCAATGTATTTTACATGATATATACAGTATATTTCTGTAGAACTTTTTTTTTAATTAATATAAAATTTCATATATTTGTTTTACTTTAGCTATACATAATTTGTGGTAAATTAAAAAAAGGCATTGTACAAAAGTGCAATAATTTAATACATATTTTTGACCAAACAAAGAGTATTTATTGAACACTCTTGTATAGTAATGAATGGTACTTTTTATTAGTTGACATGTATAGGGCAACGGGAGGACTATAATAGAATAAAGTTAAAATCTGAATGTTTTCATAACATTTTAAAAGCGTATAAAATAATGTAACACAACACTCTTAGAAATTTTTCATCTCTAAATATAAAGTGATCGCATACTTTGTGACAAAAATAAATGGAATAGAATTTTGAAATAATTTATTTTAATAAAAATCATTAAAGATGATTCTATTAAAATATATATTTCAGACATTTACAAGTAAAAAAAATATATATATATATATATCAAACAGAAGTTAGTTATTGAAAGATTAATATTAAGGGGAGGGGGAATGAGAAAGAAGTGAGAAAAACGACAATTTAATTTCAATCTTATTCACCAGAGAGCGCTATCCGTCTCAGTGCAGTTTCATTTAGGGATTGAAAAAATAGTAAAAATTAATTTTTCTTTTGACTTATCTGTATTTAATAAAATTTCACTTATTGTATTTATTCCTTTATGATATCATCGAATAAAATTTCCAATTATAAAAATTTCTTTAATAATCCATAAAAAATTGGTTTATATAAATAAATTTGAAAATAATTTTTTTACAAATCTTTACTAAATTCCCCATGATTTTGAACAATAAATTTTTTTAATGAAAAATTATTCGAAAATTTGTTAGTGTAATTTTTTTATAACATAATTTATTGTAAAAAGGCGATTCCGAGAAAATTCCAACATTTGAAAGTTCTTGTGGTAGCGCAAAGTCAAATAATGTTTGCAGATTTATATAATATATTTTTAAATGCACAATTTTCGCTAAATTTTATGCACATAATTTATAAGAAATGTTAGTATTTTTCATCATCATATTTTTAAATTTATATTTTACTTAATATAATTCAAATAACAGTCTCATACTAAAGTTAAGTATCTTACAAATTCAGTGATTTGCAATTGCTCTTTTAAATTGTGGTATTTCTGAAACTATTTAAGCAGCCATTTAAAATAAAATAAATCATAATATAGAAAATACATATTTATAATGTAGAGTTAAAGGAGAAAACAGTTTAAATATTTTTAGAAAATTAATTAACACCTTCACTTTTGATTAATTAATATGAGAAAATATCATCGACGTAAAAGAGGTCTTAAACATGAGAAATTATTTTCATTCTGAAAATCTTAGCTTTTACACATATTTTTATAATTTTATTAAGCGTTCCAACTTACAAGGAAACATTCCACAAGATTAAAATTACATAATTGCAAATATTTTTGAAGTAACACACAAAGAGTCTAATCTATAACTCTAGGAAAATATGATTGTTGCGAGGAAAACTAAATTGGATTTTCATAATTTATTTTGGCATTGTTACTCAGCTGTATAAAAAAGCAAGTTTCTTAAGAATAAATAATATCAACAACTAAACTATACAGTTGACTATCATTATAATGTTAATTAAGGGAGTTATGACATATTTTGTTGTGATTATACTAAATAATAACAAGTTTTTCACTAATGGGAAAAAATTAATTATGTTGAAACTTTAAATGAGTGAAAAATTGCTTTCGTAAAAATAGTATAATTAATAAATATTTTAAATAAAATTATATATGACTTGCAATGATAAGAATCCATCTAATTAAGACATAATTGAAGTGAAATTTAAATATAAATAAGTAGCTTAAATTATATATAAATTAGTGGAAAACTAAAATTTAAAATTATTTTCTCTCTCTCTTCCCTACATATTAAATTTTATAGCCTTCGAAATTAACTAATTATATCGTCCAAATAATTGCCAACTCATGTGTCAATAATTGTGTCTTCAGATTAAACGTTAATGGAGTTAAGTTAACATTCTCTAAACATAGTTTTAGTTATTAAAATATTAATATTCAAAGTTTACAATCGCGGGTACAACTTGATTTTTTTAACAATTTTTTGATTCCAAGATGTGACTAAAAAAATGGTCTCTGCCGCTATACAAAAGGTAAACTAAGATAGGGTTACCAGAAATGAAATTTTATCGCCAAATAGTTTTTCAAATCCACACACAAGGGGTACACAATTTCACACCAAACCCAGTTTATACTCAATCTTTTGATTTATTTTTATAATTATTCTAATAATTAAATTTATTTCTTAATGATATTATTATTACGATATATTTCGTACAATTCTTTTCTGACGACCAAAGATGCTAAGCACATGTAACTCCTTCATAAATTTAAAAATCATTCAAGTATATAAGTCGACACCTGAAGATTTCATAGCTCCATCCCATTCCATGCCAAAACATTTAAGAGTTATTTTACTATACAAAAATTTTAATGTGCATGGTTTTTTTCAGATCTTCATTTGATTTAAGGTACAAGTACTTCATTTGATTAAGGTACTTCCAAATTCAAAAGTGACAGTTTTTTTCTTACCAGAATATAGTGGTTCCGTGTTTATTAAATTTTATACGATTTTCCCCATGAAAATTACTTATTAATTTTTTTTCATCCCTCATGATTCCTGATTATTACACAAATTTAGTAAATTCTTTATAAAATGTATTGTGTGTGAAGTAAAACATAAAAGTACAGACAAAATAAAAAGTATACAACAATTTTGAGTGAAATAGCCTCGTTAGCAACAGGAACACGACTTTTTTAAATGTATACATTTAAAGTTAATTATGAACGAGTTTTTAGCATTCATTTATTATAGATTCATTATCATTATTGATTCATTATTCATAAATTATTGATTCATCAATGTAAGCAAGCATTCATCAATATAAGCAAGCAAGCATTTCAGATTCATAATTTGTTATTCTGTAAATTCAAAATCAAATTGTATCTAATTATGTCTAATTTAATTTAGAAAGAATAGATTGAAGAAAATAATCAGAATCTAATTTATTTTTAATTTAAAAAAATTTGAATGAAGTAAAAGAATGTAAGATTGTATGAATTGTAAGTATCATTCTTATATTAATATCTATAATTTATTCTTTTTCAAAGGAGGGAATTTTAAAGAATTGAATTTATATGTAATTTCAAAATTAAAATGATCTAGGTCTTCATTTTTCCCCACAAAACTGATCATGGTAAGGGAAAAAAAATACCAAATTCCCTGAAAAAAATTTTGAGATTTTTGAACAGTTTGCATTTTAAAATGTTGCTCTAGATTTTTTTATAGAGCATTATAAATTAATAATAAATATACACTTCTAAATTAATTAAAATTTAAAATAATTTTTAAACTGAACTGATTCCAGTTATACTAATTATAGATTTCCATATTAAGAATGGAATATCAATTTAGATCACAATTTTTTTTTTCATCAAGATTTTTATATTTTTAATTAATTTTTTGAGAGAAAATGAAATTATTGGAAATATGGTAATGAATTTTTATTTATTTATTTTTTCCTTCTAAACTGACGTGACCCAGACATCGCTTCATTCAACCAGTACGAATATGAGTATACAAAATTACGTATATTGAATGAAAGTCAACGGTAAAATTGATAAATATTTTGATAAATATTGACCAACATTTTTAGGCATACACAAAAATTAAAAAACAATTTCATTTGTTATATATATCCAAAATCTAACAAATTGAAATATCTTTGGCACGGATACCATTTAATCTCTTTAAATTATTTTCGAATTTTAAGGCGAATTAAAGTGTCGCTAAGTTGACATAATTGTTATATCATAGTTCATTTCCCAAGAAAAGCTCAAGAGTCGAAATAAGTAAACTAAATCCGAATAAAATAATTAAATAAACATAAATATAAAAACAATCTAAGTTGCTCAATGGTTTACGTAAAATTTTAAGCCAAGGTTGGATGTTATAGAATATTCTTAGTATTCTTGGGATTTTTGACGCAATAAAAAATCCGAAATGCCAGGGAAATGGTAGAATTCACTAAAAAATTTCACCAAACTCAAAAATGCGCACAATGAATTATATGGTGTCTGCCACTGACACTTTCACGCAAGTATATTTTGTATATTGGTGTATTTATACAAAAAATTAAAACAATACAATAAGTTATTAAGGATGAATTAAAACATCATCTATGTCATATCTAGGAACAATACCTCGTAATTTTAAATGATTTAATGAGGAAGTTGATGACTGAGCTGGCACTCTTTTCTCTGAACTTCAACTGGAGGGATTTAAAAAATAAAAAAATAAAATAAATAAAAAGATCTTATAGGCTTTATTTCTAATTTTAGTCAAACATGAAATTTCTTCAATCCAATCAAGAAAAATACTTTTATAAATTGAGTCCTGGGTTTTTCCTGTAATTTGATTAACTTTAATCTTTTTAAATCGGTACGAGTGGAATTTTGATCATACAGCGCTTTATTCCCGCACCGTACTTTTAAAGTAAAATAAGTTAAATCACACTGGTTATATATATAGATATATTCTGCTTAAATAAATTTATATAAACGCAAATTTTTGCTTTGTCAAGATATATAACATTTTAAGGTGGTTAGTTCTAATTTGTAAATTATATATATATATATATATATATATATATATATATATATATATATATATATATATATATATATATATATATATATATATATATATATATATATATATATATATATATATATATATATATATATATATATATATATATATATATATATATATATATATATATATATATATATATATATATATATATATATATATATATATATATATATATATATATATATATATATATATATATATATATATATATATATATATATATATATATATATATATATATATATATATATATATATATATATATATATATATATATATATATATGTATATGTATATGTATATATATATATATATATATTAGAAATTTCAAATTTTGCATCTATCTATACATAAATTTTCAAAGTTATTCATTGTTAGTTTTTATAAGTTTAATGAAATTTTGAATTCTGAAATCATGTACAATTTTGTAACAAGCTAAAAGAATTTTGAATATTAACAAGAGAGAGCATTTTAATATTTTTTATAAATATATTTAAATTTCCAAAAGTGATCATGATAAACAAATCAATTAACATATCCTATTGTAATAATGCATTTTAGATACTTTAATAGAGAAAATGATTTCACTTATTGAATGAGATGAAAATATGAAAAAATATATAAGTTACATGGATATCTTCAATTAAAAAAAAGATTTTGTTTACATATATTTCAAAATGAAAACACACTTAATGTCTAGGCACAATATGTGAAACAGTTAGTAAATGGGAAATAATGTAAAATAATAAATGTATTCGAAATTTCCTTCTTTATATGCTTCCTGAGATATTGATCTTAAATTATGGATGAAGATTTGCTAAATATTTTTATTTCTAATATCTTTAAATGAAATTTAGACATATTCTCCTTTTTGGAAACATTGATGTATAAATTAGTCAAAATGCGTCATCATAGGTGCATTAACTATTCCCACGTACCCAAAAGGTGTTCCGCATGCAAAAAAAAAAAAAAAAAAAAAAAAAAACAAGGAAATAGTTTTCTAGTTCCATTATCTAATTTTAATGGAGTTGTAGTTCCTTTTTTTGCTTATTTTCCTAGTGGTCTGCTCAAGTTGTCTCATTAGGTAAGGTTCGCTAGGGAAACGAGCCCGAACAGCTACTGTAATTGACCGATGAATGTATCTCGCTAACTTTTGGCGTTAACTAAATTTTTTCCGGTGAAATCGCTATGTCTAGTATGGAAGGTAAAGTCGATGCAAAGTACTTTAAGTAGAAAAAAAAGCACTGTCCAAATATATACTGTCCATAAAGTTGCTTCCACAAGGAGCTGTACTCAAGAGCCCATGACGAAACCTATTTTTGACAGGATGCTGGATATTTAAGGGTGTTATTTATCATGATTTCTTTCTTCCCCCATCTTCTCAACCTCTTTTCCCCCGTACCAGCTGAAAAACAAGACGCTAGGTAAAAGCTTCCTCTTGGCATAAAAAAGAAGCGCCAAAACTCATCCTTTGGCGTTTATCATTTTATTATTTCTGTAATAATCGGGGTAATTTTTTTCAGCACAAGTCCATCCATCTCTACGCCAACAGTGCTTCAACACGGCTGGTCTGGCAAAAACAGTAAAAATTTTGTTTTCCATGTTGTATAATGCTGTAAATAATCTCAATGACTTATTATTTTATAGTCGTGCTTTTTTTTTTTTTTTTTTCAATTCCTACACACAATAGGAATGGGCTTTTCCGTTAACTTGCACACGCATTTTCCTGTAGATCGGATGTAATTTGGGAAAGATGCGAGATTTGGGGAAAAAAAGTCGTTTTTGAAGGGAAAGGTCAGACGTCTGAATGGATGGATATTCTTGAGAATAAAATCAGATAAAATACATCATTCTTATGCCCCACCTCATGCATTTGGAAATTCAATTTCCTTTCTTCAAGTGCCTTAAACAAATAGCCGCATAGGAAAATACAAGGAAAATAAAATTTTTATTGGCAACTCGCTTCTCAAATGAGGGATTCATATATTCATTATTTCCAGGATGTTTTTTTTTTTTTTCTGAGTATTCTCGTTAAGCAAAAGTTATCTGCCATTAAATGATATATAATGACAGCTTGGGAAAGAAACGAAATTATTTTAAAAGTTTAAAAATTAAAAATAACGTCACAAATACAATGATATAAAAAATTGTTTTTCCTAAATCTCGCCTTTTTGTGCAATATTTTGGATACGAAATTTACAAATGTTTCATTTAAAATTTAAAATTAAATTTTAACAAGAAATGTTTCCTCGAACAAGGCATGAAATTTTAAAACTGATTATTTTAATTAAAATTAACAAAATAGTCAATTTTTTCTCAAGATAGCTAATTCTATCAGGAACAATGGTTTATTACAAACATCCAATTTCGAAATGGAAATCGAAACCACGAACTGAAAGATCACTGCTGTTTATTCAGCTGTAAACCTGAGTTAACTTTGTGTCTCTATCAAACGTAAATTGGTTAGTTTAATTTAAGATTACTATATATAAATACTGTTAAGCAATTTTAATTTTATGTTAGTTTGTCACATAATAGGTTTACGAACCACAGCTTTTGTGTATTAATGTTTTAAATTTTTTTTAATAATTCACATCTATTGAATGATTCCAGAAATAATTGAATCGTTTTTATTTCTTGGCAAGTAATAAGAAGAAAATAATTTGTCCAAGCCTTATAGTATTTTTCGTTTAAGTAAATTTTAACTGTTGAATGAATAATTCATAAAGTGTAATTATGTTTCACTTTTACAAATGTTTATATGTGTATTTAGTAAACTTATTTAGTTATTTAAAAATATCACTCAGTTTTATGTGTTAACTTTATTTCAATTTTTTTAACCTTACTGAAATCATTTCAGAAACTTTAGATTGGAATACTTTTTAAAAGTTCATGCAATTATAGATTCGTCACTTTTTTATTAAAGCGTATTAAATTAAAATGTTTGACATAAAATAATTAAGCATCAAATATTTTCTTTCAATTTTTCAAGTTGGAATTCAACCAATCATACAGACATTTATTTTAAAAAATGGGCATACGTTTTAATTTTATAAAAAATTACTTTTAAAAATTTAAAAACATTACAAACTTATTTCTTTTATTTTTAAAAATAATTTCATAAATTATTATATTTTATTATGAAATTTATTATTTTATTATATGTATATAGTTTTTTGCTCTGCAATGATTAGTGCTATTCATACAGATCAGAAAATTACTTTTTTAGTAATTATTAAGTTTTGTGACGTAGTAATCAGTAATTATTTAAATTTTGTCACGTGTCACATTTTACTGATAATTTTCTGAAAATCATAATACTTCAATCTGATTTTGAATTAAATAAATTTTTTTATGATAAAGAATTTAGTCACTGGTTATGGTTATGAATATTCTTAAATTTAGGCTAAAATGATAGTGTATTATTTCAAGAAATTTCCTGTTTAAACTGGATTTATTTCAAAATTAGAGAAATTTGAGTTAATTTTACATCGTTAGTTATTTTCATTGTAAAATAAATAGCAAACTCAAAACTTCTAATTAGGGGAAACTATTAATAAGTCAAGTCATTCTGGGAATTTTTAATATATATTTTCAATTTTTTTTACTGATTTTACATTTTTACGATTTGATATATTTTTAAATAATGTTCTTGTTCATAGATTTTTAATACAGATTCATGTAAGTGACAAAATGCACAAATATGATATTTTAATTTGAAAAATTCAATTTTAGTGTCTTTTAAAAATTTCAAACCAAGAGAAATAAATTTTTTATATTATTAAATATTGTTTGTATTTTTATTCAATTTTAAAATTTACTTATGTTTTAGAAAGTTTTAAAATAAATAAATTTTAAAAAAAATTGAAGAATATAATTTTAGTTAATAGGAATTAATGTGTTATTGACAATAGTTGGGAAAAATTTATGTCTTCCAAACACATTGCCTCATAATTTTAAATGATAGTTCAGGAATGAAATTGTCAATTGAAATCTAATTCTCTAATCTTAGTTTCTACATCATACATACTTATAAAAAGTTATAGTTCATCAGTTTTGTAAACACAATAGCCTTTGGTTATATCTAGATGAAACTGTTATTTCCAATAGAAAAAGTAATCCGTTAGCCAACCTTGTGAGGGTGACCGTGAAATATATTTATATTTTTACAATGAATTAAGTGTCATGTTCAACACTTAATTTATTGTTTTGTATACATTCTTGAATTTAAAATAAAAAAATTTAACCAATGATAAATAGTAAAATAAATATTAAATTTGATGCAATATTACAATGCATTCAATATTTGCTTATTAATTCCTTCTATGTTTGTAACACACCACTACTTATTAGAATAATATCAAGTGATAGTTTTTCTATGATAGGTGGCGGGTTTTATACTAACTCACCCAAAGATTGATTAAACTAGAGATGCATAAAATCCAATTAATTTCAAATCTATAAAGCTTCAAAGTAGATATTGAATTTCTTCTTTGTGCAAGCACGTATCGAAGAGTTTGTTTGGAAATGTCTCGTTCTTTCTGGATTTCAGTACCAGAACATGGTACAGTGCTGAGAAGTCCTTTCAGAAAAGACTGAGCAATAGATGTCTCAGAAACAACTCACGATCGTCATAAATTGTTAAACTGTCATTTATGATCTGAAATTTTTGATAAAAAAAACAAAATTACAAACATCTTTTTCCTATTCATTATTTTCTGTCTATATAGATCGTAATTGGAAGGATACGAGATAAATAATCCTTAACTACTTAAAAATAAGGTTGCAGGGAAGATACTTCCATAAATGCTATCTTCAAATAATCGAAAGCTTTTCAGAGTTTACAAGAAATTGTGTTTACTTGATGGGAAAAGGTAGGATTTCAGTGAACAAGAGTCACTGATTCTACACTTATAACTCAAAAGGAAACCATTGTTTAGAGAGTGTTTGCACGTTAAAAATTGAATAGAGTTCAAAGTTCATTCACTGGTGTGGCGTGGCGTGAAGAGAAAAGAGCCAATTAAGCATTGATCTCGTCATTTAATCATAGTTCAAAATAAAGTAGCGGTTGGCTGTGTTTAAAAACTCCTGTCCACCGAAACTATCAGCTGAAACCACACTACAAAAATCTAACCTAAAATCATTTCAACTTACAATAATAACTGCATTTTTTTTAAACATTGATAAATTTTAATTTTTCTCGTAAATTTAAGCAATAAATCGGATTTTCTGTAAATTTAAATTCTTCTTTCCTTTTTATAATGTACTGCCAATAAATCGATGATTCTGTTGTGATATAATAAATAGTTATAAATATATATTATTTATTTTTGTAAAAAAAATATGATTGTAAAGCTCAAATATAAGATAAAACAGGTAAAATGAAAAAATTATAAGAAAATTTTCTTTGACACTGTGTACTAGAAAACACAACAATCAAAACAGTTTTAAGGCATTTTGATTCATGTGAAAAATTTTTGCCTTTTGATTACTTCCATAATGACTTTTGGCACATAATAGGCCATATCCACAGGACCGAAACTTTGTAAAGTGCCAATCAACCTTCTCCGTCAATGATGTGCATGGTAAATTACAGAGCTAATTTCCTGCTTTACAACAATGCTGGGATCGAACTCAGCATCTTCCACTCTAAAATATGCAATCCTACTTCTTGGTAGCGCCCGAAATAAGCTTCTGTATTATTTTGTAGGCACAATTAATATAATATTAGCTCTGGTAATACATATCTAAGCTGATAAATTTCCAACAATACATTTTAGTATATTTCAAATTGAAGAGTATCATTAAAAGTATTTCGAATTCCTTCAAAGCAATCTCTGAGATTCCTAACGAAAAAAATCATTAATCATTGCTTATATTGAAAAAGGAACAGATGCAAGGGTATTCGTTATTTCACGCCTGCCTGAATTAATCTTAAAGTCTAGTATCAAAAAAAAAAATTGATGTCCGTGATCAGTGAAGGATTACTAGATAATGTGGTTGAAATGCAGAAGAAGATGCCAAAAATCAACGCCCAAGCAAGTGATTCGTCATCAGGACTCGTCGCCTAAAGCGCCAAAAAAAGTTTCTCACTCACAAGCATAGATGGATAGACCTTTCTTTGCTCGTCCTGTAGACGACATGTATCAAAAGATACATCCTATGCGAAGAGTTGGAACACTATCAATTTTTTCTCAAATATTTCCCAGCCAACTGCGCGACACGCAATAATTATACGATTCAGCGAGTGTAATTTTCCTAATAAGCATATTGAGCAGGGAGATTAAAGAGTTCTTAATCGTAATCGATGTCCCTTGAAACGATTGTCTTGTCATTTTTTTATTTGGATGAGTCTCTTTTTTAGACCGATGGAGGTTGGAGTAATACTTTTAGAGTAATCCCTTGGGAAGTTAAAATTATTTGAGGATTTTTATTATATTGACAAATAATTTTTGGCAAAAAGTATCTTTTTTTCAGGATATTGGAATTAATCACTGTAAAAGAAATCCAGACTTTCAGAAAAAAATTTTTTTTTCAGTGTTAAATTCTCGCAGCTCTTAGAAGCTAATCATATTTAATTGCATACATTAACGTCAGTATAGAGCTGCATAATGGTTCGTTTTAAGAACTAGGAATGAAATACAAAGAATAATCCCGGAAAAAAATTATTAGAAATCAATCAGCTTTTTGTTTGAGAATGCAAATCAGCTTTTTGTTTGAGATTTGCAATAAACTAAACAAAAAGTTTTTCCTCATTATGTTACAACAATAATTGATTTTATCCCACATGCATATTTACATATATGATGTATAAATATGTGTTTTTTATTGCATTCGTGCAAATTAACTTTATTAAATTCACATTTATTTTTCCGAAATTTATTAAAAAGTAAAAATTTTTTATTGGTACATTAAAGTACACATTTATACCTATTTGAAAATATTTCTCCCTTGATATTCTTTGTTAAATAAATCAATGGTTCCATCGATTTTGTACTTATTATGTTTTTATTTTCTGCGAAAAAAATGTTTTATATATTATAAGTGTTTTAAATGCATATTTTTCCACAAATATTTCATCCAGTTTACTATGAGTTTTGATACTTCGGTTAATTTTGTAAAAAATTTTCCTTTTAATATGAATACTAATATTTAACTTTTTCTATATACTTACAAAAAATTAATATATACTTTATAGATTATTCAAGATTTAATTTAAATGATTCTTATATAATTCTAATTCAATCAAATGAAAAATAACCTTTTTTATTTTATCATTCACGCCACGCTCATTTTAAATATAATAAATTTTATTTATTATGTTTTTATATTTCATATATTATATATTGATAACGAAGCTAATAATACAATTATTTAATATTAATACCGAACTTAGTGATACGTAGATTGTATTCAAATAGCCATTATCAAGAGAAAAGATTGTTTGAAGATTCATTGAGAAAAGTTTGATCAAATTATTTGTAATTGCATGATGAGATAATTTTAACACTCTTGTGGAGTAATAAGGTGGCTATTTTAAAACCCCGGAATTATTTTCCTTTACTGTATTTACGTTATTGACATAGTGCTATTTATTATTTTTTGAAGAGATATGGCTTAATCTCTTCCCTTGGAGATGGCAATTTGTAACAAAGTATTTACCTATTATGCTGTGAACACTGAATTTTCAGAAACTTCTGAAGCATAGAAATGAATGAGAATTTGCAAACACCTGTTGTGTGTGGAAAAACCGATTCTAAAACAACAAAAACAGTTAACTGGGGCTTTTGATTTCACTGCATTTTAATAAAGAAAGAAATTGAAGGATTTCTAATTTAACATGCGTGTTAGAGTCATCAAAGATGCCTAACTATATATGACATTTTCTGCAAGCGGTATATTCCAATAAAATACAAAAGCAACATGTTTGAATTGAAACATTTTCTATAAAGATTAATAATAAAAAAAAATAAAAAAAAAAACCTCATATGAAGAAAAATGGGAATTTGGAATCATTTTCAATGTCAAAATTTCCACAGGATTTTCAATAGGAATAGTCGAATAAATCTGTATATCTATTTGAGAAATTTTTATTAATTTTATAGATATATGATATATTGATGTCCTTAAAGCAAAAGAAATATGTATTTTCAAATGGAAGATTTTTTCAGGATCTTCAATAAAAATGGGCAAAAATCTAAATGCTTTCCTTACAAAGGATTCGTTAATTCCATATCTAAACAATGTACTACAATTCTGAAACAGAAGGGTATGAGAAACTAAATATCACTTATTGTTATATTTCATTATATAAATCCTAATAAAATTTAATATATCAAAAATAAGAATTTCAAATCTTTTTTTAGAAAAAGTATGTAGTTTCAAAACTTTTGCTTTTTCTCTCTATCTTTCACATTTTTTTTAAAATTCACAGTTATTTTTTAAATTAGCAGTTCTCGCACAAATCCTTAGGTGTGAATCTTGTAGATTGATTAAAGCATCAAATGTGAAATATCATTAAAAAATCACTTTTATGTCATTAAAAAATCGTCGTATGTAAACAATTATGACAAGAATGTATACTGTCACAAAACTTTTGGGACTTACAGTATATAAGGAAGTAATTGTCATGTTTTTCCATTTATACAATTTGTTTTAGAACATTATAAACATTAGAATATTACCTATGAAACGTTTATGTATAAGATTCTAAAACTTAATATAGTTACTTTTGTTGATTCCCCTGCTAATTGAAGCAAAATTTTATCAGCATTTATTTTCAGACTTAAGAGAAAAACAAGCAAATATTGGCACAGGTGCTGTATAATCCAAGATTCCAAATTCTGAATTTTTTTGGCGATGAAGAAATGTTTCCAAGATGACGTATCGTGACGTGCGTGATGACGTAAGTACTAGGGTTACCGAAATAGAATTTTCATTATAAATCTTATCGGTCTTCATATGTATGACGTAATAAAAACGAGGTGACCTGATACAAAAGAAAATCCGCCAAAAAAAATCACCAAATTCAGAATTTGGCATCCTGGATTATACAGCACCTGTGCCCAAACATTCCTTATGCAACAATAATTAAATAGTTAAAAGAAACCGTTCTTCTGTACTGCAAATTATTCATATATCACGAAGAATTTACTAAAGTGTAGATTCTGGTAGCTCTCCTATTCTAATAAATATCTTAGTCAACCTTTTGGAAATAAATTTTTGAAAATAAATTATCGAAATTGTCATAAAAACCTAGAACCAAAATTAAAAATAAAAAAAAAAAAAAAAAAAAAAAATTGATCGAAACATTTTGAGAAGTTTAATAACCATAACCACACTGGAAACAAACTGTATCACACAGGTTAAGCAAAATATAACACCTAGAAAATAGGCTTTTTAAAATTCATATTAATTACAATTGCAGTAAGATAATCATCGGCTAGTTACGAATTATCTTTTCGACCATTTTCGCCAAAAAACGCAAGTCGCTAAATCTTGCAAATTTCAGTTCTTTTTCATAACGTAAGAAATAAAGGCATAGGAATGAACTTTATTTTTCATGCACATTTCACTTTTTATACTGGCACAGTTACAGAAAACATAATCATACATTTAAAACTTCCATGCATTGAAAATAAAAATTATAAAATTTGAAATTATGAAATAACTCAGATGGTATGTTTAAAATTGTAACATTTAGCAATAAATTGACCACTTGGTGAAATTTTTTTATCAAAGAAATGACTACCGAATAATATATTAGTAATGACTTCCGAATATATTTCATACTTTGTTATTAAATCAGTATATTAATTGTCCATGCCAGTTAAAATGTTTGAATCATTATTTAAAAGTGGCATTTATGAGTTGCTCAAATATTATTAGTACATTACATGGAGAAAACATAAAATATTGAAGAAAAAAAGTTATTTATTGTAATTTAGGAGTATTTTTCCAAAATATATATAACTTACTAAGTATACATAGTTTGTTTTTTCCACTTTGGGCAGAAAAAATAGAGCATAATCTAGGGAAAAATTATATCATCTACTCTATTCTGTAGCTATAAATAATTCTATGTAGGCTGTAAATACATAAGTTTTAACTAACAAGTTTCAGACACAAAAAATTAAACATAGCAGCATGTTTATTTACTTTTTTAAGTAGAATTTTTAATAAAATCTAAATCTACTGCTTTATTAATGTGATTAAAATGCATAAAAAAGGATTAGTCGTTAATTTCAGTTACGGGAAATAAAAAAAATTATAAATTACAATCTTAAATATTCTATTTGCAACGGGTATTGCTTAAAAAGATTTACGTTTTTAGAAAATGCTAAAAATAATATAAGCATTTTTCTTACATTTTATAAACTGAATAATTATCACATATTGACAAAACTTATTTAAACGCCAATGTTTATTTCTTGCGGAAACTGCTTAGCAATCGCATCGATATTCGACTGCGTAGATACAAGGTAATAGCACCTTTTCTCAATAAAACAAAATTAAATATTGCAATATTTGGCTGTTTTTTGCCCTTGTCAACTGGTGACCATAATGTTCCGCTTAACCGGCAAAAATTCAAATTAAGCCATCTTTTGAGCCAACTAGCGTTAGCTTTATTTAGTATTTAGCTTGCTTAGCTTTTTTTTTTATCACTCTTCAACCAATTTTTACACACACACACACACACACAAAAAAAAAAAAAACCAACGAATTTTTTTGAGTCCATGTTTTACAAATCTGCCTTTTATTATTTTAGCAATAATAAATGAAAGAAAGTTTTTAATGATGGCGTAAGCAAAGCAGCCTTAAGATTAAAAAGAGATTGCTTACAAATATTACAATTATTAATTTAAAATTTTATTAATTAATGAAATTTTTAAAAGTTTAAATCGTCAAGGACGATTTAAATTAACCACAAAGTCTATATTTTGTCTTGTCTTTTTCATTTTGCTTTTTCTTATGTTTTATTGTCCATGTGATAATGGCTTGAATCATAGAAAATGGCTTCTCAAACCAATGGTTTGGTCCTTATAAAAGAAATCGTTTTCTTAAAAAAATGGACTCCGATAATATTCTCAGACATTTGATGATGCAATTCGTCTTGTTTGCTGCAGCTCGAAGAATATGATTTGAAGGCAAGTAGCAAATTCGTCAACAAGACAGTTTTACAATGCAAACAAAAATAAAAATCAAACTTTCTTGTAAAACATTTTGAATTAACAAAATTGTAAAACACAAAGAGCGGAATGATGTAAAAAATATATGAAATGGATTACCTTTATATTCAGTAACTTATTTAGTAAAATTTGTATGTTTCGAAATTTCATTTATTTTTTTAATATTATTCAAGTCAAGAGCTTGTGCTCACTGTTCCATTGTTTGCAAAGGTGAGCAATCTTTTTTTCATAACTCTTCTGGGGGAAAGGTCGGTAGGATTTGCATAAGATAGGCTTTTCATGATGCTAAAAAATCGTCAGTCAATCGCCCATGCTGGAATCCCGTCTATATGGGGAAGTTAAGCAAAAAAGACAAGGGGTTGGCAGTGAGTGGATGTTCTGTCCATGCAATAGAACGCAAGCATGCGTGCCCCAAAATGAACGTCCTGCAGTGCACAGGTCGACGTTTGACAGGCCCCTTAGTTCTCATAAATTCCCCTCCCGTGATAAATTGACCCGTCCACTGCACGTCCCCAGTCTCGTCTAGCCTTCACCACTGTATATGCTCCTATTCTACGAAAAATCCCTTTTTCCCTCTTTTCGTACTTCTTTTTTTTATTTTGTTCATTCGAAAACTCTACTCTCCACCACTATCCCCCTGAAACATTTCTTCTTTTCCGGAAGCCTTTTAAGCCAATATATCGAGCATTTTTTAGTAGGAATTTTTTTTTTTGAATTCAGCTTACCTCCCACCCCTTTAGTCTTTTTTTTTTACTCCCTTTTCCATTCTGTTCCACGTGATTGCATGTGGGTCGGTCGGGGTAAAATGGGGGGAATGAGTTGAAAGAAGGGGTAAAGGGAAAAGAAACGAAGGGACTATAGAGTTGATGGCTAGTCGCCATATTGGATATCAATGAAAAAACTCCCACATAACCCCCCCTCATTCCACCCCTGATGGCGATTTCGAAAATGAAAGGGGGCTTCCCCATCGTTATCTCTATCTGGACCCTGCACGGAAACGGTCCGTCGTGTAATTTCTGTTCAGCTAGAAATCTTTTCTTCCTCTTTTTTTACTCTTGCATTTTATTCTGAATCTGCATTTCGCTATCTATTTGATGACCGATCTATTACTGGTCACATGAACTACTGCGGGCACCAACGTTAGAGTATTAAGATCTTCCTTTAAAGAATTTTTCCAGTCTTTATTATTCACTTGCCAGATTAAATTGCCTGTACAGGTAAAAATGTACCAATAAAGATAAATATGTAAATTACCATTAAGATTAGACTTGTTAATTTCTGCTTTAAATAAATCACGGAAAAAAAATTCTATACGATGAATTATATACTATCCTTTAATATTATCAATAAGTGATTAAATGTTATTAATTATAATTTGTTCATTTTAAAGTGGCCAATTAAAGTCAGTGCTTTTATTGGCTAATTTAAAAAAAATGACAGCAACTTAAAAACTGAATTCTATGCTGAAGAAATATAACTTCATCCCATTTTTGGTTGCTACAACAATCTGTTGAAGAAAAGGGAATTGGATACCTTCATTTAAGGGATAATTCGATAGTAGAATTTAATTTTGTTAGTTGTTCTTTCCTTATAAAAATAGAAATCTAAAAGCAAAGAAGTGTTTTGTCAATCAAGCACGATTATATTTTACACTAAAAGCTTTCATGGTCTTACAACTTGACTTTTGCTAAAACATAGTAATTGCATGATTGCATAAATATTATAGAAAATGATTTTCCATAAAAGATATTAAAAATGTGTTATTTAAATTAATAAAAGAAAGATGTCTAGATATATGTAGAGACTTCAATTTCATGGTTGGCTGTCAGGATCTGTCGTGCTTGTAAAGAAGTGCATGTAGTGAATTATTACCAAGTAGCGGACAGTTGAACAATCGAAGCTGATAAGATATTTGAAAATCCATTGCATTTTTGCCTGTCGTTTGTACTTTTTGTAGATAGTGAATCGTTTTGGCAAATATATATATATATATATATATATATATATATATATATATATATATATATATATATATATATAAATAATAAAAAAACTGAAATTTTTAAACATCAAGAAGATGAGTTTATAAACAGAAAAACAATGTTGCTCGAAAATTATGAGATTGAATTTTATATCTTCCATTCAAAGAATACTGTTCTACTATCGAACTATGGTAGGCAACAATGGAAAAAATTTCAGTAACTTTTGGCGGTAGTTTTATGAATCTTCTATGCTTGCAAAATTAGATATAATTTTGAAGTCCTTAATTTTTCAACGGAAGTTTAAACTAACCTGTTTATTATAAATATATTGATTCATTAAGTTTAATCATGTTTAAGGGCAATGAATATTTGTAAAGTAATGATAACTTTCTAGCAAAACTCTGTATCTATTATAAGAAATAGTGATATGTGTTGTAAGATAATCGAATTTGGAATTCTCTGATGTTTTAGAATGATATGTGTTTATTATAATGAACAAAGATTATTTGTTTTTGTAATACTGAAGAACATCAAAGTAGCTACAATTTCATAAATATTTGATCAGAAAAATATTTGCTTCTATCTTCCTCTTTTATGAATTCCAAAACCCCAAATGATTGTAGTGCTATCTTGAAAATATCTATATTATACTGTACAAGCTTAGACTATGGAGTTATTTTCCAATAAAATATAGTTGCTGATCATATTTAAAAAATTTTTGTTTATTCTTCTCTTGTAATTTCTTGTGTAACCAAGTATTTGATAAAATAAGCTATTTTATCGCCAACTTGATATCGGTAATTGTTGATCTATGTGTCAAAAACAACGTTTTTGCAGCACTATGTTAATTTATTATGTTTTATTACCAAGATGAAACTATAAAAAACTTATGAACAGCTTTTAAAATGTTTAATATCAGTTTTATGATATGCCATGGAAAATTTTATATTCAAAGAAATAATACTATCAATTATAATTATTTTATTTTTGCAAAATTTGAAGAGATATCTACAATGGTTTGAACCAAAGGTCATTTTACCTAATTCTATTTCAAGTATTTCTGCAATTATAACAGAATAACAGTAAGAAAATATTCCACGGTTTTATTTTTTATTTTTAAAGGCTAATATGAGCGAAGCAATTGGTATTTGCTGCTCTCTGAGGATTGCTTCACAAACATAACACAGACTATTTGTTTAATTGGCTTCAATTTTTCCTTAGTTCTATTGGTTTTTCCCACGTGTCTGGGCACTATCTTGGATAATGCTACCAGGTGAAACCACCCTGCTATGAATTTAAGTATCCTCTTCCTATAAGAATGAGAATTCTTGCGCAACAAGAATCTACCGCAACGCTCTCTGTAACCGTAACCGTCCGTGCGCTTATGAAAATTTAATGGACTGAAGACCACGGGTAATTCGTTAAGGAGAGGTAACCGATCAGCGTGAAGCGAAGTCCATTGCTTTTTGCTTTAAGACCTCCCGATCAGTGGGTCGCAATTAGACGGCTTCAATAATTCCCTCATTAAAATCTCACTAACCGAGAAACCTCGCCAATGACCAGCAGAGAGGACGCATATCTGCATTTTGGAAGAACTGTGTGTGTGCTATTCCGCCAAATCTCGAGAGGGGGTTTGACCTTGGTTAATAAACAAGATGCCCGCATTCTTCTTTGTTTTCGTTGTCTGGAACGGTTCTGTTGGTATTTCACCATGGAAACTCTTACCTCTCTTCTTCATTGAAACAAGGTTAGACTCGTAATTGAAATGTGTATAATTCATCTCATTAAAAATAGTGGAAACAGTTTTTCATGCTGAAATGCATATTAATATGAATACGTCTTTTGTGATTCATTTTATATAATTACATATGCCTCTTCTTCATGCAAATAAATTTATAATCGAGATGATTTTTATCGTTATTCACAGATGTTCCATACTTTTATTCATTATTTTATCCAAACTCTTCTCATCAGAATGAAATATTTTTATACAATACTATTTTGTGGGCTTTAGCTTGGTTATGTGATTAACGCTCATCGTTAACACTTAAGGAGTATCAAAATCCTTAAAACCTTACAAACTTTTAAGATTCATAAAATAAAATAAAAGTTTTTAAAAATAGTGCACGTCCAGTTTAATCTCTTCATTAATCAAAAAAAATCTTTAATCAAAATATTCTTCTGAATATTTACATATTTGCAATAAATTGAAAGAATTTTATTTATATACATTAATTCATATTTTGAATTATGAAAATGATAACATAGCAAATCTTTTGACAATAAAAGAGAGTCGTATATTTGCCAAGTAATGTGTAATTGAAATAAAATCTTAGTGTCTTATCAAACACAAGAGTAGAATAAGTGGGGGAAAATTTAGAGAAAGTAAAATTTTTTGAAGTTTCAAAATAATTTGATACTTAAAATTTAAAAAGAGGATAAATTTAATTTTTAGTAACGAATTAGAATTTATATTGATTTTACAAATGTATCATCCATATATCACATATGTATACATATAAATTTATATGTCTCTGTTAAATTTAATACATTTAAATGATTTCTGGTAAAAAGGAAATTGAACTATATTCTAAAAAATTATTGTTTATCTATGATAAAATTATATATATATATATATATATATATATATATATATATATATATATAATATTCCTTAAATTACTTAGCATTGTGCTGCATTAATTTAATGTTTATTCACCTCTATAAATAATCAAGTATTGTTTTAATTGAAGATTTTTAACTTATTTATTCTTGAGTCTTTTAGATTATTTAAATCTATTTTTAAAGATTGGTGGCAGATAATAGTTAGTGTGCCACTCATAACTTTTCTATTAACTGTTCCATGGAAATGTCCACTATCTCATGAAGTTAGTAATGAACAACTCAACCCCATATTTTTACTGAATGTCCGGAGTGGTGTGTGACCGCTACCTAAAATCGCAAATAGTTGAATAACTAGAAAGACCTTCGAAATGGCGCGGGAAACACAATGTGAATTTCAGCCTTGTGGCCTTTCTACGGGTCTTTAATAAATTCCGTAAAATTCTCCATTCATACACACAAACCTTTACTTGAATGGAACGTTTCGGAAATTGCCCTCCACCAAAAATACGACGATTCTATTTTTATTTTTATTTTACCTGCATTCAGATTCATTCTCGTAGTAGACTCTCCATTCATATCTTCATTTCACGCAAATTACGGGCATCTTTTATTCCGTTGACCTTATGCAAGATGGGGGAGACGCCTCACTAGTGGCTTGGCCGTCCGTGAAGGCTTCTTTGGTCGTTTGTCGCGCCAACAGCATCATCTACCCGAGACCATTTGCTTGGGCTGTTGATTTGTTGGCGATGATTTCTGCCTTTTTTTTCTCTTCTTTTCTTCTTGATTTGTTATCTTCGATTGTGTTGTCTTTAATTTGACATTATTTGAGCTTATTTTACTTTATAGTTTTAAACTGATATAATAAACTAATTTTTAATGAAATTTAAAAGATTTTCTTTTCATGAAAATTTGAGATGGTAATTACAATTTAATATGAATACTCATTTAAATAAAATATTTATAAGCAGAGAGAAAGAACAGCAGGAAATTTTTACAGCTTTTATCATTAACTTTTATTTATTTTTTTTATTTTTCCCAAAAAATATGACAAAATTTTTGCTTCAATAAGTAAATTACAATTTGTGTTTAAATTTGTAAATTAAAATTTTTAAATCTGCCAATTTATTGAATTGTTATCGCATTTGAAACATAGTATTCAGCTAATTTTTTTCCCTTCCTGGAATGGTATACAGAATTGAAGAGCAGTGTTACAGAATAAAAGGTCAGAGACTTATCATATAGATGATGATTAAGATAGTATATCGGTGTCATATCTCTTACATTTGTCATACAAGTATATCTCTTACATTTGTCAAATATTATAATCAAGATATTAATAATTTACTTCGAATATTAAAAATGATGAGATAAATGATTATAAGAAATAATTTGCAAATGATTACTTAAACATGATAATTTTTATCAAAAATTTGTCAAAAAATACGTTTAAATATAGAATCTTTATTAATTAACATAATTTTACTTAGACTATGTTATTTCCCAAATTTGATTTTATTTTCTACTTTTGGAAATATATCCAACTCATGTTTCAATTTATCTTTTATCTTTTATTTCATCCAAAATAAATTATATATTTTAAAACAAAATAAAAGCAAAAATAAACCCACAGAGAAGTAAATAAATTATTGGTATTATTTGCAACACTAAATTCTGATTAAATGAAAAGAATGGTAAAAAAAATTATCTTTATGATATCGCTTCTTAGTTCTTGTCCTTCACTTCCTCGAATTCCAGATAAAAATATCAAAATTATTTTTACAAAGTAATTGAAATTTTAAGAATATAAAATTGTAACCTTATAAAGGTAATATCTTCATATATTAATTTATTTTATGATATGCTTACAACTTTTAAATTAAAATCTAAGTAAAAAACTTATCTATAAGGAAGTAAACAAACTATGCTGAAATTAAAGTTAATAATAAAATTGGGGTCAAATAATATTAATATTATGGTGAAAATAAATATATTATTCCATAATATGAATAAAATAATATGGCAAAAATATGAGTTTATGTTTTGCTTATTAACCTGTATGTATTTTTATTTTTGTAAAATAAATTTTAGATTGCAATAAAAATTGCAGCGATATAATCATAACTTAAACTGAAAATTTCTGCCTAGAGAAAAATAATGATAAAAAGTGGAAAGCAAATTTTGAGGAATTTAAGGAATTTATAATTTTGAACATACAAAATTTAATATAAAATATAGGATAAAATCGAATGGTTGAATACATTTTTTATTTATTCCAACATTTTTCACTTAAATTTAATCCTATATTTTCACATAAATCGAAGAAGGACTTAAATTTAAAATATATTCGGAAATAGCATAAAGAATGAAAGTTCAATTTCATAAATTAAATTTACTAGAAGTGTAATTATAACAGCAGAAATATATACTCAAGTAGAATAGAAATCATTACGAAATCGGATGTAGTTTAAGTTACATTAAATTAGAAGTTATCTTTTGTTTGAATAACGATATTATACTTACCTCTTTTTTGGAATAAACTGGATTCCTACAATCTAAACAATTCATCTTTAATTGGATACAAATGTAATGGAATAATAACTAAAAATAATATTTCCTGATAAAAAATTTTTAATACATGAAAAAAATGTAAACAACTTTTATTTCTCTGTGGTTACGTAAGCCTTATTTCAGCAATCAAAGTCAAGAACATTTATTGGGTCATAAAAGAATGCCAATAGATATTTCTAAGCATATAGTATTCTTCATGTAGATCAAGGCGATTTATAATATGCTTTAAAATTGCCAATCGTAAATGTGTGAATTCCTAACAAATGCCAGTAAATATTTTGAAGCACATGAAAAACCATAAAATGTATGTTATGCTTCCAGTAAGCTTTTTAATTAGTTGCAAATATCATTCGATACTTCATAAATACATAAGAAAGATATATATACTATAAAAATCATATAAAGAGAAAAATATTCATTTTTATTTGTTGAACATGTGAATCTATCAATTGAACTAATTATGGAGTAATTTATATTAATATATTCAGATATAAGAATATATGTTTACATATGAGAAAAATTCTTTACTTTAATTAACATTTGAAATATTAAAATGACATGTAAAACTTACTAAGTCTATTATTCATAATATGATAATAACGATGATACAAATAAATACCGAAATAAATTTCGCAAATATTTCAGAAATAGGACTTGTATTTATATCCTAAAGGAATTCTTTTCACTTTTAAGAAATTAGGCATTATAAAATGAGTGTTTCCACTTTTCTTTTTTCTTTTTTTTTTTTAATCGGAAAGTATATAACTTCATTACTCAAAAATATATTCATTTTGTGATAGGTTTCGCATAAGTTTCTTTGGAGTAACAAAAATAATTTTAAAATCTATTTTTAGTGGTTTATTTTTAGTGGATATTAGGCGAGACTTAATTCTAGCTGTTCTAATCTTAACATGTGTGTGTTAATATATCCTTTTCAATTTTTATAGAAGAAACTTTAATGCATCATGAGAAAAGATAATTTTTTTAAAGTATTCAATAGAATAATTTTGTTGGTTGTGGCAGATATTTAAATAAGAATGTATGGATGTAAAAAGGACAGATTAATAAAATTCAGAAACAGATGAATATTTATATAAACAGTTTTGGTAATTTTCAGGTAATCTAAATACATTTCATATGAAGATATATCAAATTATTAAACAAATTGGTAAAAGAGTGATAATATTTAGAAATTTAAATGAAATATGCTTCCATGGTTACATTTTAATAGGTAATAAGATTATTATTACCTATTATCTCGTATGGAAAAATAAGTGTTCAGAATATTTGTAAACAATAAATGTAGAGAAAAAATATTCTATAATTAATTTAAATAAACTGAAGTCAAAATATAAGTGAAATTGTTGAATATTTAAATTTACTTTGTATAAAGATTATAAGCAATTAAAATGGCAGATAATAAACAAAATGCTTATTTCTACCTTTTTTCCACTTTTTAAATTAAATGAAATATTGCAATGAATGAAAGGTATAAATTTTCGTTTTCTTAGAAAAGTATAAAACTTTCTAAGAATTTTTTTAGAAATACTACTATTATAATTCACTTCCATTTTTAATATTTCAAACTTTCAAAATCCAACAACCAAAGCAAATTCTCCCTTAAGCTCAAGGAAATCAGCAATTTAAATTTAATTATCAATAACTTAAACTATCATTCTCTATATGCACACATATACATATATCTATTTATTTATATATGTATACACTTACATAAGTCTGTTGTTAAAATGAAAATCTGTAATAACATTAAAGTAATTAAAAGTGAATTATATTAAAAATATCTTAATTAACATACTAATTTAGATAACAGTAAAACGGATGATTGTTTAAGAAATAATGTATTAAAACAGTTATAAGAATACTGTGCAGCATATAATTTTTACAGTTAAAGTTTTATATTTAATACTAAATAATAATATATATATAATATAGCTCTCTTTAAAATTATTTAAGCAAATGTTGAGGAAAATTATTAGTCTTAATATATACAAAAATTGTGAATGCATAGCGTATATATTAAAAGGGGAAAACAAGGATGAAGCTTAAATATAAATTTTGTAAAAATTCAAACGATAAATTTCGGTGAAAATGGAACTTTAGAACTAGCTATTCAAGAAGAAAAAAACGGGTATTTGGAAAATAAATTAAAACAACAATATGGAATAAAATAAATAAATAAAATAAAATTTTATATTTCTTCATCAGAAAAACAGATGTTAAGTGAACAAAAATATGCAAATACCTTTGTTGTAATAATCCATTTTTATATATTATAATATAATTCTCCATGTAAATTTACAAGCCGAAATTAAAATACGTTATGGATTTAATGGTATGATTCGTCAAAATATCATTCAAATTCTAAAAGTTGAAAAGAATTATAAATAATCTCGCTAAAAGAAATTATTGCTTTCCACTATAAAACCAAAGAAAGAATGGATCTCTTCATATGATGCCAAAAGTAAAATTATAATCTTAGACACTGATAATAATAAATGAACAGAAATCAGATAGAGGGGCAAACGATTTTAAAACACTTGATTTATTTTCAATTCTTCACAAAATTCTAGCAATATGAAATCGTTATCACTTCGAGCATCTGAATTTATTTATGCAAATAGTAAATAAACTATAATTACCCAATTAAATTTTCCTGACAAAAATTGAGCAGGCATTTTCCATTGATTCAAATCATTCAAGACGTTGACAATAGAATTGAAGAAAAAGCAAAATGAAAAAAAGACAAAATATCCACTTTATGGTTAGTTTAAACCGGTAAGAACAAATTGAATTTTCGAAAAATTTATTTATTTATTTTTTTTAAAATTTCATCTGGGCTTAAGAAAAAATCACTTACAACATTAGATTTCTTTTCTTTCTGTATTACCACTGCTTAATTTTTCTTTAAAAAATATAATATTATTCTTTCTATTTTTGGGAAAGTATTGTTATCACTTATTTCAACGTATAAGTTTGCACTTTTTCAATAGACAATCATGCATTTGAACGTGGATCAACATAGTGCAAATTTCAATGTGTAGTAATATCGTTACTGAAGGGAATTTTTAAACGTTCATTAGCAAATATTCTTGAATATTAATTTGGGATAATAAAAATCTGGTTCTTTTGATTAAATGTAAAATTTAAAATATAATTATCTTAAATTGTAATATAAAAAGCAAAATAATAGAATGGAATCTAAAAACATCATTGCTCGTCAGAGTTAAAATGTAAGAGCCTATCATATATACTTTAAATTACATGGGAATCGGGCCTGCGCTCTTAGCCGAAAAGAGAAATATTAATAATGAATGAGTAAATAAGTAGATAATAAAAAGATAACTTATACATTTAATACAAATATTTGAGAGGAAATGATTTTAAATGTACATAAATTATTAAGACCTTACTTTTCAATAAAACTAAATATGGGCAAAATAATATGAAAAACGTTTGTTAAAGCTTAAATAACGTGGAGTTGAGTTGTAAACATGGTTTACATAAAGTATATATATATATATATATATATATATATATATAGAATATAAAAGTGGGCAGCAATTTTTCTAAACTATTTTAAGGCAATTATTAAACGGTATTTTATATTCAGACATTCCCAGAATGTTATCCGACTGAAGCAGAACAGTAGAGGAGAAAATAATAGAAATAACAGCAATATATATAAAATAATAAAAGATATTTTTATTTTATGCGCCCAAAAGAACTTTTCCCCATAAAATGGCCAAGGAGCATTTTTTTCGACAACTTTCACAATCGTCCTTCAGATGTCGGACTACCACACTCTTGGACCTTTGAGAAATAATTTTTTTATTGTTCTCGTCCACCCCCGCTTTTCAATTATTTTATTTTTCGTTCGCTCGTCTATTCCCAGGCAATCATCAGTGTTTATCGAGTGTGCAGTTTTTGTCTTGTTTTCTAATACTAACATTCAGAAAGAATACAGTCGAGTAATTCTATAGTCAAAGGATGGTGTATCAAAATCTCATACTATAGCGAAATTTTAAAAAAATTTGCAAATGTTTGTGATATTTTACTATCAATCCGGAAAAAATGCTATCTTTTATTTTTTATTCAAACAAAATTTATTGATTAAAAATGAATCCTGATTTTTTTTCTTCTTTTTTTTGATATTTATATGTGAGAATATATAAACAGTAAAGAAAAAGGACATACAGCAAAAAGGAGTATTAAAAATTTGAATTGAAATAAAATAATAAAGCATCATTTAATAATTAAAAATATTAGGTTTCTAAAATTGTTATATATATTTTTATTAAAATATTTTGATAAGATAAATACTGCAAATTAAATTGCAAATTTACATGTTGTATACAAAATAAATAATACTGAAATAATTTTCGTTTACAAATTCTAATATCATATGAAAAAAATTGTTGAAATCTTTACAATACACGTTGAATATTTACAAGTTTTGGGATAATTTTATTAAAGTATTATAACTTATAAACACTTTGCTACATAAGGATGAGAATTTATTTTAAATCAGTAACATATAACTAATTATTTTACATTAAATTAATGAATTATAGTTTAAGTTTAAGCTTAATGAATAATTTTTTATAAGCTTTGAATGTTCTGTAAAATTTTGATTGCAGATTTTTTTAAAATAAACGTTTTTCTTTGTGATCTTTTAAAGATTAGATTTTCGATAAATATTTATTGTTGAGTTAAAAAACATTATAAAAGATACTATAGAACTAAAAATACCCCGATGTATTGTCTTTAAATATCCGTATGAACGTAAATATTTTGCTTATGGTTTTTCAATTCATTTTGAGTAATTATTTAAAGAAAAAGTGCAATTCCGATTACCAATTTCTTTTAACAATAGTGATAAACTTCAAAAATACGTTTTTTTTCATTTGTACAAATTCTGCTTTTTGAAATATTTATTGCTGAAACATACTATATGAAGTAGTTAAATATTTACATAATTAGTCCATGCAGCCTATTTTAAGTAGTGTCACAACAATCAATAGATAAACTTACAAAGTTGAGTTGTTAATCAAAGAATCTTAAAATTAAATAAATAATAATTGTTATAATTTAATTAATATAACTATATATGCTTCTTAAAATATTTAACACAAAACACTTATGATCCTCAAAATACAAAAACTATTAATCTAACAATATTTTAAGTTCTTTATGTTGTATTTTTCGATATAAATTAGTCATATTCCATTGCTTACTATTTTTAATTTTGTTACTATAATAAGCTTATTATGTAAATACATTAGAACTTAAATTTTTTATCTATTTTGTGTATTCATTATTTTTTACTACCTAATTTTATTTATTCATTTGGGTGAATAAATTTAACGAGAAAATGTTCCTAAGGCTCCTCTGTTGTCACATTTATTAATTTAATAACATATTATTATAAAATGTTATAAGTTGACTAAAATTATTAATATGTGTGTGAAATTATTATTAATATCAATGTATTTTAGTCATTTAAAAAGTCTGGCGTGTGAATATAGGCTCAATTAAAAATGATCATATTTCCAGCAATTTTAATAATTTAATACTATAGTTTTAAAGGAAATTGATACAAATATTATTCATTTTAAATATCTGAAATGAATCTTAAAAATCAATTTAAAAGCAATTTCAATTTATTGTTATAATCATTTTAATACTGTATCACCTTAATGCTCATTATCAGCAGATTACAATTTAAAAAAAAATTTTTTTAACTGAATAAATTCCCTTATAGTCATTTAAAAAATTAAAAAGGAGTGATTGGTCAATTTAAGAACAATATCCCTGGTACGAAGTGATATTTTCGATGTCATTTCCTGAATAAATCAAATGTCTTTCTTTTATTTTTCATTCGAAGAAACTACACAAGAGTTTTGGAAAGACCATGCTACATTTTTTCTCTTCTTTTCACACATTTGCTTCCTGCATTCAGAGCTTGAGAGAGAAGGAAACGACACCTCATAAGCGAGCCATTATCAGGTTCACGCACCATCGCGTTCCGATACAGTTGATGGCCAAGAAAGGGTTAAATGAAAACATCTGATACACAACATAAACATTCTGACGTCTGCCCGCCCACTTTTTCCGAAGCTCGCAAGCGGTCAAACGCTTCATTGTCTCCAGATCACTCCTATGTTCTCCGTGGTATGACGGACACACATCGAAATCATCGAACGTTTGATTTTCTCGCCAACGTTTATTCTGACTTTGAATCGATTTGGGGCATGGTAGCGTTCCACTGATTCTTGTTTGGTAAATTAATGACGCAGTGAGGAAAAAAGAATCCCATTAGATCCTCATTTATAGATACGAAAAGAAATTAAATTGTTGTAAATTAACTTAGTGTGGCTGTAAAATACTAAAGAACGAAAATGGCTGCTTGTGCAATGCATTATAGTTTTTCATTATTTATAATCGATCATTGAAAACAACATGAGCCATAGTTTCCCAAAACGATGATAGCGTGATCCCACTATGGTCTAATGGTAGAACTCTGCATCTCTAATAAATCATTCATAAATGCGAAAATAAATTAAAATGGAGAAAATCAGTTTAGTACACTTGTGAGAAACTTAAGGATAAAAACGATTTCTGTTACTTTAACGTCTTGTTTGTTGTTAACGACGGTGTTATTTTAGTGTTACTTAAGCATATTGCTATACATTGTGGCTGTTAACTATTATCTATAGGCATGATTTCCTCATTTCAGGTTTGATTATTAAAAATAACATTTGGAATAGTTATCATAACCATGATTATTTAGGTCCTCTGTCGTCTAGTGGTAGAATGGTAAAATAGCAAGCAACACTTCACACAGTTCTAGGGGTCCAAGCAGTTTATATATCAGTTGCGTCCGGAATTCTTGATTTTATGCTAATGATTAGTGAACAATAAGAGGAAGATGGTGTGTTACTACTTTTTAAATACAAACTCTTTGATTGGCAGTTTCTAATGACACATGTGTGATTCTCGCAATATTTATGAAACGAAAAATCTACCTCTCTTCGAAATTTACCCTCTGAAGAAGTTAATATCTTACAATTCCTTTCAAATACCAAGTAATAAACTATGACACATCAACACATTATTATTTGCGTAAAAAGAGCCCTCTAATGACTCTTTGAGGTGGAATGGATATTGCGATAAAATGTTCTTAAGACATTCTTACGAAGAAAACATAGAAGCAGAAGAGAAAAAAAATATAAAATATTTCTTTAGTAGAATTAGAATAAGATAGAGGTAGAATAGATGTCTGATGTTTGATCTGGTGGACATTTTTCATTCTTTGCATTCTCAAACGTGGAAAAAGTTCGTTGAAATTTTTCTAATGTCCATCCTTGCAACAGATGAGTTCCGATAACTGTCTCGAAAAATCTTGAAGATAATACATGGTGAATATTTTTAAAAAAATTTAGACTATAATTTTCAGTCGTATGACTGTTTTCTAAGCACTTTCATATAGAAATTTATTTCAAGTATGCTTGCATGAAGTTCTTTAGATGGGAATATTCCAAAATCATCATTACTGAAACTGTCTTAGCCAGTATTTTGGAATTTTCAGGGCTTACTTCCCTATAAATTGTATCCACAATCCATAAAAAAATTAATTTCGATTGAATTATTTGCATTCATTTAAAAAATTATCCGTTTATTCAGCAATAGCAAAGTTTCATCTAAATTGTAATTGGGTCCATCGTGATCTTGTAGTAGGATTGCGCTCTTCCAACACAAAATCCTACATTCATTTCTTAGCATTTTGTTTAACTAAGAACGATGGATATTGCAATTCGACATGAACAGTTTTCGGGGCAAGTAACAGAGGGAGCATAAGCATACCGCAAAGGGTTAAGATTACACCCTGTGAATTTTATAGAAAGTATAGGCAATACATACCCATAATCTTTATGCAGTCTTAATATCTGTTGGATTGATAATTTTTCACATTTACATATTTGTGATGCATCAGTATGGTTTCTTAAAGCTCTTTTGGTATGTGTGTAAATGCAAATTATGAAAGCTTTTTAATATATTTTAATACATTTGAGGGGTTTAAATAACAGAGTTTAACTTTTTCAAGTAATAATTAATATCACGGGGCTTTTAACATATTTATATAATAATCTCCAGTGTTTTTATACTGCTTTTTTATATATACTCCATGCATCACTTTTCCGTTGGATTTTCTTCTGAAAATGAACATTTTTTGTTTAGCACAATGCTTGTAAAGATAAATTAATATTGAAAACCTCTTCTAATTTATTCTTAAAGAAATTTATAAAAAGTAAAGCGCTTACAGTACTAAACTATTTGGTCCCCTTCTGCGTTTTGAGCAATATTTTTTAAAATAAAGGATTTAAAAATACGATATATTTTATTTCTAAGAAAATAGTAAAAATAAACATATTTTTACGTACTCCTTTGGATTCCTCTAAATATATTTAGAGGAATACAGACTCTAAATTTCTTTTAACTATAAAATTATTTCAGTATCTCACAAATTCTGTATTGATATCTCCTTAAAAAAATGCCTTCTAATATAAATTAAAATCATTCTACGGGATAAAATAAACAAGTATTTCTATTATATTCGGTAATGGTTTGGTTTTTACTCTCAAAAGTCTCTTTGTATCTTCATGTTGTTTTTATAACAGCATCAAAATCGACCTGGCAAACGCTTTTTAGAATGGTGGGGGAGGAATGCATAGAGTTCCACCCATGATGAAAAGGCCTGGAAAATTACCCACCCTCCGACGAACAATTCCAAATCACCATTTTTTCCTTCCTTGCATAAAACAAGGGAAGGACTCTAGGAGGTACAAACCCCCTCCTCTCTTCTTGCACGCAAAGTGGACATTTGTGGTTAAGAGACATGCATATTAGCCTCGGGAAAAAAAAGACCACCGTCCACTTCCGAAAGTGGAGGAAGAGTAATGCACCTATTTCTTTCTAACCTCGCCTGATAGTTGGGGTTGAAGTTTTATGGTTTACGACCTTAAAATGGACATTTGGGAGCATTCCTTACTAGCCCATTTGCCCTTCCTGCTGAAGGAGGATGGAGAGGAGATGTTGGCGATTTATTTTTCTTTTTGACCTGCTGGACACGCATTGCTTCACAAAGAGTCCTTTGTGGCGTGGTTTACCATTTCAGACTCTTTTGGATTGGTCTACATATGAAACCTTTCATGCTTTAAGACAGAAAATAGAAGAAAAGTTTCTATTATTTTTGTATTTTAGTTATAAATGGATGGAAAGGAAATTGAAATTTGAGGAAGGATAACTGTATTTCAGAGATGAAAAATTGAAAACAACTTATGAATTGAAAAACAAATGATCTAACAACTTATGCTGTAACAATTTTTTTTAATATAAATTTTAGTCATTGGGTATGCAATTTTGAAGACATATTAAATTTAATTTTTAATACATATTCATGAATATTTCCTGCATGCTAAATTGTTTCGTATTTATAATATTTACAATTTTTCTACTGTTCCAAATTCAAATAACAAGTATTAATCAATTGGAACAATGTCTTTTCATAAATTTTAAGAAAAATTAAGATTAGAAATGAAGACAAAACTGTATACGAAAAAGTTAAATTGGTAAAAAATAATTAATTGGATACCATTTCTAAGCAATTTGATTGATATTACTTCCAGTGAAAACATTTAATTTAATGGATTATTTGCCGTCCAACTTGTCTAGTGGCAGCGTGCTTGACAGCGGATAAGGTAGTCCTGGGCTGGTTACCTACCCTATAAACGGGTCCCTATGGCATGTGTGTACTGAGGAAGTCGGACTCCACACCAAATATGGTTCAGTGGGAAAAGTGGAGCAGCGCACCCCATATTGCCATCCTAGTTGGTACACGACAACAACAATAGATTATTTAAGCTTACTATAATAATTTTTTAAAACCCCTTCATCAAAAAAAAAAAAAAAAAAAAAAAAAAAAAAAACTATTTATCCAAACTAGGCAGTTTCTCAATAAGGCATGACTTCAAAACAACATAAAATTTTCATTTTAATATTTTCATTTAAAATATTTCAATTATTTATTGACACATATCGTACTTATATGTTTTACCCATTTAAACTCTGTGTAAATATTTCATCATAATTTCTTAAATTAACATACGTTCATTTTTTTATAAGTCACATTGTTTGTTTTTTTAATTAGAAAATAATTTTAAAGAAAATAGGTAAAATTGCTTTACTTCAAAGTCAATTTTTGAAGCCTCTGATATATCAATTTTTATGAGCAGTGTTTTACTTCATTATTTTTATGAGTCTTAAATTATCAAATAAAATAAGAAATTACTGAGTTTTGTAATTCCTAGTTATATGGCTTACATATGATTCAATACTTTTTTTAACAATATATTGCTTAAGTTGAGCATTTTGCGAAGGCTAATTTAAGAAAAATTTAAAAATTCATCATATTTTTAAATTAGAAAATTTAAATAATTTTGAAAATTATTGAATAAAAAATTTTTTTATAGCACTATTTATAGGAAAAGTTTCTAGAGAGAAAACTATGCATCTAACAAAGGTCATTTTGTGGCTCTACATTTATATTGTAAGTGTATGATAAAGTTTCTTTAAGTTTGAAAATGTACATTTATTTATATGCAATATGTTACATAATGCAAAGTAATTGAAATAGAAAATTAAACTAATTAAAAAAATTTCTTTGTTGGTTTACAGATGAAATCAAAAATTATAATAATGCTGCAGGATAAAATACTTATCAGAAAATTGTGCAAAAATGTCACAAAATTTTATGCAAGACAATCAATTTTTTTTAATTTTACACAAGACAATCTTTATTTTATTTTTAGGCAGGGCACTTACTTATTTATAATTTGTAAAGTTTAAAATATGATAACCAAATGAGTATCACATTTAAAACTCTACAAATTATTTACATGTAAGTACACTGTCTGTCAATAAAAAAAAAATGAAACAATATGTAGGTGAGAATTGAAAATGCAGAAACTGAAACAGGAAATGACACAGCATATAATACTCATGCAACAAGCTGCAGAAATGCGGCGAATGGAAAAGAAGAAAGTCAATTCTTGATTAGAAAGATTGAAAGTATCACAAGTTACGATGCCGATATTGCTCGTCGATGCCCAGCTATATGGAGATTTCGAGGTATGGCCATTGTGCTACTAAACCTTCGCTACCATTCATCCCTGATGGTAATATATGAAAATAATATCTGATCATATCTCAAATGTGATCGATTAGGGAGTGTTCACCAAAAATATTGACAAGTGGAATTACTAGCAAGACTTGTTGATTAATGAGTATCAGTGTTAAAGTATTTGTCAGCAAATGCCACTAGACGCCAATGATGGAAAAGCAATACCCTAACAATAGCATTTTATATGCATATATGTAATTAGATATATGTAATATATGTAATTAGATATTCATATATATGTATGTATGTAATTAGATATTCATAATGTCAACAATAAAATGTAGCGATGAACAGCTATTGTAGTTTGGCCCTCGCAATACTGATGCCATGCTATAGCATAATGTAACATTTCTCCCACTAAAGTTGAATTACATTTATTATGTTGTTGCTAGATCTATACCTGTTTAACATTCATAACTAAAATAAAAACCGAATATACTGAAAGTCTTGAGACACCCCTTCCTCCATATCCATTGCAAATTGATGTTTTGTGTATAGAAGTTCTTATGGGAGTCCTAAGATTAAAATTACTACAAACCAATCCTACCCGATAAAGAAGCATTTAGGACATCATGTATAAATTGCAATAGATTAAGGTACCTGTACACGTTGAAAACGTCAATTTCGACCAAAAATGATAAATTTATTCTTTCGTTAAACAAGGAATTTAAATATCTTTCTAAAACAGGTTTGTTTTTGTCTCTACGTTAATTAGATTCCGAGGTATAAAGGATTTCGTAAAGATTAGGAAACCAAAAGTAAACATCTTTAAAGGACCGGAAGTGGGCTTTTAAGCGGCCAGAATGATGTTAAAAATTAGTTTAAACAGTGTTTAATTTTCAAATATAAATTTAGTAAGCTTTTAAAAGATGCATAAAATAATTACTGTTCCGAAAATCAATCAGAAAATCAAATAAAAAAATTATATATAATCACTAAATATGAGAATTTCTTATAGACACAACACTTTAACTTTAAATGCGATTTTCTTAGAACTGGCTTTTACCTATAATTTGCACAGGTCAAAAACGATAACTGAAAATATTTTTATAATATCACTATGGAATTTCAAGAGCGTGATCTGTATATTGTTTTCTAGGGAATGTATTAAAAGAATTTTAATCACTAAAATATTTTCCAAATTATGGCCTGTTATTTGAATAATGGCATAGAAAATTTGGCTAAAATTTCTGTATAAATATTCAACTGGCCGTAATTTTTTTATTTTTTAACAAAAACTTAAAATTTTAGTACATGCTCTAGATAACAACATACAGATTATTTGGTATTAATTTTTTTCAAATATGTTAATAGTTTTTGATGTAGCATTTTTTAAATTAAAAAAAATGCTTAAAATTGTATACATATTTAACATTTCTGAAGAATAATATTGGAATATATCAAATTTTAGTAGCTTAATATTAATGTTTTCTAAAGTGAAATAAGAAAAAATCGTTACAATGTATATATGCAGTGTATTTAAAAAAAGTGCGCTAAACGTGTTCAAGTACTTTAAAAGAAATAGACTTTATGGTACAATACCTGCTCATAGGTGTATTAGTATAGTAGATGGTATCTGTCTATCCTCCTTTGATATTTCTGAAACATTATGTATTTTATTATTTCAGTAACCAGATTAAGTTAATTACTTCAGTTGTTTTATTGAATTAATTACTCAATTACTGGTGTATTGGTTAAATATATAGGTCTATGTTTCTAATGACAAAGCAGACGAATCAAAACAACCTTTCGTTCACCTGCATAATGAAGATGATTTTGCTAGCTGGGTAATGCATTTCTATTATCATAGTTTTCCCGATTACGATATGACACTTTAATAATGTCTTCTTGTTACAATCGGTATGTAACCCTTACCAAATTCATTGATTTTTCTCTTCATATTGGGCACTCATATACCAGTTCCTTCTTCAATGTGCTGGTGTATGGCACACGATGAAATATTCATCATGCGTCCTACAGTTACAAATTCTTACACTGTTCGGAAAATTACACATGTATGCTGGTATTTGTATCCTTCTTTCATAAATAAATCTTTGTATTTTCCTTTCGATGCAAATTAAAAACAAATAGATTTTCCAAGAGGAAAGTAAAATAAATTTTAGATTTTTTTTCCTTCATATTTGGAAAATTATTGTTTAATAGAAAAGTGGGAACAATTCTGTGTGTGATTCGTGATTTAAACTAAACCACGAAAAAAATAATTTAAACCACACTAATTTCGTGTAGACTTGTCTAAAGAATCTGGGAATTAGTAATTTTGTTATTCAAATGTATTTTAAAGCAGAGCGTTAAATTATACTTTTGTGAAAATATAACATAATTAAACAAATTGAACTTTGAAGAAATAAGTGCAGGGCCATGGTAAACTAGTGTTTAGGGTATCGGGTCTTCCATCCGGAAGGGTTTGGTTTGATTCCCAATGCCACCAAAGGCCCACCGAGCACATGATATATACGTACTCGTTAAATCTGTGGAATTGAAAATCCTGTTGTTGAACAGTTACCATGAGTGTAATGGTTTGGAGAAAATTTCCCCTCCTTCCAGATCATAGTCAAAATTGTAAGAGTTGAACTACTGGTGGTGCCATCTATCGGAAGAGTTTTCGAGCAAAATCATACTTTCACCTTCATGGTGCTCTGTTTAAAGGAAAGATTCACCCTTCTGACTTAATTTCGTATAGCAGTTGGCTAGCGAGCTTGGCTTGTCCAAGTGTCTTAAATAACAACAGCAGAAATAAGTACCTCCGCGTTTATAAGTATTTGAGCAATTATATTAATAATTTATTTCTAAATACAAATCAGAAAGATAGATAGCAAAAAAAAATCTCTAAGTTTAAAATCCCTATTTTTTTGTTTTGGACAATGTATTTGAACTAAATGTAGAAAATTAATAAGTTTGGAAGAGTTACATTGATTTTAATTTGGAAATTTAGTTAGAGAGACTTATGATATCACAATTTAACATTTCTCTTCTTTATTTTTATTTTCTTATAAGAAGAACATAATTACATAGTATAAACTAAGTTGATGTTTGAAATTAAGCATTTAATTTTTTACTCAGCACTTTTTTCGTTAAAAATAAACTGGAAAAAATCGAATTTTTTTTTTTTTTTTTAACTCTCGAGAGCTCCAAGAGTAACGTGGGTAACTTTCGTTCCTTAAAATTGAACTTATAGGTATGCCGTCTGTCGCATTATCATCTATTTCGGATTCAGTTGCTGCCTCGGTTCAGTGGTAAATAAGTTTCGCCTTCTTTCGTCTTATCCCGATCACCCCCAACCCCTTTCCTTACCAGCGTCTTCTCAAGTATGATGTTCAGAGTTGCACATATTTAGTGAACGCGGGCACGAAGCCCAGGCACATCACCCCCTATCTCCGAACCTTGTCCAGGGGGCCATTTTGCATATTGCCGGTATGCAAATCGAGTCCGAGAAGCACTCCACATATGCTCCCAAACACCTTTCAGGGGCACTTCTCTGGGAAATCAACTTCATTAGCATCTTCATGCAGGGTCTGAGGAATAAGCAATCGGGGAGAAAAAAAATGTGGGTGGAATCCTTGTGGAAAAAAAAAAAGATTCGGGTAAGAGTTTTCTATCCACCATATCTACTTCTCTAAAAACTCCATCAAGAATTCTGAACCGTGCGCACGCAGAGGGAGCGACAGCTGTAATTTTTTTATTTCATATATACATATAGGGTTCGTCAAGGGATGGATGTGTTACGCGTATGTAAATGGGAAGAACTTCGCGTTGCGGATCACAGGTGGCGTGAGAGTGCGACTTCCAAGGAATTTTATTTTTATTATTTTCTATTTATTTATTTTTCATCATCACCCTCAGACTCCATATGCAAGTGGTGACTTTAGCATTTTCTCCAACTTCTCCATCGCACTACTTTTTCCCCCCGATATTTTCATTTATATTTTGCGCGAGTACGAGAATAAGTAAGGAAAAGTGAGAGCCCACCTTTCTATCCTCTTCTTACAAACAACTTCAAGTTGTACGCAACTTTCTACTTAAGTGATGGATTATTTTTTTTTAAGATATGTTGTGTGGTTGCTTCTACTAAGTAGAAAAAAGGTAAGGTAAAAATTCATAGACATGTTTCTCCTTTTTTGGTGAGAATTTCACAATTTTCTTGCACTTTAAATTTATTGATAATAAATTACGAATTCAAGTAAACCAAATTGCACAGTTAAATCTAAGAAATCGCGCGCGCGTTTAATCCACAGAATTAATTACATCATTTTTTTCGTTATTTAAATTTTATACGCATTTTAAATTTAAATTTGTTATATTATGTTCGCATTCAATTAAAATTATCCACAGCAAATTAAATGCAAGATAAAACGAATTTTATAATTTTCTGGAATTTCGGAGTTAAGTACGATTTAAATAAAACTTGTTAACCTATACACTCATTCAGTATGGTTTTCACTTTCATTATTAGATTTATTTGATTTATTGATGTAAAATATGAAATAACTATTAAAATCTTCTTATGTGGCGAGACCATTTAATATTTTTTAACCATTATCATAAAACAATTAGTGCATAAAGGACAAAGTGAATTTTAAAGGTTTTAACGTGCATCACGTGTACATATTCAATTACGATTATTTAATGCAATTAATTTCATCAATCGATACATCATGGGTATCGATACATACATTTTCCCAATATCTTTAGCGAATCTAGTAATGCTCAAATTATCAGAAAATCATTACCAATCAATAATCAGTCCTTCACATTTATGCATGCACAAATTAGCATGATAAAGAATATTATATTATTTACACTAAATTTTAATTATCTAAAAATTATTAATTACTGAGTCACAATGATAATCTCTGATCATATAAAATATAGGATCATACGCGTATCAACTAATTTAATCTTTTTAATCAGAAATTCAATGGGAGTTTTTACCATTTTTTTCAAAGTAAGTCAATATTCCACTGTAATCGAAAAGATAAAATCTCGCATTTTACTCTCTCTCTCTCTTAATAATATAGTTGATAGTTTAATAAATCCTTTTGAAATAAAAACTCCTCTCTAAAATTGAAAATTATAAAATATAGGATCATACGCGTATCAATTTGTTTAATTTTTTTAAATTAGAAATTCAATGGGAGTTTTTACCATTTTTTTTCAAAGTAAGTCAATATTCCACTATAATCGAAAAGATAAAATCTCGCATTTTTTTTTTCTCTCTCTGTCTCTTAATAATATAATTGATAGTTTAATAAATCCTTTTGAAATAAAAAGTTCTCTTGAAAATTGAAAATTATAAAATATAGGATCATACGCGTATCAATTTGTTTAATTTTTTAAATTAGAAATTCAATGGGAGTTTTTACCATTTTTTTCAAAGTAAGTCAATATTCCACTATAATCGAAAAGATAAAATCTCGCATTTTTCTCTCTCTCTTAATAATATAATTGATAGTTTAATAAATCCTTTTGAAATAAAAACTCCTCTCGAAAATTGAAAATTATAAAATATAGGATCATACGCGTATCAACTTATTTAATCTTTTTAATTAGAAATTCAAAGGGAGTTTTTACCATTTTTTTTCAAAATAAGTCAATATTCCACTATAATCGAAAAGATAAAATCTCGCATTTTTCTCTCTCTCTTAATAACAAAATTGATAGTTTAATAAATCCTTTTGAAATAAAAACTCCTTTTGAAAATTGAAATTTAAAATTAACGTGACAAATCTAATTCCCCAAAAAAATAAATAGGAAAAATTGGTAAAAATTTGATGTGACGATAATTAAATAACGAAAAGTAGAATACCACAGTTCGATCATTACAAATTTTCTACTTAAGCGAAAATTAGTGTATTATATTTGAGTTATTTTTATTTTATGAAGAAACTATATTCTTCCACGATGTTGCAAATATAAAAGCTGCATGTCATTCCTCCCAGTGAATAAGAAAGATTCAAGTATTCAGACAAGCCTAAGATGATTTCACGAAATTGACAACTCACTTAAATTAAAATAGTTATTAGAATTTAGGTACTAAATAAACGATGCGTTCTTCTGGGAACTTTCATTCAATATCAGAATAGAGATTTTGGTTGCTCCAAAGGAATATTTTGCTCTCCGATGTTATTTATAAATGCCATTTAATTAAGACGCATTAAATGCAATCATGAAACTTTGTTGCAACTTGATAAAAGAACAAATTTAGTTCACATAATTGTATAATGATGGATATTTTGATATCGCTTAGAGGACAACTTAATGACTTAAACACGTTGTAAGGCAATTGTAATGTTTACATCGTATTTTACCAAGCGATAAGACATTTTACAGATAGTAGACTGTATAAGTGTGTTGAAAAAGTAGACATTCAAAATAATTTCCAAGCACACACCCCAACAGATGTGTATAAAAAAACCAAAGCATAATACCTATTTACCGTTCTGGTGGAATGATGGTGGGTATTTTATGGTATTTAGAGTACCCAATGATTGCTACTCGTTCTAGAAGCATTATTAGCTAGAAAACTTGAATCAGAGGATTATTTGATAAAAGGTTTTACAGTCACTGCCAATAATATGATAAATGCAAGTATTATAATAAAGCCAATTATATTTTCCTATTAACTACATCTATACATTGGGTTAGTGCTATCACATTGTAAGCAATGTTTATATACGGTGGTAAGAAATGCAATAAAATAAACATTAAATCTACCACACATTGTGATACCTTTTTCTGTGATACCAAGTGACTGTGATACCTTTCTTCAGTTAACCCTAAAATTCAAATGTTATTTACTATTAATGCTTCTTAACTTTAAATCATCTCAGCGTTCGATTTAATTTTTACTCCAAAATATAAATAAAGGCACTTCGATAAAAATAAAACAATTTTCTACTCGATTTTTATTTCTAAAATGTATGCGTGAGATGTATAAAATAATACTGACCAAAAGGAAAAATGACATTCCTTATTGTAAGTCACGAAAAATTTGAAATACACGTTTAAGCTTTTAACCAAATCACCTGTGAAAACAAAAATGAATGCCTTGAATAACCGGGAAAAAACGGAACGGTATATTGATCAAGAATTATTTAACATCAACAGGCATTGAAAAATTAACATAATAACGAACGAGGAAAAAATTGTTCTTTTTTATGCTTGACCGCAGTAGCTGTTATTATTTTACAATAACAGAATTCTCTTGATGGAAACAATCGAAATATGAATCAAACTTTGAACTTAATTTATTCCGAAGAAACAAAAAGGGTCTAATTTTACTGATATTTCAATTTTACAAACTATGTATAATGACAAAAATTTATTTTATTAATTAAAAACAAAAAACATATACATTTTTTTTTGTTCACTGATTTAAATTATATGGTTTTTTTATGCGGTATACATTTTATGATAATCTTACTATGAAAAAGTCATTATATCAGTTATATTTAAATAAATTTAATATTATCAATGAGATTGTAATAGTAATAACACTATTAATGAATAATACCCCACATGAATTAGTTAATGAATAATTTCATTAAGTTAAGATTTCATTAGGTAAGTTCATTAGTTAAATTATCAGTAGTTATTAATAAAACTAATGAAAACTTAGATAATGAATAATTTCATTAAGCAGTTAAAAATTGAATTTTTTACCGAAGGTATATGAATTGAGCTAAATCTATATCAAAATATTTTAACAATTTTCAGTCTAATAATCTACTAGTATCCTTTCAATGGAAAATTTCTAATGTGCTTTCATTTATTAGAAAATAGATGGCACTTTGGTTTGTTTGTTGCTCAACGGTCATTTTTTGCACACGAGGGCTAAATAGACCGGGACCTACGGTTTAAAGTGGATCCCGAACCACTACAAATATCCATACCCAATGTGGGAATCGAACCCACGAACTGTTGAACCGATGTCAGGAGCGCTAACCATTCGGCGGCCAGCTCGGCGCAATGAAATACGCTATGCAATGATAGTTTACTTTACGTATTCATTTTAAATAATATTAATAGTAGGTTTGTGGTGATTTCTTGTGTCTAGTTATTTAAGTGAATACACGACCATTTGGCACATGAGCAAATACATTTATTTAAGGAATAAAATGACCATTTAGAAAGCAACAAGTGAAACACACTACAAGTAAAAAAAAAAAATGCGATGTGTATTTAATGAAAGTTTTTTTATTCAATAATATTTTAGTGCATCGTTTCAATATTCGAAATTCATGACACTCATTTTTTACACGAATTCTGATTGTGACAGCAATTCTCATTCTGCACTCCATTCTTTCTGTTTCTCACCAGGATTATTACATTTCAGATAATAACAGCACTGATAATATCGTTTTCCTATTTATTATGCTTTTATTTTTACATAGATGAAATTAATTTACTAAAAATTTTATTTATATGACGATCATGTCAAATATCCCTACAGATAGATATAGAGAATTACAATATTTCAAAACTAATGAAGAAAATAAACTTCGATATATACAGTAGGACTTCAATTATCCGAATCAACTTGAACCGGACCTCATTCGGATCATCAAAACTTCGGATAATCAAAACTTGGGTAAATTGGTTTTTTTTTTTTTTTTTGAAGAAAGGTCAATTTAATTAATTATTGTACGTTGAGAATAGGAGGAAAAAAACTACATATTTTTAAGGAAAAAGAACTTTTAATCAGTTAAATAAAAAGGTAACACTTTAACATATTAAAGTACTTACAAATACAGTACATTAATACAGTATGTGTGTACAGTGCTGCGAATGAAAGTCATTGCTTGTTTAGCTTCTCGGTCAAAGAGCTGTTTCATCCTTTTTCGGGCAACCAAATTGCACATCCGCTTGACAACAACAATTTGCAAGTGGTCACAATCGGACTTATGTTATGATGCCACTTCAAAGCAGTTTCAAAGCCGACAAATGCTTCACTAGCAGATGGTCTCGCGTCTGTTTCAACTTGGACATTAAGGTCATTTTCTTCTACTACACTTTAAATAAGTTTTTACCATCTAATTCAATTTAAAATCTAGGGTCTCACTCATAATTCCTTCTCCTATATCTTCTGCACTAATTTTTGAATATTCGCAGCAATTTTCAAAAGAATATTTTTAAATTCCTCAAGTGACACGGCTCTTTCTTTCTCGTTCTCTCACCCGTTCTTTTCTTGACCTTTTTTTTTTTTTTTTTTTTTTCTCATTTTCCTTCGCTTCTTCAATCTAATTTATTTTTCTGAAATTCTGAAAGTGGTTCGGATAATTGAAGTTCTACTGTGTATTTTTCCCATTCAATGAATAGAAGTCAATAAAGGAAACAATATAAATTTGCGATAAATTTTGTGTAATTTTTCCTAAAAATGTTTCCAGTGTTTCAAAATGACGCGTCCCGTAAGTTTAGTGTTAAAATTACATAATTTACTAGTTAAATTATGATTTTGTTTCTGTATCAATTGAGTTTATCTTTTCTGCATATTTTTATTGAACTTCCCTTTTTATATTGATTGTTTAACATAAACTTATTTACAGTATATATAGTAGTTATCCTTAACTGAATTATTAAAAAATAGTAATTGCATCTAAATGGATAATGTTTTAGAGAAAAACTGGATACAAATTTCAAGATTGTATTTGTTAAGTATTGCTTTAGAATTTTTTGGAAATAAATGTACTTCATCATAATTAAAAAAATTAATCATGAGATTTTTATAATGTATTTACATAGAGAAGGGATAAGTAAAAATGTGTTTTCGTATTATTCGAATTGCCCATACAATTATTTTGAACTGTGTTCATAAATAGTACAAATGTCATATAAACATACCGTGAAGTTATTATCTATACGTGATTTTTGAAATCTAAAGATTTGAGAATTAAAACTAGATTTTCACAACGCTTTTTATTGGAAATTTCTGCATAATCAAATATTTACCGTTTTCGATTGATTTTCTGAAAATATTGTATTATGATATATTTCGATTTATTCATATTTAAGTTGAATATATTTTATAAAATGTCCTATACATATTGTGACTCGGGAATTGTTTAGTAATAAACATAAAATTTTCCGCAGATTTGTATGTTTAAACCTAGATTCATTTTTAAGAAATTTTTTTTAACTGTGAATAAAAATATACTTTTAGTCATTTTATTAGCAATGTATTTGTTATCATTTAAAAATCGCCAAAAATTATTTTAAATTCTGCCAAAAATCAAAACTATTTTTTGGGCATAAAATATTTAAAACTAACTTTTGAATTATATTGAAGATAAATGTTCTAGTGTAAACCTTAAAACTTGACTTGACAAGCAGCACCCACACAATACGAAACATACATACTTTCTATTTCATTACTTCAAATTACCACACACACATTATCTTTTACTTTTTTTTCTCCGTCTATAATTAATTTTATATAATAGTTAACTTCTTATGCCCTATTTTCATATATTAAACTATAATTAATATTGTTATAAATATACTACTTTTTTAAATTTACAATTATAAAATTACAATTTTACATTTGTTTCAGATAATTAATCATTGATTTTACAAAGTATCTGAGTTTTCGTATTATTTGCATTTATAAAAAAATTTTCCCCCACTTTTAATATCACATATAATCCAGTTCAATAAGAACAAATATAGAGAAGAGTTTATTATATAATTCTTTAATTCTTTTTATAAAATTTTGATACGAAATGTTCAGAAAATATTTATACTTTTTTTAGATAATATAGAAAAGTTTAGAAATGCTTTATAACAGTTTCTTGATAATATAAAAATATTTTTTGATACAACAAAGATTAAGTATATGTAAATGGCAACAAAAACGTAAAAATATGTATAACTTAAAATTATGATTTCATTGAATTATTTGTTCGAAAATGTTTCATTCGTCAAACATTTGTAAAACTTTATTACTTTGCTTGTTTACAATTTTATTTTTATAAAAATATTAATAATCACTAATCGAAAAAGTATCAGTTGATTTATCAATAATTTAAATTAAAACTATGGGGAAAAAGGCTAAGTAATTTTAATCAAATTCAATTAAAGTTAATGAAACTTTCATAGAAATTTCATTAGTTTTTAATTATCCTTGTTAGACACCATTTTTCATATAAAAGCTTTTCAATTCCTTTATGTAAAATATAGATCTTTATCATAACTTTTAAAATATTACTTTTTTACGGAAAAAAATCAAATTACACCATTAAAAGTCAACTGAAAATATCAAATAACTAGCTAGAAATTATTTTATGTTCTGTTTATAACTATACAATTGTCACATATTGAAATTATAATTTCCATAAAAATAATTGTTCTTTTGGATATTATGCACGCGGATTTCTCAAACTTTCCAATACTTTAAACGTGAAGTATTGAAAAATTTCTAAGTATTTTACATTTTCATATTTCTAGATTTTGTGAAAAATTCTTTGACATAGAACTAGTTAATAAATTCTAGGAAAATGTGTAACTGATTCTTTCGTAATTAATAAATTATTAAAAGAAATTGTATCTTATAATTAGTGTTACCTCCAACGGTTAAAACAGAGGTATTTGAAGTTTTCATTGCTTTTAGTGCAGATTTACATTATTTTATTTGCTCAATACTTACAAACAGAATCAAAATATTATTTTAAGTTATTTTCTACAAGTTTGTATTAAAAATTTTTTTTCCATACAATTGTGTAAATGTTTTTTGAGATTTAAAACTTTTTTGCCCGCAAATCGTTTGATTTTATTATATTTGTTTATACAGAATTTTTAGCAAAACGGAATTATTTTATTGTTTATTCTTCAGATGTGGTGATTATTATTTTATTTTCATCAAAATCTGATATAACTATTATAGATAGATAGATTTTAGTTTTTTTTTTTATATAGTGTAAAGGGTTGTTTTTCAGAAGTTAACAATTTAATACTAGAAGAAAATCTGTTTTTGAATTCAAATATAAATCGAAAGGTAATTAAACATTTTGTTTTCTTAACAAAAAACTATCTGGAAATAAACATATTCACTGTCAAATTTAATGCGAAACGACCTTCTTTTTAACAAGAAATTGACATTTTTGTATTTCTTAAGATATTTCGAAATTATTTAAGGAATTATGCAGAAAATTATGCTTTGGTAACCCTAGTATTTACATCATCGCGCAAGTCACGATACGTCATCTTGGCAACATTTCTTCATCGCAAAAAAAAAAAAATAAAGAAATACTGTTTTACAAGCTATTTTTCTTCATAAATTCTTGAAGAATAAATAAAGTCGATTGAATGGTATATTTCAAGTGGTTTCTTATATCCTCTGCGATTGTGTTTTCTGTATTAATTTAAAAGGCAACATGAAAATTACATAAACCAAATACATTAGCTTATATTTCAAATGAGCCGCATTATCACGAACCAACAAAATTAATTTTATGAAAATTTGAAATAATTTCCAATTAAGTGAACTAGTTTTTTCATTTAAGTTATTCGATTTTTTTTTAAAATCTTATACAGAATTTGAGTATTCTTTCGGTTGCAAATGATTTATTTCTATTGATAATAATTTATTATTGATTAAATTTTTTAAATTAAGGAGATTAAAATTATAAAAATAATTTTTATTTTATCACTTTTAATGCATTTTCATTTCATAACCTATAATTGAATAACAAAATAAAGTAAGTTGCATTTATAAATTTAGTTTCATTTTATTCTATATCTCTTAAATACATTTTACATAAATATGCAATCGAAACTTACAATGCTTTTTAAATTATTTTTCAATTAGCATCTTTTAATATTATATAATTTTTAATTTATTTTTTAAGCTTTTATATTTTATAAGAACATGAAAATTAAAACTATAGAATCATAACAAAAGATGAAAAATTAAAAGCCACAGGTGCCATATAATCCAGGATGTCAAATTCTGAGTTTGGCGATTTTTTGGCGGATTTTCTTATGTATCTGGCAACCTGGTTTTTATAACGTCATAGAGATGGATACCTATAAAAAATATGCAATAAATTCTATTTTGGGAACCCTAGTATTTACGCCATCTTGGCAACATTTCTTCATCTCCAAAAAATTCAAAATTTGGAACCCTGAACGTCACCTGTGCCAATCAAAAATTTCAATTCTCTTTATTAAAATATTTTCTTTTATTTTATGCCATTTTAATTAACAATATTAATTCAATCTCAATATATGTTATTAGTAATGTTAATTTTTAATTCTATAAATTCTAGCAATTCATAAAAAAGAATTCAACTAGATTTAATTAGATCTCACTCTGTAAGAAAAAATATTTTTGAATAGTAAAGTTATATTTTGTTATACTTCTACATGAAAATGTATATCATGAAAAAAAATTTTTTTCTCATATGGAGAGGAAAAAATATAATTAATATAAAAAACTATTGATGAAAAAATTTCTTTTGAATTTTATATTTTGTCAAAATTAAGATTATTTATACAAATATTATTACATTTTTATGGAACAAACAAGAGATACTTAAAAAAAATGAATGTTCTTTTCTAATTAAAAATTAAACTTAGTACTAAAATACTAGTTTTTTAATTTTAATTATTTAACATGTTTTAGCAATATCTAAATATGTAATTGTTTTCAATATTAAAAATATAAAATGTTTACAAAACATACAAATAATACGCAAATATACAAGATACGTGAAACAAAAAATATTTTAAATTGTAGAATGAAATAATATAACTTAAATTATTAGTAATGAAATAAATCCATTTCTGTAGACTTTTAAAGACACTTTTTATGAAATGAGTTGTAATAAACCGTATTTAAGATTTGCTAGAATAATGGAAGTATCTATAGAATTCAAGATTTAATATAAATTACTAGATCATAAGAAAATATTTAATAAAGAATTTTGAACTATAGAATAATTAGCAGATTATATTTTTTCCACGCAGGATAAAACAAGGGAAGGATTTGATTACTTCTAATGTAATTACTAGCATTAAAAGATTTTGACACAAAAATTGAGAATATATATAGATATTTGTTTATTTTTTGTATCACACGAAATCATTAACAATTATTTTAAAATCACATCAATTATTTATTTTATTAAAATTCAAATAACAAAATTATTACGTATTTTAAAATGTGTTTATGCTAAATGCCAATTTACTGTGAGGATAACAACATTGTTTAAATGATTTACATTTAACAATGTAAATCATTTAACAATGTAATTGATTACAAATGATTAATAATTGACTAAAATTACAGGATAGTTTTACAATTGTTAGAGAGAGAAAATTTAAATAAAATTAACCAATTTCATTGTTGGATACTATATATTTAAATGATATTTACTTAGTTATACATTGTAAATTAGCTAAAGTCTTTGCAAACAAACGTAATGTTAAATTAAATGTTCTTATAGTGTATTTTAATTTAATATAATGGGTGTTTTGTTGCAACAATCAATCCAGGAACATTAACGACTTCATAAAGAAACAGAAAACAAAATTAATGAACACACAAAACACATTTCTGATAATTAGCTTTTATTAAATAATGAGTTAAAATTGGTGAATGACTTCAAAATATAGAATCAAATAGTTCACTTGCGCTTAAAAACATGCATAAAAAGTGCAGGTCATTATACAATATCGAAGATAAATTTCGAAAGTTAAACCAGAAATTTAACATTGGCATTAAAATACATATTAAAAAACAAATTCTTAAACACATCACATATATTGAAATGTAACCATATTAACCAAATTTAAAATGATAGTTAATATCAAAGTCACTACTTCAGTTCTCTAATTTACATATTGCACACTTTTAGAAATTTATCTAGTCAAAATCAAGGCAAAATTTCTAAGTTTCTAAAACCAGATTTTCAAGAATCTCAACATATCAATAACTACAGTTGGAAGATCTGGGATAAGTAACAATAGGTTAAAAGAAATTTTATACCATTAATAGAACAGGTGAACAATAAAGTGAAACTTTAAAAGGACAAATAGTTCGTAAAAGCATGCTATAATGGTTTATATGCTTGTTTTCAATTCAGATAAACCGATATTCCCAAGAATTGAAAACAATTTTCTATATTACATTTGTTTTCAAAATAAATTTAAAAAACATAATATGAAATAGAATTTAATTCTTTAATTTTTTTTTTTTTTCGTTTAAAACGTAAAATTGCATTAATTTCTTACTAGAATTTTCTATGAAGATATTCTAATTTAAAAAAATAAAAACAATTATTTCTATATTTTAAACTAGCTTATCCTTACAGAAAATTAGAACAACATTTCCTTAATACTAAAAGATTTTAGTATAAACTTCAATTAACTGAAAATAAAATACTTGATTCCAATATATATCAATTTTGAATTTTAAGTTTTGAAATCCGTGGATAGATGGCGCTGTAGCCTAAAAGAAATAAATTCCGTTAAGCTTACTAAAATTTTTGATGTTAACAAAACTATTGTAAGTTATTACCATGCTTTTACGATTTAATCTATATATATAAGTTAAACAAATTTCATTTCAACCAAATATGTTCTTATCATTAAACAACTACAAAAAAAACATTAAAGAAATATTTAAAAAACGACTTGAGCAACTTTTATCAGGAATTGTTGAACCCATAGTTTATTCTCAGAAATACTATGGAAACAAATAATTAAAACATCTTTTTACATCATCAAATTTAGTGTCGGTGACATTATTATTCGTTCGAAAATCACATTAAATGCATCTGTACAGAAAACAAATAAATTTTATCTTAATTTTTTTTTTTACACACTCAACACATTCAAGTATGAAACACACCACACACGAAGAATTTCGTAATATTTTTAGTTTGTTAAATTGGCAACGATAGTGCTAGATATTTAATTCATTAAAGATAATCCATCTAAGTACTTCGAGACGTGCAGTAAAAATAGTTAGCAAACCATAAGAAATTAGACCATACACCATTATTATTTATAGATTGTTCAAAGAGGTAGGTTATATTAGTTTTTAGCTGCCCTGTCCAGAGAGCAAACTTTCCATCAATGAGGTCCGACTTAGGAAATTAAGAGTACACCTGCTCTTATTTTATGTAAATTGTCCACACGGGAGAATCTTCCTCAAAAGGAATGGGATTGATTAATAAAACGATTCTTCTCTATATGGATTTCATTATTTCCATTGTACTTGTTATTTAAAAATGCAATATCACACACATAAATATAATTCCTTTCTTAATTAATTTTTCAAAGTTTTTATAAAATAAATAGATATTTATATCTTTAAGAATTTAATATCAATTGAGGAAGATTTAATCACGATTCATATCTTTTTGTACATAAATTTAATGAAGAAATTTTATTCATAAGATATGATATTTATCAGTGGTTGTTGTTAATGTACCAGCATGCTTTCTGTACCTGAGGTAGGCTCTACCAGTTAGACAGAAACAGCCGAAAGGCGTCTTCTTGATTTTGAAGCAAGGACCAGACATAAGATCCCCAATACTTAGCCTGCTGTCCCCCCCAGGGGTATCATTTCACGAGGAAAACTACCAATGAATGGTAAGTAATATCTTCAACTAAATCGAATAACATGCTAAGCTTGTTATTAGAACATTATTACTAGAATATCTAACAGATCTGCTAGTCAATAATTTAAATTTAGACATAATTGATCTACAGTATACCATTTGCGCTGATAGCACATTCCACCTGAGCATATCTTGAGTTGCTTGAATTTTGTCTTGGAAAAGGCTTTTTAAAAGCACTTTGTGTTTTCGGAGTTCCTGGCTATTTATGGACTTGTGGAGTTGGTCTAGTATTGGAACTGGACCATTTGGTATTAGCAAAAACAACAACAGCAATTTCATTTGGTCATCCGAAACAAAATAAATTAGTGGTCGTAAAAAGAAGAATCTTTTTGTCAATAAATCCCTTCCACAGCAATTCAATCGATTCTTTGGTGTACTCTTGCGCATACCAGATAATAGGAATCTTTTTTTATATGTCCCAGAGCCAAAGATGCAGTGAAAACCCAGTATCTTGGCTTACTAGGATGAAAGAGACAAGATCTCGAAGAGCTCTTTAAGTTCAACAAAGCTTGTTTAAATTATAAGCTACTAATTACTCAACTCTAAATTATGCTCTATTGTAAAGTATAGTTAACGGAAAACTAGATAATCAAAATTACGAGAATTAATAATAAAACAATAAAAATAATATTTTCTGCATATCACTGAATATTTTTGAAATTTTTATGATAACAGAGCAGAATAGTAATTTTGTTCCAGGAAATTTGACTTTTTAGGTTAAACATATATGCATTTAAATAAGGACACATTAAATTATTTTCTAAAATTTTCATGGTTATAACAACTAAACTGTCATACAAAATATGAGATATATTTACATGTTGGCTAATGTTTTCATTTTACTACGAAATTTTAATTTAAAAACTTAAAGAAAAATATAGATAGTTATCTTCAGCTCGCATAATAAACTTAAAAATTTTCTGCAATTCAATGTTTTGTTAACCAAATATTTTGTGAAAGAGCTTTCAAGTTGCCACCCGAGATCTTAAACTTTATTTAGGAATTAGAAGAGGTATTTGCGGTTTATAGTTATACCCAAAGAAATTTAATACATGTAATAAAGTTACATTATGTAATCACCTGTGTTATTGCCACATTGTTCACACATTATATAAAAGTGTTAGACTAAAGTTTCATAACACTGAGAGTTAACATTTCAAAGAGTTTAAAGAACTAAATAGTTCTTTTAACATCCAATTCAATGTTAAATATTTTGTTTTCAACTCTTTCACTTCCATTATTTGACAGTATTTACAGCCAAAAATGCCTAGAAGTGACACTTAAATTTGAAGAAAGATTTCCTCAAAGGTAATGGAGGAAATACATTATGTTGTATTTTACACTATTTCATTTCTTTTCTTTTTTTAAAACGAGAATTTTAGGAAATAAAGAGTAGTTTTAGTTTTTATTTATTTTCCGAAAAATATATTATGAAAGTTATTTTAATAACAAATCTCAATAAATTACATCAAATGGTAAAAAAAACATGGAATAGGTGTGAAAGATATGCGTCCAATACCGTTTTACTATAGTCATATTAAATACATAGACATAACTTCAGCCACACTTTTTTTTTTTTAAGATTAAATAAGTAAATGTTTGATTAAATAAAAGATTAAAATTTTCTGGACGATGAATATGAAATAATATTTTGTGGATTAATGGACATAATTTATGTTGATGGAAAATAAAATTAATCAATGTTAATACAAAAATAAGAGCGAAACAGCAATGCATAAATTAAAGTGTTAAAAAGCAGTTTGGTCCATAGCATACGAAAGAAAATAAAGCAGTTGTGAAAAATAGGCCCATGTTATTTAGCTCACCAGCTACCGGAAATTTATTTTTTTTAATATCAAAACGCTAAAAATAACTCTCATCAAAACTTTCTATAGCTATACCTAACAAATTGCCAAGCTTATTTAATACAACTAAACACTTTTTACTTCTTTAAAAGTCGAGCTTCAGTCACACATAGAAAAAAATTATAACACGTAATCATTGAACAACAGTTGGGAAGGCTTTTTTATCCTTATATTTCTTTAAATATTTATAGGAGAGTGTGCGATTTTTTGGGTTAAATCCGACACACAAAGAACACATGCACATTTATTTATGCCCAAATGTCTTAACTTTCATAGTTAAAAAAAGTCCATAGGGCCTTGTCTGGCCCGATCTCTCGTTAGCCGAAAAATTCCACGTCACATGAAAATTGAAAAATAAAATATATATATTTATATATTTTTTGTTCAATAACTCTTTTCCGCTGAAAGTAAGCAGATGTGACGTCGTAGCTTAATCACGTCAGATCCTTTGAATCTGAATCCCGGTCCATGTAAGTGACACCGGTGGCGTTCTGGTTCACAACGCACTTCCTCATGTGTTTCTCCAGGGTGCTTGGAACGGAGAAGGGCATGTCACAGAACCTGCACCGGTAGACGTCTTTGCCTAGACGGCCGTGCGTCTTCATGTGACGCGTTAACTTGGAGCTCTGGGCGCATGCGTAACTGCACAGCTCGCACTTGTACGGCTTCTCTCCCGTGTGCGACCTGCGGTGCACGGTGAGGTTGCTACAGTTCTTGAAAACCTTGCCGCAGTATTCGCACGTGTCGTTGCGGCGTTGCTCTTTGGAACTTGTACCGCTTTTGGAGGAGGAATTGACCAAAAGACCAGGGATAGGAGTGACTGATGCACCGCCTCCACTGGTACCAGGGCGGGGGCTCATCGAACGACTACTCATGTTGTTGGGTGTGACAGACTTCAAGGCACTTTCAGAAGAGGAAGATTTGATGTGGCGGGAAAAATCAGTATCATACATATCTCTGTTGTTGGAGGAGCTATGTACTGAGGGCAGCCATAGTCCAGCATACAACGGATCTCTGTCGTTGCTGTTTCTCAAGTGATCGGTAATATCGAGTTTTAAGCGTTTGCTCGTTTCGAAGGTATTGGTATGATGATGGTGATGGTAGTCGAAGGCACCAAAGAAACCATGCCCAAAATCTACAGAATGCTGTAGACTTAATGATTTGTTGCTTCCACCATGACTGTTATGGTTATTGTTGCTATCTTCTCTGTTGTTGAGACGTTCGGGGCCGTTTTCTGTCGCAGATTTTCGTTCTCGTTTTGGAGTGTCTGATTCATCTTTGTTGGAATTTTTGAAGGAGCTCTCTTCCAGTGCCTTCTGGTAAGCTTCGTTGTATTGTTGAATGTTGCTAAGTCCAATTTTATCCATCACTTCGCTTAAAAGAGAATGCCGATGCTCGGGCTTTGAGTTTTCTTTATCTCTACTGTTGCTTCCATTATCTCCATTACTAATGCTGATGGTATTGCTATTATCATTGTTTGCTGTGACTTCTTCAGGCGAAACCTTTGGCGATTTATTTTGCTCTGAAGTTGGTGATTCTCTGGGAACAGGTGTTGAATTAGTTGGTCCCCTAGTACTGAGATCTTCAGCCATCATCACCTCATTACTATCATCAAGATCTTCCTCATCATCTAGTTCATCTTCTTCTTCCTCATCTTCATCGTCTAAATCTTCTTCATCTTCTTCGTTGTCTGCCGTTTGGCCGTCAGAAGCTTCTTCTTCATCATCGAGGCTACGATTTGTTTGTCTCTCACGCTCTTTTCCTGTCTCTGATGTAGAATCAGGTGTTGATCTTGGAGACTCAAGACCATTGTTTTCGGAATTAGTTGATTGCTTGCCATTATTTCCTTGGTGGGTTTTCATATGTCTTTTCAATTTACTAGCCTGGCTACAAGAGTGCCTACAAATAGGACATTTGTAAGGTTTTTCACCAGTATGAGACCGCCTGTGCACGATGAGATTACTTTGGAATCGAAACGCTTTACCGCAGAACTCACACGTACAAGATTTGAGCAACTTAGGAGAGCCATCTGCCGCATCTGTGGCGCCACCACCTTTACTGCTGGTGGAAGAAGCTGACGAATTCATGTGAGCTTGGTTGTTATTTGTATTTTGCTGATGACTTGGAGCAGGGGTGATATTGCCACTGGAAGAATTATGAAGATTCAAAGCTGGTTGTGGCGTTGAAGTAGGAGTGGAAGGCTGAGACGAGGAAGACATTGGAGGATGCGTGAAAGGTGGGGTCAACTTCCTAGGGGATGCAGCCACAGTAGTAGGACTCGTGGCTCCCGCTAGTTGCCTTAGTCTTTGCGAGTAGAAGTCCATTTGCGGCTCGAAGCCTAAGCTCATTGGAGGTGGTCTGTGCCTGGTGTCAATACCTAAAGGACCCCTGTCGATGAAAGGATTGTGGGGCTCAAAGCTTCCCATGCCCAAGGCAGGCAAGGATGGCGCTGAGTGAGGTGGAAGATGTTGTTGATGATGGTTCAAGCGGTGAAACGGCTGACTGACGTCTGGATTGTTACTATTACCACTTGTTGAGGAAGATGTTGCCAGCATATCAACGCGAAAATCTTGACTAGAGGGTCGAGCAAATATACTTGGTGGGTTGAGCGAAGAAGGAGGAAATTGTCTTTCTCCTAGAGGCATTCTCAGAAGCTGTAACGCTGGATGGTTTTCCAGAGACAGTGCTTGTTGAGGTAAAACACTATGATGGTGCGCATGCTGATGATGAGTAGGACCATTCATAGTGGAACATGGAGGTAAAACTGGAGGTAAAGGTATTCCAAGGCTACTATTGCTGTTAATTAAAGACGGCGGAGGACCAGATGGCGGAACAACAGAGGAAGATGAATTACGACTACTGTGGTAAGGGGCCACAAGATAGATCTTCATTCCATGCATATGTTGAGCATGTTGGACTAGAACCCATGCTGATGTAAAAGTTTGTTTGCATGTACTGCATGTGTAAGTGCTCGGCTCTAAAAAAAGAAAAAAAATATATATTTATCATTAAGCTGCATATACAAATTTTATTGCATTAGTAAATATAAATTAAGAAACAATATATTATAGTACATAACAAAATAGGAACTCATTATTTTTATTAAAAAAATTTATAACACTATGATTTTATAATTACAATCATGTTCGCGAGCATTGTCCTTTTACAGACATTTTTTTCCCTCGTAACACAATAATATTTGACCCTTTACAGTTATGCAAAATTTCGTACCAATTTCCTTCACTATTATTCACAACCGTAACAAAAGTACCGAATAAATTTCACCATAAAAAGCGATTGAAAAATGAAGTTGAACTTTTCTTCTATCAAATTCATTGAATAATTTTTTTTTCTGTTCTTATTTTTACATTCAATCTTATTTTATCAAGTGGAGTAGTACGATTTAAATAGAGGCAGAGGCATCAATCAGTTTATAAGCACGTGCTTGAGGGAAAAAAAATTAAAATCTTCTCTAGTAGAAAAAGGAAGCATTTTAGGATGGGAGTCTCCTTCCCTAAAATGAGAGGCGGCGCTCTACACTAAAGGACCATGTCCAGTGTAGAACGGGGTCTACACAGGAAATTAAAATATTCTTCAGATCGTGCAGCACGAATCCATCACTGTCACACGGAGTCAACTTTACATTTGATCGTGAAACCAGTTTGAAAGACCTTAAAATTGAACTTCCCCATACAGAGACTACCGTGCTGCTGTCCAACAATTCTCCATTTCTGCTCCATCCCTTCCTTTTTTTACGAAATTTAATCTCATTTAGTGAAAAACTCAAAAACTAGGAATAATACTTTAAAAATTTAAAATATTCTCTTATGTATTCAGCTAAAATCATGTCTATCTCAAAATATTTCTTTAAAACTTATTTTAGAAAAAAAAAAAAAACAGTTTTAAACCACACATGCCATAATTTTATAAATTTACAATAGTGTATATAAATAATGCAAAAGAAACGTCAAATATTTTTTGATGTTCAAAATGTTAAACTAAGCCTTTTGATAATATAACTCTACTATAAAAACGTTATCTACTTCTCGGTTAAATCCATTTTAGGGACACAAATTAAATTTACTTACAGCAAAACAATATTATTAATTGAATTGAATTTCGAAACTAAGTAATAGTAAATCATTATTCCCATGTTTGTTCTTAGTTTCTATGGTTACCCTTATGTACTCTTTTCAGATGCATAAAAATCTATTTATAATTTTTTATTTGTCTCTATATGTTTACACATAATTTGATATTTATGATTGTAACCAGATAAATTTTTTGATTCACAAAAATTTATTTACGATTAATATATGTGAATACAGGTTTTTTTTTTTTTCAAAATTTATTTACTACAAATGCAAAATTTTGCGCAGAACATATAAATAAAAAATAGTTGTTATTGATATTTCGTCCATCTGTTCGTTGCATTGTGGGTAAATCCATCATGTAACGTTTCAAACGTCCACATCCAGTTGCATGTTTACTTTTCATTACATTTTAACCTTTCCTTGTCATATCCATAACAGCTGCAGAAGTATCGAAGAATAGACAATTATGTAGGACAACAAATTGTCACACTTCGAACAGTCACATCTCCCTCGTTCCATATCTTCCTGACATTTAAGGGAACGTCATCATATTGATTTGGTGTTTCATTTGACATTCTGATACTTTAATATACAATTATAAAAATTTCTACTGACATTAAAACATATAATACAGTAAATAATAAGTTTAAATTATATATAATGCATTTAAATAAAATATTAACATAAATAAATTTTTAAACATCAATTATATTTTTAAAATGTAGATCTTTTAAATGAAGATGATAATTTTCTCTAATTTTATAATTAATTTGCAGACACGTTTAATAAACTTTAAGATAATATTTTTATAACAGTAAAGTAAAATAATTTTTTGTCATTACTTCATAACTTTTTATATAATGGAAATAAATATATATTATATAAATAATTTTTAGCTGGAAACAACGTAATTGTAACCGACTTTTGTAATAAATTTAGCATGTTAAATGAAATCTTTTCTTTCAAAAAATTGTTTCAAAGAAATTCATATCTTCTTTTCTGGAGCTCTTCACGAATAAAATTTTATGATCATTGATAAAAAAAGGAGACAGATTGGGCTAAAATATATATCCTTTTATACCTTTTTAATATAAAAGATTGTAAGAAATTGAAAAAAAAGCTATTATAAATAAATGGAACAAAAAAATAATCAAAAATACCTTATGTGTCAGAAAAACAAATGTATAATTAAAGATGGTATGTAAAATTGGGGAACTTTATATTACCTATTTGTTTAAATGAATTTCTTTTGTTTCACGTATATATTTTTCTCTCTTTTCCCATTGTTTATCTTGAAATATATGAGCCAATGCGGTTAAGTCCAAAACAAAAAAATTGAGAAAATAAATGTTTTTTGATACATTAGTTTTTAAAATTCTTGGTTTATAATTTATTTAGAAAAGTGTATAAAGACTTTTTTTGGGGTGCAAACTCTGCAAAAAAACAAGATATGTACAGGATGTGTAAATAAAAACACAAATATTTATTAAAATAATGACAGCATCTTAAAAATTTTAGGACTTATACCTTTTGGCAGCTGAAAAACATAAGAAATTTACGTAAAAATAATAAAATAACATTTATTGTCATAAGTTTTATGTTTATTCATCATCACAAACATCATCTTCTTCCGAGTTATTTAAATGTAAATCTTGATCTCCACGTGTTACCAACACATATCGAAAGTAGAAGAATAATTAAATTTTTATTTCGAAGTTTATGTAAAAAAATATTGATAAAAGGTGGAGTTATATTCACAATGGCTTCTGAAATTATTATACAATATATTCAGAAGCTATTAAAAAAAGGGCTGTCTAACCTAGAAAAAAGTAACCAACGAGTAAATCCTTTTTAATAACTAAGAAGATTATTATTTATTTCATCAAAGTTTTCAAAATTCAGAAAATATCAAAAAATGGACTTAATCGCATTAGCTTCTGAGCGGCTCATATATCAATACAGTATTCTAGAAACATGAATTTATGGAAAACAATGTAAACGCTATGAGAATAACAACATATTAAAAACAAATTTGTTAAAAAGAAAATTGTGTAAAATTAAGTGACTAAATTGCGTATTTTTAATAATATTCTGAGCAGTACAGAAATTTAAATAAATTCTCTGTATGACATACTGAAATAAAATGCAGTTCTATTAGGTTTTATAAATGTGTATTTATATAATTTAATATATTCAATAAATTAGACTAAAATGCTTAAAAAAAAAAGAAAAAAGTTGGTAATATTTTAAGAAATATTAAAAAAATAAAAAATGTTTGCATATTAAGTATAAAAAAATAATATAAGTTATCAATTGTGTATGATGTAAAATTTCACAGAAATAACGGTAGTTGAGTTTATTTTCTTGAATTTTAAATTCAAAATGTTTTATTTTCCTCCTTGATAATGTTATGATCTTACAAATACTTAATTTTATAAGAACAAATAGTTATCGACATATAGTTTCATAGAAGTCATATTTAACACTTCTTTCCAAGTAATTTTTGAAAGCAGTGTTTATAAAGATACAATCTGCCATTCTTGAAGCTAAAAAGAAAAAACAATACAAATTACAATTTCAAGCAAAAATAAAAGTCAAACGTTCTGAAAATTCAATTTGTATAAAACCCACAAAATTCGTCACCCAGTGGGTGCACAACAGACTAACACCCAATGCCTTAGGCGATGATCCATGAACCTGAAGGTGAGGCAGAGACGTTCCTTCTTCGTATTCGGACCACCCCATCTAAAAGGCCCTTGTGTGATGTATGGACACTGTGATGGATAGGTCTGTACGACCATTGTATCCTTCCTCCCTTTTTCACAGATTAATGATTCCGCTTTTTGACATTTGAATCACAGAAAAACAATGTTAAGATTCGTCTGCAGATGCGTTGGTTAGGGTCCTCAACAGACTGGCTACGATGCATATTTATGATTAGCTAAAGCGTTATTGTTACATATTGTTGACCACACTATACAAATTGAGGGTGTTGAGTTGCAGATGAAGGTCAATCATTATACACCAAAGCCAAGTGAAGCGATATTTTAGGGGAAATACAAATTTAATTTATCATCTCGCATCCAGCAAAATCTAATCTAATTTTGCAATACAGCACATTTCGGGGAAAATGCTTACGTTGTAGATAGTCTATTTCAAGAGTAAATTTTTTGCAAATTAACTTATGGACTTGAATCTGTCGTAATAATTTCATTCAATTTTATTTAGTCATCGAGTTCTATATGTTAGTATCCACCAGCAAAATAAAAATAAAAGGAACACCTTTTTAATCTCAGAATTATAAGATAGAGGCTAAGTCTGAATCAGCTGAACACATTTTTATGTGCAATATTAATTTGCAGAAAATCAAGGCTTAGATATAGATTTTCATAAAAGAGAGAGGAAAAAAAAAAAGTAAAGCACATTACTATGACAAACAGAGAACTATGGAGAATTTATAAAAACTATTATAGCTTGATTTTTCTTTTCTTACATTTTTTTTTTAAAAAAAAGGTCTTTTTCATTATTAGAGATAAAAATTTACGTAATCATTTTCAGTTATACACATATGTGAAAAAATAATTGTTTTGAGAAAACAATTCTTTAAAAATTAGTTGCTAATAAAAAGAAGAATTTTCCAAAAATAAATAAATAAAAATAAAATAAATAAATAAATTTTTTCTGTCAAATAAAACAATTTGTGAACCAGTTTCGACCAGCTAACCATTAATAAACCATTATTAGTGCAAAAAATTAATAAAAATTGGATGTGTGCACATGTTTCATAATGGTTTTATTTTTTAGAGTGATATTTGCAAAATCTGTCGTAATATTAATACCACTATTTTTATTAATTAAATATGATTAAGCTCTATATAAACAAACAAAAAAAAATACAGCAATTAATTTCTATCAGATAATTTTAACACAAGCATAAAAATTGTTTCTTTGAAGTTATTTCTACAAACATTTTTTGGAATTTTAGGTTTTATGCATAATTTTTATATTAAAATGGTAAGTGGAATTACTTTGCATTGGATAATATAATGCGTGTAAAAACTCTAAAAATTTCATCGATGCGTTAATTCATTCATACTTCTGATACCTTCCTAGACTCATAATTCTCGTTTCTTCATTCTTTAAATTGCAAAGGAAATATATCCGGTAAGGCATTTCACTGCTATTATTATGTGAGAATACGATAAGCTGGAGAGAAGGGGTGCACAAGGAAAAGTGTGCGTGTTCGGGTACAAAATGGCCTACATGTCAACTGAAGCCGGACAAATGACCGACAGATTATTATATTCGCACGATTCCCGTCGGCTGACCGGACGCTCGGACTTAAAAAGGCAGGAAGATGTCCAGAACGGACATCAAAGGGTGGGTAGCGATCTGTGAATGAAGAGTTGACAATGGTTGGCGTCGAAGAACACCCTTTCTTCAATGCTCCACTGGCACCCCCTCTTCTTCTTCACTTTGTTTACAATTTCTCTTATTATTCCATGCCTTTCCTATATTTAAATATATTTCCAAACAGAAAGCAAACTTCTCTGCATGTCAGTACGTTGACCCGTCTAAACGATCCGTGATATCGCAACGAACAAAAATCAACAATAAAAACTTAAAGAAACAGGAACTAAATCTCAAAAATATTGGGATTTTTTTAAGAAAATCGAGTTTTTTTTAAATACTTTATAAGAATATTTTATCAAAATTTTAATGGCAACAAGAATTTACTTTCCATCGAGCGGTGCAACAAGAACAATAAACAGGAAGTCGAATTGCAGCTGCTATGAAATGAGATATTGAAATACATATGTTCTCATATTAACTTTGTGTTCGGTTGTTATACATAGTTTTGTGTAACTGTTCTTGTGTGTTATGTTATTCAGGATATTAAAATAAATAATTTTCAAAGTTAATCTACGAAAAACTTAGTTATTCAAATACTCTCAATATCAGATCACAAAACAAGAACAGTTACAAAATTACACAAGGACAGAACAAAAACTTGAACACTTAGTTCAAGAATATTTCATTTTACTACCTCACATAATGACTGCTGGAATTCGAATCACTGTTTACTGTTGCCACTCGATGTCAACTAAATTTTTGTTGCCATCAAAAGTTAGATAAAATAGTTTCGTTACAGATGGAATTTTGGAATCTGCCGTAAATATGAATATGGTTCTTTCGAATTCTCTAATATTTTAAGCTTTTAACCATTTTATCTTAAATATTAAAAAAATTCAAACTTGGGACTATTTAGAATTTTCGAATTCTATAATTTTCATCATAATTATCATAATACATTAATTAACTATTTTTAATTTATATTTGATCCCTTTATACAATGTGTTCACTTTTGAAATTTAATTTATTAATTATAGAATTCTACCTGAACATTACTTCGTTGTATTGAAGCTTCGAAAGCATTTCATGTCCAATCAAATTAGGCTAAATATTTGTTAATTATTAATATTGACGTACACTTAAATTTCGCGAAACCGATTCTTTCCAATTTTCGAAACCCAAGTAATTGAAATTAACTAGGGGACAAAATTCAAATTATGTATGGCATCTTCAGTAATAATTTTCCCATAAAATTAAAGCTTTTTTCAATTAAAATGTATATTAGGTAACTATTATCAAGTTTATTCATAATTTATTTTGACTCTTGAATTCATCCAAATTTTTAAAAATTTCATCCTAATTTATTGGATGACAATTTTCGATTTTAGACAATATGGTTTAACTTCAAGTAAAAATTAGTTTTTTAATCATTACCATTTTCTTTTATTTATTTGAATGATTGCCAAGCTTTAAGATGTTATTTGTATCTAAGATTGTCTTAAAAAATAATTGAGTTTTCATTCTGACTTATTTTCGAATCGGGTGAAAAAAACTTGTTTCATTTTATCTTTATTAATAATAGATCGAAAGTACCAGAATTCTTTTATTAATGAAATAATTATCTTAATGAATAACATACTAATTAAGAAATATTATAACTTTCAATAGAAACAATTTCATTGTACCAAGTTTAAATTTTTTATTGCTCCCCTATTTGAGAGAAACATTTCATTTGACATGCAGTTTCCACAATCTCGTAACACAAATTTTCAGTAAAATTCAAATTTAAATTAATCATTTTGTTCAAGCTTTCATGCTGAATAGAATTTTCGCTAAATGACAAATTTAGACATTGCAAGAAAAACTTCAAAAAGATGTAATAATTTTAAGCAAACAAGTTTTCGTTTCCGAAGTCTCAAAAAATTAACAATTAAAACCATTGTAACAAAATCATATTTAAATTCGGAAAGTGCTTCTGAGAGTTAATCATGTGATTAAGTCCTTCCTTCTAGGAAAAAGTAAAAAGAGGAAAAGAATTTTTCTGCATCCTTCGAACAGTGGATGACAAAGAGAACACGAAAACTAAAACACCATCCCCGCTTTCTTAACATACCTATGCTTTTTGGAAGATATTAATTTAAAAGGAAGACACACGGCTGTAAATGCTTTGAAATGTCAACTTAACGTTTTGATTTTCACAAGGTGAAATAATACTCTTTCGGCAAACACGGGCCCGACAAAACGAGGAGTCAAAAATCGTTTTAAAAGCTTCTCAAGATTAAAGAGGACTTTACTCTGTTAATTGCCAAAGGATAGACCGACTAGATTAAATCACAGATTCATTTTTTTTTCATCTTCTTTCTAATCTTATCCACCCCCACAACCCCTTGTCTTCTAATTTCCCTTCTCTTTCCTTGTACCAACAATTCCGACGAAACTAATTTCGCTTATTTAATGAATTTCACCCGAAAGCCTTTTCCTCAGTTAATTAAGTTTTCTCGTTTGGCTTATGATAAAACACGATTGAACGTTAATTAATAAAAATTCGAAGCACTTAATTATTTTTACACAAGGAAGCTTTCTTCTGACGAAGTGAAAAGAACGACACTCGCCGCCCGCTAGATGGCGCTGCAAAAGCATTGCAATTGTTGCTTGTAATGTTCGCTTTTCTGCCGAGCGTAAAAGGAAGACTTGTATTTTTCATTTCGAGTTTGTGCTTGAAAACGTAATTAACTTTTCCTTCAGTTTGATACTGTTCTAGAACAACAGGTAAATAATAATAACACGGCATGAAAATACGGAGGAAAAAATAGGATAAATTATTTCAATCTTGCACTGTTTGTTTTAATATTCAAGCACAACAGATAATTCTTCTGATTTTTAAAGAAACGACTGCGCATTTTATGAGAAGGGACCATCTGTACTCAAATATGAGTATTTCTTGATACCTTTCATGATAAGCATAATTTTAGAATAAAATATATGACAAGTTCGATAAGTTAAATGAAAGTGAAAAAAAAACATTGACGGTTGTGGAAACCTATTTATTTCTATTAAAGTTAGGGCTAAATTACAGCACATATCCAACAAAGTTCTCCTACTTTTCATTTCTGATAAAAATACAGTTAATTCCTGATTATATACGAGTCAATTGTTTGGTTTGATGGTTACCCGTGATGTTAAAATTCCATAAATCTGATATCTCTAATAAAGAAGTTTCAATGCCAAGAAAGGAAATTGAAAATATATTTTTGAAGAAATTAATTATGCAAATATTAAGCATGATGTTCGAATGATGTATTGAATTATGATTATTATTCTTTAAGAAATAAGTATGTTTATGTAAGCTATTTAAACCATAAATTTCAAACGTTTATTGGTATTAATTTATTTCCTTTTTCATAATCTTGCCGATTAACCAAGATAATTAGATTAACCAACTGTAATTTGACTTTTTGGAGGAAAGTAACTGGCCAGTAAACATTTTCAAAAGAAAAACAAAAATTTTCAAAAAACTTTTAATTAAAATGATGTATAAAATGAAAAACAAACATAACATTTCAATTCCTGTAAGCATTATATAAATATACTTCATAAAAAGATGTCAATATAATCCATTTGTATTTTTCGTAAAAATGATTCATTTCATTCCTACATATTTGACATTTCTGGATTTTAAACCACAAATGTTGCTACAAGTTATGAAGGTTTATAAATGAATTATTTTTCTAAAATAAATTAATGAAATTAAAAAAAAATATTGAAAAAAGCGATGCGTGAAAAAAAATCGTCTTTGCCTATTTAAACTAGAATAAAGTTGTCTTTTTCATTTTGCTTTTCTTCTGTTCTAATGTCATCGTGTTCAGTTTTTAAAGACATATTACTAAAAATTTGAAACTAATTATTCAGAACAAAAGATAATTTTCATGATTTTGAAAACTTTTACACATGAAAAAAAATATAATTCTTTATTACTGATAAAAATCATGCATGGATTTTTTTCTCACTGCTGACGACACTCAGATATTCGATATTGAGTTTCGCCTTGTTTGCTCGATGAATGCGATTTGAAGACAGGCAACAAATTCATCGACAGGTCGGATTTATGTCATCGTCTCAATACGATATGACGTATATGAAATCTTATCTGACGTCACAGATATTTTAAACCAAAGAGAATTATAATAAAGTGACGTAATCATGATCATAACTGGAACAAAATAAAAACTCACTATATGGTTAAAAAGATCCACGAAATTATCAAAAATTGCATTGAGTTTATATATATATTGTAATTAATCAATGTAAATTAAATTAGGAAAGCATTTTAAAATCTTCCATAATTAACATTAAATAAATTCAAAATATTAAACTTATAAGCCCAAACTAATACAATCCATAAAAAAATATTAAGTATATTTTTAATAAACATTTTATTAGATGCTTAATAAAATTTATCCCTGGTGGTTAATTTTTGGGCACAAGCGCGATAAGGACAATAGATATTTATGCTTGTTTGTTTGCTTGTTTGTTTTGCTTGTTTGTTTGTTGCTCAAGGGTCACTTTTTCACACGAAAACTAATTAGATCGGGGTATACGGTTTAAAGTGGACTTAGAACTACTACAAACACTACTCATTATTGAAACAAAGAATAGAGCGCAAAACATTTAGCTGCTAGTTTGGCATTGTTCAAAATGCCTTTTAAACCACAAAGTGATGAGCTGGCGTAAAAAGTGATCGCCCGCTTGGTGCATCTTTTTTTTTCTTTCAAGATACTGTATTTGAAATGAACCAACTGCTTCATTTACTCGCTTTATTTCAATGAATAAAAATAATTGGGAATGAAGCCGTACAGATATTTTTGATTGATATTTGCTTGTTAATTACAATTAATGGTTATATATATCTTTTGCAATTTATAAACGCATTTTACGGAAAAATACGTCATTTACAAATAACAAAAAGATATAACTTTTTTACTATTCAAACTCTTAACTTATATTCTACGGAATTTCACAGTCCCCAAATATATAAATGAAGACTGTCGAATGTTTTATTCCAAGAAGTCAGGTCGCTTATAAGCATCAAATCATTATTATGATATCCTAGCTAAAACTACTAACAAACTGAAGAAATAAAAATATAATATTACTTGGCGCGTCCGATTAACTAAAATTTTGTACAATAATTATTGAATTTTTGAAGTATTTAATGCTGTTATCTTTTTCAGTATAATTTATAATTTTCAGTGACTTTTTATAAAGATAATTTTCATTTTATGTATATGTCATATTGATTATCCGAAAATTTCTTCGCACAATGATCTCAGATGATTTTGAAACGAATTATCCTTAAAAAAAATGCACGTATCTTAAAAAATAAGAAAAATGGGAAATCAAATTGCATTTAAGTAAGCTACTTTATATTAAATTTCTTTTCTTTCGAAAATTGTGATTGTAAGCCAAATACTTTCATTTTCTTTTTCCTGTTCATTTACTCAAATAAAAATAAAATAAAGAAAATTGCAAATTAAATGTAACAAGCTTTACTTAGAAAATTTCACCCTTATCAAATAAATATGCTATCATAAAAATGAGAACTATAAAAGAGTAAATAATTTATTATATTTAAAATTATCAAATCAGTACCTATTTTTAACAATATAATCAATTATTTATTTAAATCTCATTTTAAACTAAGCATTCATCTCTTTCTGGGGTAGAAAGAAAATTTTAAGGGATTGAATTTAATATACATATATATATATACATACATACATATATGTGTGTATGTGTGTACGTGTATTATGTATGAGAAAAATAAAAATGCAGTATTATTTTAATTTGTTATGCATATTACCTTTAATTTATATATATCCATAAATCTTTAAAACAGGCAAAATAATTTACGGATAAATAATCAAAGTCACTAGAAGTGTTCCATTCATTAGAGATACAGACTGTTAATTTATTCATACTTTTTTTCAAGAAAACATAATTTAAACTGCATTCAATTTCTGTCGCATAAACATAAAACTAAGCTTTAGAAAGATTATAATAGATATGGCTTTCATTTAATTGCTAAAAAGATATCAAAACTAAAAGCTGAATATATGAACATAAATTCTGTAAGAAATTTATGTCAAAAATTCTACTAGGAACATAAATTTTAACCATTTCTAATGAAAACTTATTTTAATAATGCAGCTAAAATTCTTCCTAATTTGATTTTGATCATAATTACGATAAATTCAAACAAAACGGCTTTTTATTTAAAGAATTGTGTTTATTAAAATTATTACAGAATAAATTTAGAAAACAATTATTAGTGATAGTTAAATGCGTCAATTATAATTCAGAATATAGAGAACATACATTGATAAAGAGCGGATAGTTTTAAAAATTAATATGAAGAATAACAACAATAAATTCTTAGGAAGCCAATAATAATTTATAAAATATACTGACAAATACTTTCAGAAATATTTGAATAACCCGAAATAAAATACCACAGATATATCGATAATTTTATAAGAAGCATTTCACTGGAAATATACAGACGCAATACACCATAAATTAAGAAAAAATCTTGTCATTTTTTTTAAATCCGGAAATTCTCTTGTGATAAAAATAAAAAGTTACCCTTATTTCACAAAACTCCATTTCAAATTTAGAAGTGTCTGCCAATGCATAATTGAATGTAAGAGACCACGTTTTGAAATGGGATCGATATTACCGAGTAAAATGAGGTGGCGACATTTTTCCGATTTCGCAATGAAATTTAAAAGCTTTTCCACTCTGCAACTTTTAACGCCGTTATTGAATCCGTCTTATTTTTCAGTCGTGAATTTGATTTCATTATAAATTTTTTTTTTTCTCCTCTGAGGTCAAAGAAGTATTCAGTTTATGCAACCAAATTATTATGCATACATTTTAAAAGTAATCGCTCATTATATTAACACCAAAAGCGATCATGATTCGGGAATGAATATGGTTTGATATATTAGAACAAGCAAATGACATAAGAATATAACAAATTTTGCTTATAAAAATGCTTATGACTTTTTTACTGTCCGTTCTATGATTGAATACTCATAGTATTTATTGTTCGAAGTTTATTTTAATCAAAAATTTCTAAACTAATTTTTTTTTTTTTTTTTTTTTGCGTAAAATTGTAATTTGTTTCAGATATCAAATAATTAGATGATATGCAGCAAAAATAAATATTAAAATAATTAATGCTGTAGATAGATGAAATCACTTCTTATTCATGTACAAGCCGCAAAAATTATATTTAAAAGAAAAATATTATTTTATCAGAAATAAAATGCGTTTTTTTTACTTCAAAACTGGAGTGAATATTATATTTATTAATTGAATAAAATATGTTTTTATTTTAGATTAAAGAAAATCTTTCAAATTTCTCTTTTGTGAAATTCACTGTCGTCTCTGAAACTATATATTTTGAATTAAAAAATAAATTTGATTCACTGAAAATAAATGCTTAAAATATAATATTTTCCTGTTTTTTAGATTTAATATTTTATATCAGTAATTGAATCAATTTTGAAAATGTACCCAGATGAAATGAAAAACATTAAAATTATATTGCTGCTTAGTTTTTATTTATGGTAGCAATACGATATTTAAAAAGTGAGAAATTTCAGCAATTTAATTATCTCATTTCAAACAAAAATTTTTTTTTTATCATTTGACAGTAAATACAATTTGATTTTTTTTAAAAATTACATCTAAAAGGATATTTTTCAGATTTTAAACTTACATATTACATTTAATTAATTTATAAATTCATACAGTAACACTTATTTTATAGTTTTTTTTTTAAAGTAACGGATAACTTTGTAAAATAGATGTTTGACTATAACTAGGCTTTATGATTTTAAAAAAATATATAAAAAGATCGTTAATTTCTCTATTTTTCATTTAATAATATATAAATATTTAATTTCCTTATTGGAATATTTTAATTTTTTCATAATAATGAGTATTACCATTATTACAATTATAATAACTATATATGGATATAAATTAATTTTTATAAAATTTAATTTATTATCTGTAAATCTCAGGTACATAGTGAAATTGATTATCAAAAGAAATTAATTTCAAAAATTAATTATTTAAAATATCAAAATAGAAGATACAAAGAGAAAAAGATAAATCTAAGAATGCAAGTTTTGTTTTATTTAAATAATAGATTATTCAAATTTATATATTCTATGGAGTTTATGTTAGCACAATTTAAGAAATATAAATGATATTATCGTTCTAGTTTTTAAGACTGCAGAGAATCTTAAGATTTCTGATTTATTCTTTGGCGGTCAATGCGAAGGTAACTTTCCAAGATAAGACTCTTTGAAAACAGAAAGAGGGGTATTTTCGATATTTTCTGACGTGTAATTCAATTTAGTGTTGTATTATTTTAAAGAAAAAAATTACAAAAGAAAAAAAATTGTTGTAAACATACAATTCCTCTTCCTCCCTCCCTCAAAGTCCTTCTTTCCCATCCCTCCTTCAAAAGACACGTTCACATTTTCAACTCGCATTAGTGTTTAAAGCCACTACGAGAAGTATATATAAGTGCTTAAGCTTTCACTTAACGCTTTAAAGAAAAAAAAAAAAGCAGGAAGATATAAAGCTGAGAAAACGATGTTTAAAATTGGAAAAAGCCCGTTACAAATGCCGCAGCTGTTCTTATTTTTTATCCCAAAAAAAGAAAAAGAAAGGGAGACCGGCTGTAGTGGACAAAACTAAAAAACTTTTTTTTTAAGTAAAGAGCGTGTCCATTTTTTGTGTTGAACTTTATATATATATTTTTTTCTTTTCATTTTGTATCATCGCTTCCCCGTTTTTGTGGTCCAAAAGTAGTAATACTACTCAAAAGTGGTCTTTTCGAAGTACTGAAAATCGATACATCATTGAAATTTTAAACACTTGTTAAATGGACGTTCCTGTTGTCTAGGGGAGAAGCTGTATAGGTAGAGGGAACAAAAAGGAGATGGGGAGAGACACAAATGGAATAAATATATTCATTTAGTCCAAAATTTCTGATGTACCTTTTGCCTAAATGGATAAAAAAAATGAAAAGTATTATTCAGTATTCTTGAGGAAAAAATCTTTAAAAAATCAACTATAATTTAAAAGGACTTTTTCTTCATTTAAATAACAAAAATCCTTAAAGATCAAATAAAATCATTTCTAACTATACCAAAATATAAATCGTACTTTGAATAAATATATCATAAAAAAGTTATTGTTATTTCTTCTCAGTTCTCTCTCTCTCTCTCTCAGAATACGATAAATAAAAAATAAATATTCCCACAAATGTAAAAAGTATTTTGTGGAAACATTTTTTAAAATATTGTTTTACATCATTTATTGTTTTTTTTACACGGGAAACATTATTTTTAATTATATTTCCCATGTAAATATATTTCCCCCATAAATAAGATTGCAAAATAAATTTAAAGTTATATTCGGTATTATACAGGATTTTTAATTGATCAACGATAAGAAATTATATATTGAGTTTCTCGGAAAGTAATTTTGTTTTTCATGAAATTGAAAAACGTATAACTAATAAATATCGTATTACATTGCATATTGTCCATTCTAGTCCAATAGCTTTTACTATCTTTCTGGTAGTAGCACGATTTCGCACTCATAAAGTGGTTGGTTTTTACTAGCAAAAAGCTGATCCAGGTAGGAAAGACGAAATTACTTTCCGAACAACACAATAGCTTAAATTGAATTTTTATACTTCTTGTGATACAGTATCCCAAATTTTACACGATACAAGCTCTTTCGTTACTGTTTTAAATTTCTCCCATTTTAAAATTATATTAATTTATAAAATTTCCTGCTGAACATTTTTGAAGTTATTATTATTTTTTATACCTAAACTTTCAATGAAACAGAAAAAATGCAATCAAACTCATTATAATAGATACTATTTGGTGGAAAATATCCACAAATCAAAATAAATCTCACTTCTGCTTCAGAATACATATTAAAAAACTTTCGATTTTATTTCCGCCTGCTATTTTATTTATATACTTGTAATAAATGAAGAACTAAAATACCTTTTTATTACTTTAAAACATTTAATTGTGCTAAATTATAAATATTTATATTAATTGTGGGTACCAATCCTAATTTACAAGCAACAGTGAATGCAAACACTATTCTGCATATAAAGCTAAGTTTTAAATATAAGTTAAGATAATATTAAAGGCACTGTTTATGAATTTATAGAAATGAAGAAATCATTAAAAAGAAAAATAGAAACAACTTTTTAATGAAAACTACAAGATAATATATTATAAGTATCGTAAGCGCCTTTTTTTTAGTATCTTTTTTTTATCTTTCCCAATGTATACAAAGAATTTAAAAAATGAAATTTAAAGCCAAAAAACCTTAGTTATGTTGTCATTAGCTTCAAATTTCATTTTAAATTCTTTTGTATATATGTATTATAGTATCAGAGGAACGTAGGCGTTCTAAATATTGTTACAAACAAATGCTCGAAAAAAAGTGATTTACACTGAATAGGTTAAAAGTATCACGTTTTACCATTGACCTCTGTTCCCCTGGAAGAAATAAATTATCTCTAGTGATTCTACGATTTCTTGTGGGTCCTGCACTGTTATACTTTGACGCAGAAGTGCTCACTTTGTCTCAGAAGTAACCATTTTTTTTATCCTTTGCATTCGGATAAGAAAAATCATATATATATTTTTTAAAATTGCAATAACTTTATAAGTGTACATTATTCAGGTATTTTTCCATTAATAAATGATTTCCCTTCATTGATTTTATTCATAAATTAGAAAATTTCCGTCGCCTTGCTTGATAATTTGTTTAATTATGAAGTAATCAGAGCTCTTTTCGTAAGAGAATATCAGTTTAACCTATCACGCTTTTTATACAAAACTTGTGATTATTTTCTTCAGTTTCATGGTGTGTTTCAATCATGTAAAATATGCTTACAACTTTAAATACACATATTTTTTTTATTTTTGTAGGAATATTCTACACGAATTAAGAGTAATGAAATGACGGGTAGCTATATAATTGAAAAAAATACAAGGCTTTATACAGATTCACATGAAACAGTTTTGCTTGAATTTTTTAGTTATGTAAATCAAATTAACATAAAGAAAATAAACATTCCTCGAAATAATGACATCGTTCATTTAGGCTGTTTCTATTTTATAGATTTTGTATCGACAGTTTTCATGCATTAGTGTATCGAGTTTCCGAAAATTCCAATTCAATTCATCGAACTAAACCGATAGTTGAATAGTCTGTGCCATAACTTTTAGTTAAATAATTCGTCTTTTACCAAAAACCAAGATTTTTGTAATGGTTCATTATTTTTTTAATCGCTAAACCTCGATATAATTCAGACTCTATGAATAAAGTATGATAACTGAGAACCATTAAATCGGCTTCTAGCTTAAAATTGCTTGTTCTCAAAAATAAATAATTACTTTAATTAAAAATGATTCATTTGGCATTATTAGTATAATCTCCTCATTGCGGGAAACATTTTTCATTCCAGATAAATTGAGATAATACTGATGGAAAACTCAATTCAATACCAAGGAACAAAATGTATACCATGTTTAATCTCATATTGATTAGCGTTCAAACAATAAATTCAAGAATAAAATGCAGTAACAAAGTTTTTGAAACACAGGAAATTTTTATTTTGATATTTTTAGTGAGTATATATTTTAATTTGAGGTATATTCACATTAAAGACATTAATTGATGTTAAAAAAATAGATAAAAAGGGCTCTTTGTAATTATCCAAGAAAATTTTAAAGTTTAATGTAAAATAATAGATTTTTGGCAAACTTTACAGGGTAATTATATAAAAGTTTCCACACTCTATATATTAAGTTTGTGAATTTAATCTGTTAAATTATAAAACATGTTTATAACACGTATAACATATATTTTTAATGATAGAATAGATAGAGTCATCAATATTCATATGCATATCCCAACTCTCTAAAGACAAAAATTCTTAAAATGCATCTAAGAAGACAATTGGTTATTTGAAAAAATTATATTTAATAAGTAATCCTTTTTTCTTGTGTTAAGATTGAACTTAACCCAAAGATTGTTGATTTGCTTTACCATGTACAATTGAACTGAACTGAAGTTGTGTACTAAATAAGAAGCTTCTAAAATTAGATGGAAACCATATTTATATACAATATGAATTTTTGGGAACAGATATTAGTTTTCCGATGTACCACACAGTCAAGAACATTTGGTATAGCCTAAATAATTTTTAATACTGTAGATAATACTGGCATCATCCCTTGATATTTATTTGGAAATTTTCTTTCTCGTACGCAGCTTTCCTCTAAGCATATTTAGACTTATGCAGATAAAATTTAATAGGACGGAAAATAATAGTTTGTTCTATGCATTTACAAGCAATTCGCTCAATATTCGGAAGCTGTGAGTAATGAGCAAAATATGAATTAAAATTCATATTATTCTTCAGTTTTGTGAACAAATCTGAGTCGTAAATATGGACACATGGATTATTGCTCATTAGCAAATGTTTAAATGTAATTTTTAACTGAAAGCCACAAAAATTAAACTAAGCATTAAAACAATTGCCAAAAGAACGCAATTACAAGCATTCCTTTAAATCATTTATTTTTCTCCATATTTCTATAAATGTTTATGGTAAATGTAATACACAAGAATCCATTCAATATAATGGCTATTGATGTTAGCTAAATCATTATTTTTGCTTTACATCCTTGAAAATATATTCGAAATGATTTGACTATCACTACCGTTAATTTCTCATTGCTTTCAAAGGCAAATTATTATACGTCGGTCAACAACAAAAAAGAATGGATAATGATATACAAGATATCTCTGCAAATAAAAGATTTGACTTCAAATTGTAAATTCGTGCAAGGCGTATGAATAACATTTGTTGAAATGTTATAAGTTTGTTTCTTAGGATGAGGTTAATTGTTTTATGTTACATTTTATCTTCAAATTCAACTGAGAATCTCCTCACTGTTAAAAGCGATTTTTAATTTCATTTAACATTCCAAGTGATGTTATTGAAGAGATTTTCCTTAACGAGTGTAAATTAAACATGCATTTAATAGTGATTCCAGTTACATAGTAAAGATTAAAATCAAATAAGAAAATTTGTTAATTACTGTTTCAGTAAATTAAATTTAGTACTTAACAGAAAATTCTAATTTTCAGACGTTCTTGTCACATAAATGGTGACTAAAAATAGTCTTTCCTGCCTCTGATTTAATTTTTTTTAAGCTGTTACGCACACACATACACACATGCTTTGGTAATGATATGAATAGTGACATAAGGGTATGTGTCAGAGAATGGAACTGTAAATCTCTTCAATACCGAAGAAAGAATTTGCTATTGGAACTCCTTAACATATTCTATTACTTATTTCGAATCGAATAAGAATTCGTCTGACTTCATTCTCGAGTAGAGGCGCTACACAAAATAGGCAGAACATCTTTAGAAAATTAATGGATGAGTTGGTTTTAAAAAGAAACTTTTTGTATTATTGAGACGACAGTCCTTCACAATGTAAGCGCGATACTCGCTTCTTAATCTCCTTAGTGAAAAGGTGTTTTGGGTTAAGCAAAAATATATATATAGTTTTCCATTCGCGCAATAATTATCAAAATTTCGGATCAAAAGATACTGTCGACCCTCTTTACCAATTCTCTTTTCCGCCCGAGAGTGTGAACGTGTGCTGGCTCAAAAGAGATCTCGTGTTAAGGAACAAGTACGGTTGTGATTAAAACATTGGTAATGCTATTGTAATGAGAGAGATGGCAATGCCACTAAACTTGTTTGCGACTGAGGGGCCCGAAACGGAGAGAGAAGCGTCATTAAAATAATTAAGGAAGAGAGGGCGAAACTCGGAAAATGCGACTTGTTTTTTAGTTTTTCAGAAAGACATTTGCGAGAGGGAACTTATAAGAGGATTACTACAACGCAAAAGCGCCTGCACGCACACGCCCAGGCGAAATCGAGACTTGGCAAGCGCTCTCTTCCTAAAAGATTTTGTTACTTGTTTGTTCGTAAGCGCGAAAAGTTGGCACATAGTAGGTATGACGATAAAAGCAAAAGAAGTAGAAGAGATACCCCACCCCCAACCCTTGTCCTTTTACTCTAATGATAAAATGATTAAGTTTTCTGGCGAAAACTTCCCTCGCCGACGCCTCTGTTTGTTTTCTCTTGCAATATTCCTCAAGCAACTGGTGGCAGTGATTCGCGTTCGATAAAAGGCAGTCAGATTTTCATCGTAATCGATTTAGGGAAGACGAGGTGAGTTCTCGCCTAAAATTTGTTTCTTTGTAGGGGAGAGTCGGAGGGGTGTATCGAAAGGAAGACTTCTTCGTTAGCGAGTTAATTAAAAAGAGGAAAGAAACTGCTGAGGTAATGTGTACCAAGTTGTGTTTCACGTTTTAATCCAGTTATCAAAGGTACGTCAGAGTTGCATCTTTTGTTTTAGAATCTGTATCTTTATCACGATACAAGCTCTTCTTGTCTGGTTATTCTTTTGATTGTTTGATGTTGTGATAGAACTGTTGTTCATTATGAGAAGGAAAAAAAAAACTGTAATTCCTAACTTCAAATTTAATAAAGAAGTAAAAATATGACAAATTCAAAGCCATAATGTGAATTGTTTGTTAATTATTTTTCTCATTAGAATACCTTGAAAGTACATAAAAAGTATCTTTCCACAATTAATTCATTTTTTTTAAGTATTAATACAAGGATACGTATTTAGTTGATTTACGTGAATATAAAAATGAAAAATAAAGGAGAAATATAAAAAAGAAAAAAGGAGTAGTTGTGTGACAAATATTATCATTTCGGTTCACAACAAAGATTGAAATAGGAAGAAAAAAAAGCAGCTATAAATTTCTACAAAATCTCCTCGAAATTGATTCCTGCAGAACTAAATCTTCAAAAGCAGATCAACAGGTGTTTCAAGAAGACATTTTGTCCCTTTGTAAACAAAAAAAAAAAAAAGAAAGGAACAGAAAGAAGGGACATGGACAATCGAATATTTCTATCTCCTTGGAAACAGTTCATAGAAAAACTGGACAATCTTCTAAGCTATGCTGTTTACAGCTGAGCACATATGAACGAAATGAGTTTAAAGCTACCATGCATTGTACATGTTAGGTGAAAGAATTTTTTAAAGATAAGTAAATAAATAAAAATATGAGGTCTATTTCTATCACTGATATAATTTCATAGAAAAAACCCATTAAAATCACTTGAAACTATTAAAAAAATGATGTAATATATAAATTTGTTAATTGTTAATAGGAAATAGTTTCTAAAAAACCGACAATCTGAATATTGATGTTTCTATAGAATAAATACTATTAATAATACTATAATATATAGTTGCAATATATTATTACGCTAAATTTGCAACATTTAGTGTTGTTATTTACCAAGTACGTTTACAAACCAGCATTAAAATAACTGCTTGATGATCAGAAAAGATCATCCAATGTTTAACAAATATTGCAATTTTTACAGAAAATACGAAGATAAATATATTTTTGGATAGTGTTTTTTTTCCTGCTTCATTATAGAACCCACAAAGTTATTATACGATGTCTACAATGTTTTAAAATATTTAACCAGATGTAAATATTTGCTAGATTCCCAGATTACGTTATAAGTAACAAAATAGTGAATACATTCTCAATTTGCTTTGTTTGGTAAAATGTTGATTGCGTTAAGGTGTTGATTCATGGTAAACGGAGTGATTTTAATCTAAGAAAAAGTTATTACTATCTAATTCATGTTAGTACTATTTAAATATTGACCTAACTAATCTTTCTTACTAACTGACCTAACTAATTGAACCTCTTGGTGCACTGGGAAATGATCGAAAAGAATGCCACAGTCATTAAGGAGCTCTACATTGCCCAGCTACACCGCGTGAATAAGGCTATTCGACTGAAAAGACCTGATCGATATGGTCAAACCATACTCCTTCACGACAACGCCAGGCCCCATGTAGCATAAGTCGTCAAAACCGCACTCCAAGAGCTCGAACGGGAGATCCTTTAGTATCTACCGTATTTACCGGACCTTGCACCGACCGATTACCATCTTTTCCACTACTAGTAAAACCATATGAAGGGCCTTATCTTCGATAACAAAAAGATCCTTAAGAACTGGCTCAACAACTTCTTTGATACCAGACCAAGCGATTTTTGGCGGAACGGCATCAACAAATGGGTCGAGAGGTGGGAAGAGGTTGCAAACAACAACGGCGAATATATAATTAATTAACTTTATAAATAAAAGTTTTTGATACAAACGCTACGAATTTATTCCCGGACCTAGTAGTTAAGTATTTGTGACAAGTAATTTCTATCTGAAAGAAAAGATATTTTTTCTCACAACCGTTTTTTAAAAATGTATCGATTCCAAAGAGGAATCATAAGCATTGATTTATTTTTCTGTCAATAATTTGAAGCAAAATTTATTCTTTGAAACAGCTTGTAAAAATTTTATTTAAAAAAAAAAAACACTTGATATTCTTTTCTTATTTTAAAGTCAATGTTAAAAAAAAAAGTTTAAATACTCTTCCCCACCGAGTTTAATTTTAAATTCTCAATGACTTGACCGGAAGTTCCCGCAAGACCACTTTTAAAATCAATTCTAAGACACCCTCCAAATCCCCGGCATTTCCCTGTTTTATATTATTTGATTCATGTTTTTCCAAACCATTTATCCTTCCCTACTTACAAAAGCAGTGACCCCTTATTCCACTCTTTGCAGGAAATTCATTGATTATGCACACATATTTAGAAAAAGGAAGAATTTTTATACTTTTTAGAATAATTTTTAGTATACACGAGTAAGTTTCTGTAACTTTTATTATAGTTGTTCAGTCCAAAATTTTTAAATTTAAGAAACTGAAAGCATATTTCCGTTTCTGGGTACAAATTCGAAATTTTTACTAATAGTTTCATTATTTATAGCTAAATGAAATTGAATTTTACTTCTTTGTAAGAAAATCCTTACACCGAGTTGAAAAAAAGCATGTAAAAACAAATTGGTTATTAGAAAAAAAAAGATTTAAATTCAGATAAATATTTACAAAATTTGTATGAAAACAAGGATTCTTTTAATCATTTGCTTGATGAAATAAACTACTCACACGTACTATAGTATTACACAAGGTCTGAAATATATTCCAAATAAAAATACCGTGCGGAGAGAAGTTCTTTTGCATTTTAAAGTTGAATCAAAGGTTTTTTCAGTTGCATAAAGGCCAATGAGATTATGTAATATTTCAATGCCTTTTGACATTGTTTATTTACAAATAGCAAATTTAGTATAAATTACAAAATATTTTGTTATACAACATCATTAACATGTCAAATTCAATTGAGGGACGTAGGAAGTACTTCAAATAATTGAGTATTTGTAAGTTAAGTATTCAGTATCGATTCTTTAATTACAACACGATGTTATACAATGTGTTAACACGGATGTGACTTTATTGTTTCTCGCGTAGATCTTGCCGAATTGAAATAAAAGTTTATGGAATCATGCCCGTAAACTTTTAATAAAGCAATAATCCGATACTTGAACATAACATTGAATACACGATTAAAGATTGTATTTAGCACACACATTTTTTTTATTTGATTATTCTAGATTCGATGGGGATAGAAAGATTACTCTGTGGTATGACAGCCCACGTGGACCTAGGCCAACAGTGCCCATCATTGTTCTTTTGACAGAGAGGGCCTGGGGAGCGAAGCATATGTCCCGATTAGGTGGTCAGTCTAATGTGAAACACCCTGTGTTTAGTTTCCAAGCATGCTTGGTACTCAATTTATTGTCACACTGATGGGATGAAAGTATAAGTCGATCTTGCCCAGTCAGAGGACCGAACCTCGGACTTGTGCCTTGGGAGCGTGAAACGTTACCACTAAGCCACCGGGCTGTGACAGAAATATTATTTATTTAATTATATAGTGTTTATATATATATATATATATATATATATATATATATATATATATATATATATATATATATATATATATATATATATATATATATATATATATATATATATATATATATATATATAAATATAAATAAAAGATACTTTAAAGCTAACAATCTAAATTGAAGCAAATAAGGCAGAATTTTTTAAACATGTTTAAAAATCAATTAAAATAAAATTTTCATACTTGTAGTCAAAATCTCAATTCTTTTATAAGAAATCGCATAAAATATGTTTTAAGTTTACTTTTGATTTATTGATAAATGATATTATAAAAATGCAAAATCATAAATACAACTTCTCAATATACAGGCAATCCTTATAAATTAATCATTCTGCACTAAATAAACAATGCTGTGTAAAGGAATTATTGAACAAATATTTAAATACAATATATTTGGATGATTTTAAAATCTATACAAAATGATCAAGACACATATATACTAATTAACAATATATCTTTTAAATATTTAATTCGCAAACTAAACATCCAAATAGATATAAAAACCAGCTCATGATGTAATTGAAAACAATTTATTGCAGTGACAGTTAATTTCCTTTGAATCACTCTTAAATTGCCTAAGTTCCTACTTGTACTGATACTTACTTTTTCAATTTTTCATGTCACAGCAGCTGGAACCAAGATAGTCAGTGATTGACACAGATATATTACTTGCTAATGCGTGGGTAAAGAATTTGGAACTAAAGAACTGATGATTATTTGTAAAGGGAGATTTCTTCGAAAGCGTGTCCTTGTAGTTTAAAATTTGAAACCATACAGAAAAATCTACAAATTTGGCCAGCCATTCCTAGAAGTATCATTTAACTTGGTGGACATTACGATCACATCCAAATTTATGCTTTTGTATTTGCCACAAGTTAATCTAAGGTTTCTCCAGTTTTCGAATTTGCAAATTTTTAGAAACGACTTATTTGTTTTCCAAGTGAGAATCAGATTCAAGACTTAAAACTTAATATAAATTCTAAATCACTATGTATATATAAACCTCGAATCGAATCGAAGATAAGAATAGTACCACTTGTTATGTCGTCCTTCTACCCACAAATACGATACTTAAGTTCATAAGCTTACGGTTGTCTTGTATCAAAAAAGTATAAAATCTCTTTTCTTGTCACAAGATAATACAAGAACTGACTTGGTTACAGTCTCAACGTTTATTGATTAAATTTGATTTTATAAGATGAAACATTAAGACTATTCAAAGGTAATTAATCTGAATTTTCAACATTGTAGATTAAAAAAAAAAAATTAAGCAACTGCGTTTATATTATCAAAAAAATAGGAAGAATAGCCCCATTTTCTAGTTATACAATGGAGATTCAGATACAGTCTTAAGAATTAAAATCAGCTTAAGTTATAAAGATTTCTTTTTTTTTACAAGTAAAAGAATCATTTTAGAATATGATCGGCATAATTTTCTCTCTTAAAATTTGATAATTCAAAATGCAGTTAAATACAATAGATTATTATTTGTAATATTTTTTGACGTGTATTAAGTTTGTCATCATAAACTGCCATGTACAAATATATTTTTAATATGAAAAATTCTTAGAAAATATAGCATATAGCACGATGACAATTTCAAACTAAACATCTTTGTACTACATAATTATAATCTGAAAATTAATGTTTTTGTGATAATTCCTTTTAAAAACTATCTTATGTTAACGAGCTATTATGATTATTACAGGTAATACACACAGAATATTACCCCCACTAAATAAAAATGTACGTTATATTATTTCTATAACTCTAAAAAAACATAAAATTCACCTTTTTTTTTTTTTTTTTTTTTTTTTTTAAAAAAAATAAGATACTATTATGCTTTACATCTGAAAGTATTTTTGAATTATTAAATACAGTTCTTTCTCCTAAATTTCAAATTGCACATTCTCCAAAGAAAATATATTTTGAAAAATTAAATAACATTTAAAAAAAATCGGTTATAAATTTAGAAGAAAATTATATGCTTTTATGAATAAAATCCTATCAAGATTTCAAGAAATATAAGCAAAATTCATGAAGATTAGATACCACCTATCAATATTTAAAAAAGTAATCACATTCCACTATCCTTTTTAAGGAGATTCTTTTTAAATGGTTTTATTCTGCTTTAGGAAAATTTTCTCTCGTGTGTAACAAGTTTAAAGCAGTGAAGGTAAAGAACTCAGTGATTTTAATTAAAAAAAAATTCCAAAGACATGATTCGTTATTGTACTTCGTGTTCAGAAACGCACAGTATTTTCTTCAAAACATGTCCATTTCTACGTGACACAGAACACAAGCAGATAAATAGCAGAGCGAATTTATAAGGCAGACATAAAATGCAGTGAATGAAATGTCCTAAGTGAGACGATTTTCATTTCCCCTTAAATCTCCCTTCCCCCACCATCTGTTCGAAAAAATTTTTTTTCTGTTTTTTAAGTGGTATCTCTCCCCTTCTTGTATTTCTGTTTTATTATTTTTTTTTTTTTTACCAAGTACTTCGCGCTGAATACTTTATATATTTTTTTAGTTCGTTTTCGGACACAAAACCTCCCAATTTCTAATTCTTAACTCCCCTTACATTTTATTTTAAACTTTTCATTCCGACTCACTCACATATTATAGATTTTTTTTACCCTGATTTATTTTTTTCTTTCTTTAGAAAGATTTTCTATAGACAAGTTTTCGCTGTTTTCCAAAAAATTTAGTATCTATACATAAGACAGATTACGTTGTTATGGCATTTTAAAATACTTTCTAAATTTTAAAGTGGACACTGTTTAAGATACTATTTCTTTATTTTTTGTATTCAGTTATGATAATGGATGTGTAAATTTGAGTCTAATCATTGTATTAATTTTGAATCATTTGATCTTAGCGAAATATATCGCTATTAAATGTTTGTTTTAGTCTAATCTTCAAACAATGTACAGGTTTAGCTGTGATTCCTTTTTGGAGAAGCTACAGTGTAACAAAGCAGATAGCAATCAATGATTTGCTTATCTAATTAGGTACAATTAAAGCTTTTTTGATGAAGTATTCACTTATTTTTAATCTTCTGATAATTAAATATAATTACTTTAAGCACAATTCCTTCCAACCATCCATGATACTTCGCCAAAAGACCGGGTGAGACCTCCAATCTTAGACCAAGATCTTATCAAATTGCCTTTTCCCGCTATCTGAATGGACACACGAGAGAAAACCCCTTTCAGCAGGGGCAGAGGACATGTCCAGACTATCCTTGGTGTTTTGTCAATATGGCCTCCTCTGGATATATCTTACCTGCCTAAATTTTAAAAAAGACGATGTCCTTCGGGACCCATCACATTTTATTGACATTTTAGATATTTTTAGTTTTATGGGGGTTGTCTAACCTAGCTAGACAACTTGAGATAAATAACAACAACAAGCACAATGCTAGGAAATGCTGATATGTTTAAAGAAATGGGAGACATAATAGCTATCAGAACATAACTTTCATTTCATTTTACAAAACAATTTTACTAAAATTCATGCATATTACCTCCGATATTTTTTCAAAATGTATTCCTAGAAAAGAACTTTTAATGATCATTAAAAAATTCCATTTTCTACCATATTTAAATTTAGTAAATTATACAAAATTTAAAACGTAACTACAAAAAATTATTTATAAATGCATGACAGAGTTACGGGAAATCTACTGATTTTAGAACAATTTCTTTTATCTTCATCGAAATAAGTTGAAAGTTGCTTAAAAGTGAATTTGGAAATAATTTAATAAAATTGAGTATAATTTCTCGTAGATAAAACAAAAAAAAATAGATGTTATTATGAACTATAACTTTATTCACAGAAATTTCTGACAAATTGAATAAAACAACTTAATATGAAAGGAGAAAGACCTATTACTATTGACGTTATATATGTGTGCACATACATTAAAAATTTATATTCAAAACGTACCTCTCAAAGTTGATAAATATAAGGTTTAAAACTAACGCAAACTTTCATCTTATAAAATGGCAACACATATAAGAGTCACAGTTAGTTGATTGCAGTAAAACTCTGATGTTTAGAAGAATATATTGCGCCAAATGGTCGTTCTGTCACCGTACAACCGCCTCTTTAATTCAAAGACATTCATATGTCTTTGTGGCGTTCACTGCACCATTAAGCGTTGCTACTTTCCGGGCGTAGCTTCTGCCTATGGCCAGAAAATAAGGTGTCTCTAATATTTATGGGTCGACATTAAAGGCTTCCATGGATCTTTCCCTTCGAACCCACTTTCCCACATTCTATATCTCCCATTACTTCCCCTTCCTAAAAAAAAAAGCCTCAGAAGATGGAAATAAGGCTTTACGACGTCTTTCTGTAAATAAAGTGCCAATTTTAGGAATTTTAGGTGAAACTTTAAAGTGAAATTTGATAATCAAAAATCAAGGTTTTGAAAACTTGTCATTTTTATTTAAAAAAAAATTGATTTATATTTATTAATACTGACACCCCTTCTCTAGGATTCAATTACTTTCACAAATAAATTGTAATTTAAGTAATATTTTCAAAATACTCCTCATAAAAGCCAATCTCTAATAACATCGAAGTAAGATGAATTTTAATATATCAGTAATACAACATTTTTATAATTAAAAATGTAAGTTTGGCAACGGCCATTTTTAACGCACTGAATCTTAACTTGACAACAACTGAAACCATATTCGTCGTAATTTTAGTTATTTACTTTAAAAAAAATTATGTACTTATAGTATGGTGAGATTTCTTTTGCATTTAGGCATAACAAATATATGATTTCAAAAATAATATTTCGATATTAATTTAAAGCATGCAAATGCATAACAGACTAATTCTAATTCAATTATAATTTGTGTTACTCTGGTGATGAAATTGAAAAAGAGATCTTTTACAATACAAGTTTTTATTCTCAGCATTTAATTTTATTTAAACAGAAAATAAAAATGAATTGTGTAGAAGCTCATTAAAGAAAATAATCCCAATCTCTCATACTTCAGAATTTTTTTTTTAAATTAAAAAAATATATATATTATCAAAATATTGTGAAGTTACAGCATGAAATACACCCTCTGTTTAGACATTTTAAAAATATACTTCGAAATATTTTCACTAAAAAATGCAACTAATAATGTACTTCTGAGAAAATGCTAGCTTTAAAATTTATTTAAAAATAGTTAGAAAAAGAATGAAAGCAACAAATACAACTGTCAGCTTTTAGTATCAACCTTATTTATATTACGTGTTCTTCAAAGTGTTATTTACAAAAAAAGTAAGTGCTGTTATTTTGATTTTGAATTTTACTGACAGCAATAGTAATAAATGTAAACTATTCATGAAATAAAAGAATGTAGTGAAGTGAAAATTTGTTGAAATAATTTGTATCACAAATGACAAAAAAAGAAGAGAAACGTGTCTAAATGAATAAAAGTTGATGACGGGAGAAAAATTGACTAAAAACGTAATGGAGCATTAAAGCCACAGTTACACTTCACAGTAGGTTAATTCACGTTTTCTTAATTGGCCCAAAGGACATAGAAATCTTTTATGATCTCTAAAATCGTCAAAAATTAGCGTAAACCTCAACAAAATAATCTTTTTCTATTTAATGGAAACTTAGAAGCAAAAAAAAACGATGTCATTTTGCGTGACAGTTAAGGTAGGAAATAACTGTTGAAAATTTAAACAGCGGTGAACCGAGCTCTACATTCTTTTTTCTACTAATTTGCTTTGAAATGATGGAATAGGGTTTTTTTCTTTTTTTTTAAAAAAAAAAACTTTGAAAGTTTAATAAAGGTCAACGAATTAAAACTGAGAACTTTGGATAAAACTGTCAACTGCAATGCCCAATGAAACGAGATTTTGACTGTTGAAATCGAGTCTCATGGGAATTCAGATGCAAAAATGCTTATAAATAATTTCCTTTATAAGAAAAGAGAAGCTTACAGTTGTGTTTAAATGAATACAAATTAAAACGAAATTATAAAAAGAGAAAGCAATTTACTTTTCCGAGTGAAAAGACCAACTCGGAGACAGACATGACAAAGTTTAAATCAGCGGCTACCTTGTCCAATTTCTTTTAAGTTTTTTCTAATCACCAAAATGCGAAAGTTATTTTGAAGACTGTTTAGTATACCTAATTGGGAAAAAAAATTCTTTTGTTATGAATACTTCTTTTCACCTATTCCTTATAAGCGAGAAGAAAAATTTTTTTTTTTTAAATCTCAAGGAAGTTTATTTCTGTTGATAAAGTGTAAGTTTTCCGATTAATAAAATATTGTTCTTTAAAGTGTTGCTTCAGTTTGTCATGGCTTAAAGCGAATGTATGAGTGAAAAAAAAAATACCAGACGAACAAAACTGGAGAAAAAATATCACATAATCAAATCAAAAACATCGTCCAATTTGTAAAATGGGAAAACAGTTTTTCTTTTAGTTTAATGCAAATTATAAGCTTAAGAACGCTATACACATTTTTAAGATAATTTACAGAACATATTCCAATTTAGTTGGCTCTCATATTTTATTAATTATTTAAAAAGCTCTAGCTACGATTTAAATATATTTATTTATACGTTAACTAGATATGTTGAAAATAAAAAATACGTTATAATAAACAAATATCATTTTAAATAGTATGCATAAATTATGCGTAAGTTTCATAGAAAGGTATTTAATAGTTAAATAACATTAAAAACAGTGAAAAAAGCTTTGCAATAAATTATCTAATTATATGTTTATGCAAATGTAAGCATACATGCTTATCTAAAAATAAAATGAATGTACTTTAAGTATTTGTAATATTATCAAAAATAACAAATTATTACTTATAACTATAATTTAACTGTTTAAGGCAGTATAAAATTATAAAAAAATAATGCAAAAGTGGTACTAAGCAATGTACTTGAGAAAATGTAGAAATTTATTTTTGAGAAAAGTTAAAATGTTTAAACTAATATTTAGATTATAAAATTGACAAAATAGGAAAACATGTAACTATATATCTCCTTAGTGCTTATTAAGCAAGATATATATAATAAGTGTAACGAAATGTACTTTATAAAAATCGTAAAAAAAAAAATTCTTTTCACAAATATATTATAAAGTAAATAAAATATTAACTTCAACATATCAAATTATTTGTGCCCAGTTTTTAAATTTGCTTTCATAAAACAAATTTATTATTTACTGAGCGAATATCAGAATTTTAATGGTTTAATTTTATCGCTCTAGAAACATTTACCATATGCATATATATTAGTTTTCCTCTGACGATGGCCTTTTAAGTAACAGCATTATTAATTATTAAAAATTCAATGAATTTATTAACATATTAAATCGGAAACTTTAGTCTAGCTGAAATTTCCGCTTCCCTAATTACTTTTACATCGAGAAACGTTTATTATACTGTTGTGATATGACAAATATATCAAAAGTTGTTCACTTTTCTAATCACGTGACATAACTAATATTAGCTCCATAAGACCGTCAGACCACAATATCTTGGAACCTCAGAAGACTCTCAGTATATAATATTTACACAAATTTTTTTTTTATATTTATGATATATAATTTTTATATAATATTATATATCTAGTTTATACAATTATAAAGGCTGAGTTCATTGTTCTTTAAATCGAAATTCAAAAGAATAGGTGATTAGCAAATTCTAAATAAAACATGCAATAAATATTACTATATATAATTTTATTTATTACATATAACCTATGTTAAACACCTCATTTTACTTTCCTATGATAATGTTTTAAAAATTTTGTATTCAATGCTATTAAATTAAGTTGCTTCAAATAAATAGTGAATAATATTATAGTTTAGGATTACATGTAACAACAAATCCAAAATTTAACTAATTATAAAACAATTACTGTTCATTTATTCACGCTCAATATAGTACACTAAGAAACAATAGGCATTAAAAAAAGCACAATTAATTAGAAAAACGATATAAATGCTTTATTTATTTCAATTTAAAGCAAAAAGGTGAATTAAATTACATGAAAAAGTCCAACTTACAGGAATTCTTTTTTACGAATTACTTTACGTCCACTATTCTGGAAAGCTTACCTCAAACTAAGGTTTCTTAACTACAAAAAGCAAATTGGAGGGACAGAAAGTGCAATAAAGGCATAAAATTCGGATAACGTCTTTTTTTTTGCCGAATCAATAGCGATTTCTGAGAAATTCACCCCCCAGGAAGTTCAGCAGAAGTCTTAACCATATTCATCTACTATTCCGAGAGTGAAAAGTGCGAAATGGTCAAGCTGAGTGGTCACTAACTACACTCTAAAAATACACGTTTCAGAGAAGTGACCAGAGGGCAAACTTTGTCTCTTTCATGAAAACAGGAAAGTGAAATCTGATAAAATGGCTTTACGATACCGTCACGTAGGGCACTGGGGGACAGGACAATGTCGCTATTTTTCGCAACTAATAAAACGTATACATGATGGATAAAAATGCGCATGTCTTGAAAAGTAGATATTTTAAAAATCAAATCTCTTGCTATTTCTCAGAAAATTTTTTTTTTTTTTTTTTTTTTTTTTCACAACTGCCTAAAGATTTTTAATTTGTTATAAAATAAATAATGCATGTGAAGTGTAGCATTGTTTAAATTCCGAATTGTATTAATAGTCAAACTTCTAATATTTTTATTTGTTAAAATATTAATTAGTTATCGTATGATATTTTGATAAATTACATTTTTGATTTGATTTTGATTAATAAATATCTTAATTAGTAAGTGATGAATATGATAATATATTTGTTTCATAATACTAGTATAAATTAAAAAAAAAAAAAAAAAACTTTAGGTCTGCTTGTCTCTATATTTTCAAATTTGCTATTAGAATTATTGGTGAGACAATAAAAAAATTAATATTAAAAAAATAAGAATAAAAAACACCATAGAAGAACTTTTCATATTTTCTATATCTGATAAATGATGTAATATAGCAGATGTTTTTTTTTTCTTAAAACAACATTTATTATCATATTTTACTGTAGTCGTATTTAAAATGTTATGAAGAGATTTTTTTTATTATAATAAGGCATGTATTAGTAAATCTGTCAAAAATATTTATGAAAAAAAAAAAAAAAAAAAAAAAAAAAGAAAACAATTCACAAATTTTTGTTAAATCAAGACGGAAATCGAGTGAGAGATATGGATTCATTCAAACTATTTTACCATACATAAAGTAAAAATAAATAATAATAATAATAATTATTATAATAATGAGCTATTAATTATTATGAGATTTGGAAGATATTTTGTTTTGCATTTTATTTTATCTCCCAGAGAATCTTTTAATAATATCTAAATTTAAATTAATTCCTTCATATAAGAAGCTTTTCTCCAATCTAATTTTACATTCATGTTTCTAATTTCTTGAATCAACAAATGTAATAGTTTAATTTAGAGTTTTTGTTGTCTTTCGTGTTGAATAGAAGTCATAAAAACAAAAATATGAGAGCGTAAGATATATTTAAAATGAATATAGTAATAAAAAGAACGCAAAGATATGAATTGTGTTTTTTTAACTACTGTTTTCTTATTAAAACATTAAAAAAAGCTTAGCTAGATGTGTTACAGAGTAACATCACAAAGCGTTAATTCATACACAGAATAATCGTTGTTTGATTGGGTTCATGTCCATGGGCAGAACCATAGATTGCCATGATCGGGAAGAACACAGATAAGGGCTATCTCCTTGATGTTTTCGCAGTATAGACTCTTTTCGGTGACGAGAGGGGGCGAGGATTCATCTAACTGAGCAAGAGATCTTAAAATGGCAGGTCAGTCAAAAATTTGTTTTGATTTTAGTGGAATATTATTGTTGAGATGGTAGATGTTGCAATCTTTCTGGATCTTCGTATCTCAATAGAAACCGGTTACAAGACGAGTGATAGTTTCAGTGAGGACGCAGAATAATATTTGAAGGAAATGATAATAATTTGATGTGTTTGGAAGGAAATCCTCATTTAAGACGTATGAAGCTTAATATTATTAAACTATTTGTGCAATTTTTGTTAATAAATGCATTCAAGAAAAGTTATGATTTGAGATTACATGTTAACAAACAATGGGAGAGAAAAATCGTCAAAAAAGATAAAGGACTTACCAGTGATGATAGTGTTTGTGTAGGCATTGACCATCACTTTGGGACTAGTCCTAAGAGATAAGTCCTTAGCCTCATCATTTGACATTGGTTCCACCTTGAGCACTTTTTTGGTTTCAACATTCTCTTTCTTCGGCGAAAATGGGTCCAGTACATCTCCATTCCCACCGAATTTGAATCCACCACTGACCGAAGTGGGTGACACAGCGGCACCTTTCTCCGTTCGGTTTCGATTCCGGTGCAGGTGATGGTGTTGGTGGTGGAGTCCCTTTCTATTGCAGATTGGTGCAGATATGCTAGGGGCTTTGGAGGCAGCCACCAAAGGCTGCGGTGAATTGTCCTCATGGTCGCTATCAAAGTCTGGTGTTCCTCCATCTTCTAGGATGATGAAATTGTTCTCCTTGTTGCAGCTGTTCACCTTGTGCTGGATGAACTTGACGATTTCTGACAGGACGAACACTTTTTGGCAAGAGCCACACGTCAGGGTGTCCTGAAGAAGTTCCGCTTCAGCTGCAAGAAATGATTACATTTTAGAAGAAAAGTCTTTAAAAGTGGTATGATAAAATACTTTCTAAATAAAACAAATAAACGATTTTATTGAAATGTATCTGAAAGTTAGTCCCTATTGCATGTTTCCTTAATTTAGTACTCAAAATTATAAGTTTGAGTCATTCACAGCGCACAAGTAAACTAAGTAATTATATTCATTTCAAATTTTAAATTTTGCATATTTCAAAAAATTATTAATTTTTTAAACAGGAATTTATTTTGATAAAGTTCATCAGGGCTATACTTTATCGACAAAATGAAAAATAAAAAATAAGGCATATTTTTTTTATTAAATTAAATGGGTGTTTTGACTTTCAAAGCATTAAAAGCTCTCAAATTTCTTAGAATTAATATTTGTTAACTCATAGAAAAAAATTAAATTACATAAATTTAAACAAATACACGTATACTTCTTATTAGAAAATGTTTTTCCTATTTTTTTAGAAATTTCTAGTTCTTGAAATCTATATGAAACAGTTCAGAATATATTTTTTCAATATATTGCAATTATCTTTCCGTTGTGCTATTTGAATCGTTTCGAAAGTGATAACGACTTTGCTTCCTTGCCATAAAGTCCAAAATACTCGTCCTAGCAGAAATTTCACAAAACAGTAAATTAAAATTTGGAAATATCTTGCTTCATAATTTTTTTAAAAAAATATATATCTTTTCTTAGTTTTTTATATTCTACAATAAATACCTATAAATTAGAAAACTGTATGAAGTAAACGAAAGAAAACTAAAATTCTGCATAGTTACTAATCTAATAGTTTAATGAAGGACACTTATATTCGTTAAACTAAATAATAAAATATGTACAAATAACTTAAATAATATAATATGTAGTAAATAACATTTTAATTTACTACGCTTTTAAAAAATCAACAAGTTCAAGATTATTTACAATTTTTGAACTCATTTTGATTCACACATTTTCTTTTCTTAAAATCAAGTTATGTCCAAATTCTTAGATAAAACAGTTTCATTAATCATGAAGTAATTTTATATGTAAATTAGAGCTAAAACAATGGTAAAACATAGTTTGACTTATCAAATAAGAAAAATAAAATTCACTGTAATTGTTACATTCATTATCAGACAATGTGAAACGTAAATAAACACAATTACAAACGATGACTTCAAACATTCTCAAGTATCACTTTCGAAATACGAAATAGCGTAAGTTAAAAACAATATTACTTCTCCCAAAACTTTAAAATAGCAGTAAGAATACAGTTTTTGTAAAATGACAAAGATTTCACACACACATCGAACATAAAATTAATTATTTATGAGATTTTTGTTTAAATGGAATTTATAAAGTATGCAATTACTTTTTCTTTAACATGGGTATCATCTCTTTAAAATGTCACAAGGAAGAGATAAAGGAAGTAAAATGTAAAAAAACGATAGATTTTTACCACTTGAAAAAGGGTTTATTCCTGCTCATTTCGCGGAGTATGCTATTTTGAAGATAGCAAATCTAGTTGCTTTTATAAAAATAGTCATATTCAAGGCATTCAAAAGTTGGAATCAGTTCACAATCTTTAAGTGAAAAACTCACAATCTTTAATCATATTCACAATCTACAAGATTAATTGCAATTTGAGCAAAGTTTTTCGAGAAAAGGATCGGCATTATCTACGACGAATTGAACAGTATTCTGTTGTGCTCTAAACGGTAAATATTATCAACCATGTCTCTTTCTAACAGATTTTATTTCAAACTATACCCAGAGCATTGCAGATCATATAAATGCACAGAGGGTGTCAAAAAGAGAACCACTCATTTCTGTCCAAAATGCAAAAATTTGTTAACAACTGGTTCGGGAAAGAAGACACTGGACAGGATTGGTAAGGGTCCTCATATGTCCAGTATCTTCTTAGTGGACCTGTGAGAAGGTAATCTGGTCGGATAAATGATAACTAACTCTTCATATTTTACTGAACTAAAAAGAAGTTCAATTTCGTTTGAACCCTAAGGTGTCATGAATCCACTTTGCCTTATTCGTACTGTGGCCTGGTCAGAGCATCATGGTATGGGACATGTTCTGTTGGCATGATAGTAGTGGCCTGGTGTTCCTACAAGATAAAGAAAAAACTACGATGTATCTAAATATATCAGCATTTCAAGTGCACCCATCAATATTGTATTTTTATTCTGATGACAAAGAATATTTCATGAACAATAATACAACAATATATCACGTCAGAAGTGTTAAAATTTAGTTCGCTTAACATCAGTTTAACTTTCAGCACCTTCTCTAATCAGTGCAAACGCTGAATACGAAATGTGTGGGACATGGTGGTCAGAGGCATGCGATAGCAATTTTTTCCCATCTAATTTACTAGAGCCAAAAAAGCAGCACAGCTAATGCATGGTGTTCTCTGGACATGAACCCACTCCAGAAGCATTCAGATTCGATGTAAAAACAAATAAGAGTTGTTGTCCGTGCGAAAGGTTGTCCAATAAAATATTGATCTACTTTCCTAATACACGGGCCAGTTTATTCATTGGTACATTATATGACTAATTTCAAGCTTTGAATAACTATATTTACTTTGTAATAACATTTGTATTAATCTGAAGCAAAAGTTTTGTTTAACTGATGCAAAAGCATACCTTGAAAAATTATTTCGTCATATACAATATAGAGTTGTTATCCGAATTTTAGCTATCATTTGTTAAAATTTTTTTGATGTTCATATTTCTATGTGTTATATTCAGTGTTTATATATTTACTATAACGTTGTAAAATATACATATCAAATATTAACATAGAATATTAATCTTGCTGTATTGTTAAAATATTTTACAGTAAATTTATTTTTCAAGCAAAATACACAGGAATTTTTTAATTATATTTTTACAATTTTGATATTACTCTTAATGTGCATAAAACATTTGTAGCCAATAAAAAAAAGTTCTCATTTTCTAAAATTTTTTAAGAGCATGTACTAATTAAAATGCAGTTATGTATATTTTAATTATATCTTATATACTAGCAAATTTATTAAGTAAATTACGTTTAATAACAAAGTAAGCTTCCATAAAATATTCTAAAATAGTGTGAAGTGATAAGAAAAGATATGTGTGTGATAAATCTTACTGAAAATTAAAAAGAAATTATTCTTAAGACGCTTAGTAATAAAGCTAGATTTAAGACAAATTACTTTCTGTTTTATGGGAAAAATTAACTCATTTCTGAGAATAAAAATTTTCTTCACTAAATGCGTTGTTATTTACCTTCTGACGTGTTTGATCGCACATTTTCTTTCAAATGAGTGAATTTAAGAAAGAAACAAAATTTGAAGGCACCATTCTCATAACCATCAATAACAGTTGAGAAGTTAGTGGTGTTTCTAATCAAAAATTGTAATGATTGTGTGAAAGATGATTTGGTTGCACACGACAGAAACATGAATGAATAGTAAAATAAACACTAACTAAAAAACCGAAATAGAATAATATTATAACGAAATCAATGTGCATTTTGGTATTAGAATCAACTATAATAAAAAAAAAATCAGAATTGAAACTAAAATTAAGTTGTAAAAATAAGGATAACTTTTAAGGTACAACATGAATTTCTCAGTGTTTGATATTCTTGATAAACAAAATTTCTCGAACTCAAAATGGTTAATTCTCAGGAGGAAATTTAGCAACATGCTAGACGTTTCATGAATCAAAGCAATCAAATCAATTAACAAAAGAGATTTCAAAACAGAGAGACGAAAAAGAAAAAAAGAGAGCCTCTTAATTCCAAGATGAGTTCACCCGAATAGCTTGAAGTCATTTTTCTGAGCCATAAAGAATGTTGCCAGGATGGTGGATGCCAGCCAAAAGAGGATGAATTTTTGTGTGTGTAAATTATTCAGCGGATAACAGACGACAATTTCCACACTCAAAGCAGAACGAACGATCCATGGCTTCCACTCCACCCCCCTTACCATTCTCATCTTTCCATTCCGTCCCATTGTTCTTCGGCCAACATTACACGATAATAATAAAATTTTCGGATTCTCCCGAAAATTCAGTGGCGGTTTCGAATATGTCTGTCCGGGGATATTTCCAGAAAGAAGGCAGCCGTTCCATTAATTGGTGAAGAGCGAAGAAGTGACGGTGGTGGGAGGATGGAGGGGTGAACGAACAGATTGACTGGACGATTTCACGAGCTGTTAACCGAGTAATTAACCCTTTTGTCTCCGCCTGCCATTCGCTTAGATCAGGGGGGACTGTCACAAAATTAAAATGCTTTTTTTTTATTTTTACATTGCTCTTGAAAGAGTGTTGAGGAAATACACAATTAGCATTTAATATCATTAATTTTGAGGCAAAAGGGTAGATGAAAGGGAGAATTAAATTTTAGCGTGTTTCGTTTCTTTGATTTAATTAAGGAACTTGTTACAAAATAACAATTGATTGCATTAGTCTTTCCTTTTTCTTTCAGGAATTGCAAACCTTCACAACATCTAAACATAATACTTTTTTTTGATTTTAACTGTAAAATGTTGCATGTGAATCGTATTAATTTTGGAGAAAAATCATCTTTAGTGTTTGAATAAGTCATAAAAATAACAGTTTCGAACTCTTAGGACATTCCAGAATTAGCAATATTTAAAACGATAAATTGAGACGTAATTAACAAAAATAAAACTAACCGTTGAGAAGTCATTTTTAAAATGCAAACGATAGATTGCAGTGTCAATTGACATCCATAAAGTTTGAAAGGATATTAATCGGAACAGCGTTCTTGCGAAATGGATAACACATATATATAAGTCAAATATAAAAAATAACATAACATAAACTTGTAATTTAGATACAATAACTGTATCATTAATGACAAATAATTTTATAAGCATACCACTTTAATATTAAATCTGCAAAAATAATATTTGAATATATGGCCGATTCATAACGTTTTTTTATAGTTAATTTAATCTGGTGTGCTTTTAATAAACACCCTGGAAATCTTTGAAAGTAAAGTATTAAGAACTATCTATAGGCCTATACAGGAAAAGGGTTGCTGGTGAACTAGATATAATTTTGAATTGTACAGGCCGTATAACCAGTCCTAGATTACTCAGGTTACAGAAGCAACAATATGGCTTGGCAATGTCTGGAGAAGCCAGGAAAATAACCCCACTAGAATACCAACGTTTTAGAACCCCGAAGGATTTCACATTCCCGAAGAAGACCACCAACAAGATGGCTCGTTTTGACACAGAAAATAACCTCAAGATACTGAGAGTTAGGAACTGGCAAAGTGACACTCCGGACAGACTGTGCTGGATAAGACGTGCTGTAGAGGCAACTAAGATCTGTAATAGGTTGTTACGCTATTAAGGAAAAAGAAGAAGCTTTTAAAACAACTATAAAAGTTCGAATTTAATGAAAATGCTGTGATACGGGAAATTAACAGTGCTTTTATTTCTTAAGTTCATAAAATATGGATTAAAATTTTTCCCAACATGCGCGAAAATACCTTTAGTATTTTAACAGTGCTCATAGAAAAATCCTCATACTTTTGCCACAATTTGTAAAAATATAAAAGGGAAAGAATTTCGTATGGTGCTTGGCAAAGTTAGAGGTCGATATCGAAATATGTTATTTCACGATAAGACTTAAAAAAATATATATCAATTTGTTAAGTTTGAAATCCGCTTATAAGTTTACAGTATTAAAACTGTGTTATTAAAAAAATTCTAAATAAAAACGTAATGAGATAGTAAAAGGAGATAATTTTAATTCAAAATCGAAAAAAAGAACATATATTAGTGCAAAATAATGTTAATTTAATAAAGCAAAATTTTGTCAAGCCTCAGTTTTCTTCTTACTTTACATACTCAATATGGGAAATATATTCGAATCTTTCGATTATTAATAGAACACACATTAAACTACTGTTTTCGGTTTGTTTGCCTTGTTCAAAAGAATGCTCTAATTTTTGTGTTCTTTTGTAGATTTTCCCTGATATTCATTCAATTAAATTTGACCACAGCAGACTTGTGGAAGTTCCAAATTTTTGTCCTGAATCCCACTTTAGTTATTCCGAGCATTTCCTAGTTATAGCATTCGTCCGTTCCCACTATAGCTAAGCACAACTCATGAGGGAGATTCGGAACTTAATCATCTCTAGTTATCAGCAATTTGGACGTTCTAATATTTTCCGTAGTGAGGTTTAGGAAGTGGCGAAACCTGGAATCTTTGTTCCGGTGGTTAGATGGGGGAGGAGTGGAGTGGAAGAACGCCCTCACACTCTCTTTCCTTCTCTTAACGATTCTGAAAATTAGGGAGGACTCATTCATTGATAAAGCAGAGAACTCGTTGGCGTTTTGTTTGGGAAGTTTTCCTTTTCGGAGAGTAAAGAGAATATTTTTGATTTACTCCGGGAGCGAAACGGGAAAAGTTGGGGGCAGAGTTGCAAATTAAATCAAAACGAGGAGGGAAAAATTCTTTCCTTCACTATGTAGGAGTGATGAATGCGGAAGTTCGATGTGGGTTTTCGTTTGCAGGGAGTTTCCAAAGTCGGTTGTAATCATGCAAATTAGCGAGTGGTAGGGATTGGCTGCTGGGTAAATGATGATAATAATTGTGGGTGTGATTTATTCTGATTTCTCTTCATGGAATCGAATCTCAACAGTCTGAATTATTTCAAGCATGCATTAAGAATAGGTCACTGTTTCCAATTAAGACAAAAAGTTACAGTTTCCAGTTTGAATAAAAAAAAGTCCCTTTCCATGACTTTGATAAAAAGGTTTTCATTAGATAACAAGCGAATATTTTTTCAGAAGGAAACATTATGATGCAGATTAATATAAGAGTTACATCGAAATAAGCATTTGGATAGTAAAAACATAAGAAAATATCGATTTATTTAAGAATACAGTCTCCAATAAAATATATAATTTTGAAATTCAGTTGTCAATCATCAGATAGCGTATTAGATGATATAAATACTAAAACCACTTTAAATAAAGCTTAAATTCGCATTGAAATATAGACATTGTAATTCAATTCTTCGGAGAGAAAAATTTTATTCAAAATAACTCTTTTAGAGAAAAATGGGGACATAAAATTCTATATATAAAAGACGTAAGCATAAAATGAGCTTTTAATTTATAAATAAAAAATTCAGTAGTGTAACCGCATACTGTCTAATCTCACGAACTTTACAAAACTTTTAGAATCAGTTAAGAAATTAAAAGAAATTTTCATAAATCATAGATTGTGCCGTTACAAGCCGTTAGGGAAACAACCTGAAAAAACTTCCAACTTTCCCTTGACAAATAAGATGAAACAAAATAGTGCTTATCTTTTGTTGTCTAACTCTACATTCAACAATTCGTAACAAAAAGCTCAGCATAATTTTCAACTTGGAAAATTAGTTTCCCCAAAAAAAGCAATTAATTCACATATAAAAACTTCTTAACTTTCCGAACTAATTAATGAAAGCCACGAATACATACGAGTATTTCATAACACCTCAATATTAGGCAAAATCCAGTAAAATGGTTACGTCCTCAAAGCTATTGTTTCCAAAAGAGGCTATAAAGTTTCAACACTAATCAAATAGATAAGAGTTGCAAAAGTTAAGACATTCTTATAAAAAGCCAACACACACAGAAAGTAAACAAATATAAATTTCAATATATCCCCAAAAGACATTCGACATGAAATAATGAACAAATAAACCACACTAAGTAAACAAATTCAGAGATGTAGCAGCTGTTCGCAAACATCACAGGCAAAACGCAAATCTGGTATCACAAGACGATAATAAATAAATGTAACAGAAAAAAAATGGGACATATAAATAAAAAAAACTATACACAAATCGTTATTGCTGGTTATGTTTCTTTACCGAAAGAGTTAGGTAAAGGTATCATTGAAGACGAAAATAAATTTATGCAGATTTTTTGGTAGCGTTTTATTAATCTGTGTACAGAAGGGACCTTTTTCCTTCTCCTGGTGTTTATTATCAGACGAGAAGGGTTACGGCGACGCGAAAGGTTAAGTTCGCGCAGTGCATGTTTGTGTATGTTAGTGCCAGTGGCGTAGCTCATTTGCAATTCAAATGAGGGCCGAAACGGGGTTCACGCTGCATGGGGGGCCGTGCATAAATATTCCACGGGAAACTATTAAGAAACGCCCGATCTTTCATCCACAGGTAGCCCGTGACCGCAGTCGTAAATTAGGCAGCGAGAGGACCGCTTCACGCCGAGAAATAGATAGGCGACTTCAAATTCTGGAAAAGGTTACTTATTTTTCTGCTGCCAATTACCCCATTCATGTGAAAATACTCCTCGTTACTTTGAGTCCACTCCAGTTTTTATCTGGTTGCGATCGTCCTCGAAGCTAAGAAAAATAACAAAAATAAGAGCTTGGTTTTCGCGTGCTTATTATATATCAGCAGGTGGGGGAGTACAGATTAGTTCAATGATCCCTCTTCAGTTAATTTAACTTTAGGAGATGATCCGAAACAAATACCAAAGATTTCTTCCACGTCGTTTTCCAAATTTTATTTACCTGTGTTCCTCAAAAAAATTCTGGCACCAAAGATCGATTCAAGAAATAGCAGTTCAACAATTCACGTAAAAAGAGAATATTTAAGAAGAATGAAGTCTTTATTAATTTTAACAATAGTTTGACCAGAATATAAAAAGTATTTTCCACAGTTAACATATAATATTTTGTTAATCATTTAAAGCATACAAAATTTTTTCTTAAATATTGATGTAACTTTTATTCTTGTATTATTTTTTGCAGTAGTAAATTTATCTAGAATACTCATACATTAGATACGTTTATACAAAATATTCTTGTATGTGAATTTTAAATATTTTAATAAGAAATGTAACATTTTATGGGATCTCTAAGGCTCCTACGTACTTGATATTTAACAAAATTTATTCCTTTAGCCTAGCTAATAGGCCAACCTGTTTTTTTTTTTTTTTTTTTTTTTTTACACCGAATAAATAAAAAGTAGGAAAAAAGGCAAAATTTAACAAGTTTATTTGACAATACAAAGTGTACAATTTTGAATTAGATATAATAAAAAGAATAATATATCACAACCCGTAAATAACATGCATTTACTGAAATGAAAAAAACGACAGAAGATCCTAAAAAATCTTTCAGCGCGCTGCTAAGTGTTGCTGAAAACTGTTTTAAAAAAATATACTATTTGGATAAAAAAAAATGTTATAAAATTCTAATTTTGAATTTCTATATTATTTGCAGTAGTTATAAATAAAAATGGGTTTCCAATTTTTATTTCTTTATTTGGACGTTGTAAAAAATAATCTAAAATTTCAAAACAAAACAATTTTGGAGAATATATATATATTAAAGTTAATTAGATAAAATTGTGGATATATTTTAGTGATACACTCAATAACACACAGAAAAGTGAAAATTCTTTAGAGGAAGAGAATCCATTACAGAATGTTTTTTTAAAACTTCGACATTTTTTTAATTCACATTTATTTTTTACTGAGCCATTCAGAAAATTTGTCACTATCACAATATTGCAATGATTCTGTGCTTAAAATATTATTAAAAAAAAATTCTTATACCACAGTCGGATCATGACAGGGAATTATTTTCTTACATTTATTACAAAATTATAAAAAAAAGCAAATAAAATATCGTTTTATATCGTTCTACTGTATTTCTGTACGTTCTACTGTGAATCTATACCGCTAAGACATTCACCATTCTACATTGGAGCATTATATTATATGTTTGTAGTCGTAATTAAATGAAAATACGCATTTTAGAGGGTACAATGCTTATTACATACAAAAAAAGTTCAAGTTTGTTGTTTCAGCATAAAAGACTAGTAAAACGCATATGAAATTTAAATAAGTTTAAAATGAATTTATTATCACATATGTTAATACTATGTATGATTAAATAACACTTATTAAATTAACAGATGTTTTTAAATTATGTAGCTTTAAATATCCTTCATATTAATAAGAGAGAATAATAACATTTACATTACTTATTATATACATTCTTGATTATTAATCGGAAATTAAACACACAGATAATAGAAAACACGAATAGAATATAGTATTGACTTGCAATAATAACCTTATAATTTCTTAAAAATTAGGATGTGTAAACGTGCATATTATAAATGTTGCATAAAAAATTATAAACGAGTTCTTGAGATTAATTCTCCAAAGTGTAAAAATGTACATATTATTAAACAATTTCATTTTCTATTATGTAACAAGATTTTTCATATCATTAGTTTAAAAATAATCATGCCCATCTTAAAATAAAGTTTTCACTTTTCATTCGTACTATTCAGTCAAAAAACTATGAAAAGAGAAATACATTTTTATGTAGATATGAAGCATGAGCAAATTAAAACGTATTTCTTAAATTATGACACAAAAGTTATCTTTTGACAAAAAATCCATTAAATTTATATTCCACAAATATAAAATAGAGATTAAAAAATGCGAACCTAAATATCAAAGAAGAATGACATTAGTTTATCACGTCAGGTAATTGAAAATTTAGAATTATTTAGTTTGATGAACAAACTAACCAAAAGCTTGTAAACCTAATATAAGAAACATGTAATTACAATTTCAATGTCAATATTATGTGGTTAAATTAAAAATATTTCTGTGTCATATTATTCATACATTTGTATTGTGCTATGTAATTAATAAATAAATTCTCTCTATGGGACGAGGGATAAAATTTAGCATTTAAATTAGAGAGAGATTAGTTAAAACAGATTAACTTACAATAAACTATAATATTTTTTAATGTAAGTAAATGATATTAAGTGAGAAAATGCAGAATAATATCAAAATATATCATTTAAATCAATTTCGAATAAATAAATGAACATTTTAGTAACCGATCAAGCACTTAGAACTGAAGAAAAATTTATATTATTTTGTTTCTGTTTACATAATAATCTAGTTTCTCGATCCCCGTTTTCATTTCGAGGAAGACCCCCCAAAAAGAAGTGATAAAGACCCAGACATCTTCTACAGCCATTAACGTAACATTTCCCTCTGCTTGCTTTAACATACAGCTCATTAGCATACGTCCTTGCGAGGGGGTTTCTTTCCCCTTACCCCCAGCAGCATTATGTTTTAATGTTGTCTTCTTTGTAAGGTTATCCTCTAATAGAAAGAAATGGATGCTAAATACACACCTATTAGAGAAACTTTACAAATTATTTGTTCGCAAAAGAAAGGGAAAAAAGGAAATATTTTTGAGAGTAGAAAAGTAAATATAAAATATCCACATTTAACCCAATTTGTGTAACAAATTATTAGGTGTTACATTTAATAGTATATTGATCGTTTGAATAGTTAACCGTTTCGATATTTGATTGTGTGCTATATTTATTACAAGAGAGCTTTCTAGTTAAGTAAAGGTGAAAAAAAAAAATCACGCAATAAGATGATCATTTTATAAAAGGTTTGTTTGTGTTTGTCGCTCAACGGTTATTTTTTGCACACGAGGGCTAATTAGACCGGGACCTACGGTTTAAAGTGGATTCCAAATCACTACAAACATCCAGGCCCAAGGTGGGATTCGAACCCATATATATATATATATATATATATATATATATATATATATATATATATATATATGTTAAATAATAAGTTGTATCCATATTTAGCTGCTTATTCAGCAATTAAAACAAAAATAAGAGAAGAATATGAAGTTAAAGAATTTTTACAGGAAAAACAGAAAATTGAAGGTAATTATATGAACCGCTAAATTTTAGGACGCAATTTTTAAGTTTATGTTACTTAAGAGTAAAATACACAAGAAATTTTGTTTGAAGATAAAACATTAACTATTAATTTTTATTCTAGATCTTTTTTACGTATACTAAATGGTTTTAACTGTTTTAAACAGAATTTGAGTTTAGTTGTTTATTTATTTTTTTTTTTACAAATGTCATTTAAAATTTGCATAATGATTCGATGTCGATTTTTCATATAAGATACTATCCTGACGACAATTTTAATCAGAATTAAAATGAATGTAAAATAGATATTCATGCCATTTAAATAGGCATCAAAATTGACGAAGCGAGTGCAAGATTTTTTCAGTTGAATGTTTGGGAGTAAATAAATTTATAATGAATTTTATAGAAAAATGAATGTGCGATATTAATTAATAAGCAAAATTAAGATGCTTAATTAATAAGATATTTAGGCACAGAAAATCATTATTAATAAATACATTTTTAAGTTGAAAATAAAGTTTTTATATTCAATTAAATATATTTGATTCAGTCAAATACATGTACAAGTTATATTTTATAATTTCTCTGATATTTCTATTTCATAATTTATTTTATTAATTTATTTCATAATTTACTTTATAACAAAAATATAATTTATAATCCGAAATTTGGATAAAAGTTTCTTTTTAAAAGAAAATAAAAAAGTGAAAATATTTTTCAATATTCTTTAAATTTATATGCATTTAATTAAAATTATGGATAAAATTTTTTTATTTTGAAAAAATATATAAATTAGAAAAAACACATTTAATCTACCCCATACATTTATAATGAGGATATATAATCATATATATATATATATATATATATATATATATATATATATATATATATATATATATATATATATATATATATATATGATATTTTTTTGGTTACAATAAATAATTGTATTTAAGCAAAATTATTTGTGTAAAATTTCCCGATCAATAACGATCTTTATGAATTTATGGTTTGAAATAGTATTGATATATAAATAGTCTCTATATGCTTAGAGCTCAAGTGCTCAAGTTTTTAAAAAATAACATTTCAAAATAAAAAGAAAATTCTCAATTATTTTTCATTTAAATTTCAAAGTTTTTACACTCTTTTCATTGATGTAATTTTTTATTAAAACTAAAAAGTAATAAACTTCAAATAGGTAATATTTTTCTGCGTAACTTTTTCATTAATATTATGTTTATAAAACAGTCTTTATCTATTGTATTCTTGTGATTTGAGAGGAGAAATTTAAATCCCTTTTCTTCCCATTCCTCTATGTGGTACATAGATATATTATATAGTAAAAGTACAAATGTGTTTGTATGTATTGTACTATAGCTTAAGCTTTATGTAAAACTCATTCTATAATAAATTAATGAATAATAAACTAAGTATAAGGTTCATCTGTAGTTGATTACATGTTGCATGATGCTATAATATTAATTAATCTTAACAAAACAGATAGTTTGATTAGATATTTTTTTAAAATATGTGAAACAAATTTCTGTAAAACCTTATATAAGTGAGTTATAAATTTACATTTGAAATATTAAAAAAATAGTTTACATCTTATTCACCTATATTCTTATAATTACTACATAAATTGTTGTTCCAGATTTATAATATATTTTAATGACTTTATATTATATTTACATTATAATTTGTATGTTATCTCGATCTAAAACTAAATAACTATTGGAAACTGCTGAGTGTGAAATTCTAAGAAAATACTGAAAGTCTGTTTTCCAGCATGATTTGAAGTTAAAGTTTGAAAGTTAAAATGCAACATATAATTAATTATATAATTTTATGAAGCAATTCTGCTAGAATCAAAGTACAAATAACCATCTTACTGATTTATTGTTATTTTTATAGACATGGAAAGAATTTAGCAATTAGTAATTAAAAAGAAATATATAAGTTCGATCGAATAATGATTATATAAAATAAGTTGATAAGAAATTTCTTGATATTTTTAATAGGATTAATAGTAATTTAATATATTTTTAAAATTTAAATATTCACATTTATAAACTTCAATATTAAATAAAAAAATGTTTGAAGGATTTTTATTTACGCAAATGTTACTTTTATTTACAATTTTTAATATTTATTTATGAAATTTAGTAATAATTTAATTAATAAGTTGATTTTTAATCTAAAATTGATGTTTACACAATAGAAAAAGCATACATTTGAATATATAAATAATCAATTTACTATTCCTAACATTTTAGCAAATAGCTCTCTGCTTGAATCGACCTTAAGCTTAAATTATACAATGTGATTAGGTACATGCAATGTGATGGGTAAATGGGTACTCTAACGTCTTTAGATTATTCTTTATTTCATGCGCAAATAAAGAATAATCTAAAGATGTGAGAATGACTTTCATAAATTAAAATAAATAAAAAAGATCTAATAATTTTGAGATAAGTTAAATTAATACTAAAGGTGTTTTTTTAAAAATTATTCATAAAAATTCAAAAGTTCTTTAAATTTAGGAATAGACTTACACTCTTGTGTGACTTTAATTTTTATCAGCATAATAAATTTATTATTTTGGGTATGAAGTATGAAGGACGACAGTTTCTAGACGATACATATGCTATTTCAATTAGGATGTGTGTATTTCGTGCCCGATTAAAGAACGACTTTTATATATTTTTCTGTTATATAACAACAGAAAATAAAAATGAAGTTATATTTAAATTTCAACATATGATAAATTTTTTCCGATTTTACTAAACATATTAAAAGTAACATATTAAAGTATATATTTCTACGTAAAATTTTGTTAACATATATAAAATATCAATTAATAATCAAATCAACCAACATACATACAAAGAATATTCTTTAAAGGTGAAAAAAAAATATTACTACGCATTTATTAAATTATCGTCTGAATCAACTGAATCGAATAATAAATATTTTCCAACACTAATAAAATCGAATGATAAATACTTTGGAAAAGGAAAGTGATTTAGGGAAGTTAACTATACACCTGGTAAGTGTATTTTATTTCAAACATTTTATCATAAATATATTTATGGACTCTGTTATACTAATGGACATATTTGTTTCTCGCATTATAATTGTTTTGATAAAAATAAAAAAAATAATAAAAAATCTGAATGAAATTATAACTTTACAGGAATTCCAAACAAATTAGCACGTTTAATTCAATGTTTAATAATAATTTAGAAAATTTTCTGTAGAATGTATCGAACAGAAATAGATATTCTAGGAAATTAAAGTTACAAAAAAATAATATATAAGGGTGGAAAAAAAAACGTAGTTTTATTCACTACTTTTTTATATTTAATCAAAAACCTAAATAATTACCTAATTAGGAGTGTTTTTGATAAAGTTAATGAATATTATTATTACGCAAGAAAATAATTACTAGAAAAATATTCTTGATATTTAATAAATTCATAAAATAATTGAAGTCTTTAATAAAAAAAAATTAAGTTTTTTGAATATCAATGCTTAAATAGCGTTTACACAATTAGAATTAAAATCTTTTCTGGCAGTTAAGTATAAAATTTACAATTTAGAGCTTAAGAGATAAAATTATCTAAATAATAATAATAAACAAAAGAAAGAATAAGATTTGGTTATAATTTGAAGTACATATAACAAGTTTATATGAAACACTGGACGGAAATTGCGATGGTTCTAAAGAGAAAGTCATTTTTCTTTAGTTAATATAATTACTAAATCATCTATAGCAGAGTTTATACAAGTGAATTCCATTAAGTGAATTATTATCTTACGAAGAAAATATGAATTCCTCACCTTTCATTGCAATATCCCAATAGTGAATTCCGATTGCACATGCTATGAGGCGGCGACCACTCTCGAAGCGGCAACCATCTGGCGGCTTGCTGACAAAGTGACCATTTGTCGCGCGTACGCGTGTGGAGCGAGGCCGCTACCGGGCCTTCTTCACGCCAGAAGCCGGTTGCGAAGGAGATGCGTACCGCATGCGATTGGGAAAAAAAGGAGGTAAAAAAAAACCGAAACTACTCGTGTCGTGGCGTTGCAATGGATGAACGCGAAGAGCGAGCCAACGACTCGTGAGTACGGTTGGAGAAACGAGCGAAACGAGAATCAAAAAAATAAATAAAACCTGTTAGAAAATCACACGCGCTTTAGGTCGTGCTTCATCTTTCTCTGGGAAGTATCTTCGTTACATGTTTTTGTTGGATGGTCGTTGTTTTTCTTTTATTATTATTGATTTACGATTTTTTTTTAGCATTTCATTGTTATTATTTTTTTTTACCTGCCGATGAAGCGTCCTTCGTAAGGATTTTTTAATGTTGTTTCCTATCGCATGAGGTTTATACTCAATGAACTGATAGTGTCCACTGAGAATATCCATTTGGCGTATATATTACCTGAATTTTTGAAGCTCTAATTATTAAAAAAAATTTATTTCTAAATTAAACCATTCTCTATTGATAATCCTAACTACAATTCATTTAAATGCATGAGACGAAAAAATATACACATTTGTAAATCCATGCTATGGAATTTAATTTCAAAGTAATAAAAACATTTATTGATCAATTAAAAAATAAAGCAAACCTAGAAAGAAGAAAATTTTACCAAAAGTTATGTGACAATGTTCATAAGAACATCTAGATCAATTGTTTTCAAGCAGCACACAACTAACAATAATATCGTATTTAAACTTATTTTTCATTGTAAAACTTGCATTAATTAACGTTCAATTTTTAAAAAAATCATCGCAGAAAAATGTTTTTGTTAGACAATTGAAGAAAAATGCTTCCACATATACATATAATTTGCATTATATATATATATATATATATATATATATATATATATAATATAATGAAAATGAAGAAAGAAACGAGGATTTATGTTTGAGAATTGCCGAGATGGAAATTCGATTAAAATTAATACTAGTTGCAGAAGAACAAAAGATAACAAATAGAAAACCTATATCCATTTGGGAAATATTTTTTAGTACTGTGTCCCTTGATATTATACAATTTATAATAGCAGATATATTCAAAACAAAATAAAATTAAAAAAAAAAAATAATAATTCATTCTCAGTATTCAGGTAGATCAAGGATTTGCTTTGAAAATTGAAACAATGGTAGGAGCCGAAACAATTTATTAACTATTTTTTTTATGTTTGTTACATATTACAATTTCAATGACAATAATTATAATAATAATAAAAAAACATACGGGAAATAAACAAGTGTAAAAGTGCGGATTTTAAAATGCTACTTTTTTAATTAGAAAATCTCAAAATATCGCTTAAGATAAACGCAAAACCTTATTCTTTTCAAAAATGCATCGATATAGTTTAAAGAATATCAAAAAATGATGAAGGATTAAATATTGAGTTTTTCATTTATACATTATTAAAATATGAGAATTATATATGATTTAAAATTGCTCACTCCATTACTTTTGCAAAATAAGAGATATAAAACGATTTTTAAAAAACGTTATATAATTAAAAAAAATTTTTTTTTTTTAAAAATAGATTTAAGAAACAATTTTGATTGGCAGTTAATTGAGCAGCAATCTTTAATAGATTAAAATGATTTACAACATAATTTCTAATAGAACTAAGCAATTCATAATTTTGATGTTTTTTAATTTATTTTATTTATTTATTCTCATTTTTATTATTATATGAAATAACATACTTATTCATTTGATAAAAATGATGGTAGTTTTTAAATTTTTTATCAATTTGAAAAATTGTAGTTACTGATCTTCATTTGATGAGGACATATAAATAGGGTTTTAATTGATATTCTATTTTAATTAATGCGTTACTTTTTAAAATTTTAACTATTCATTCAGATAAAGCAATTTTAAATTTTTATAGTATTAGTTATAACTTCTGCGCGAATAGGAGCTATTTTACCGTATTAAAAATTTGATCCATGACTTTTCCGAAATTACTATATTGCTATTTTTTGGTTTGGCAATCAAAGTTAGGTAAAAGAAACGAATGATTTTATTGGACTTTAATCTTTAAGTTCAATATGTTTTTTTTATTTCTGTTAAAAATTTTTTAAAATAAAATTCAAAAAATGAAGTTAACCTATTTATGGAATTATTCAATATTCATTTTTATTTTATCCAAAGAATTTCAACGTCAGATGGAATTTATCGCTTGATGTGAATCCCCCAAAGATTTCTCATCATTTAAGTAGAAATATTTCAGATTTTTCATAGTGTTCTGCGCTTATGAACTTCTCATTTCAGCATCGAGCCGTACCTTGGGGTTGAATCCAATTTAATGCCAAGCTAATCCAATATAACAATGGAGACGAGCTTCGTAAAAATCCCTACGGGTGCTTCCATTTTCGCCCTCTCCCCTATCAAAAACAAATCAATTATCGAACGGCAGGGATTAAACCGTTAGCATCCTTCGAAACGGTTCAAGTGACGGTAGATAAGGAAAAAATCGAACTGATTACAAGCTTTTTAAAAATCGCTAGCGATGCGTTTCCGGATCGCCCAGGCGAAGAGAGCACCCTCCAAAGTGTGAATGGACGATAGAAGAAGAAGAAGAAGGGGTAGCATCTCAAAACAATCTTCGAAAGACATTTCAAGCAATCACTCCCGAGGTTCGAAAGAGAAGACAATTAAAATTGACTCTCCCGTCCTCACTTTCTGAGCAAAGAAAGAAAGCAACAAGTTTTCCAATTTTTCGGCACGCTTCGATTCCAGAAATCTGCCGTGTTCCACTCCATTGTTTCCCAGGGGTTCCATGACCGAAATGGGATTTTTTTTCTTTTGGTTCCGAAACCCCTTCTCTTCTGTCGCTTGTTTTTTGTTTTGTTGATCGCGAGCTACGGTTACGATTATTGTAGGACGGTGAAAGATTAAAAAACGCGTGTGTTGACGAAGTGGAACAGTCAGATGATTCCAAGCTAAATGCTTCTGCCCCACCACCCTCACCAAGCCGCCTTCCGTGAGAAGAAAGAACTCTTCATTTCGGTCTCCTTGTGTGCGATGGAATAATGGAGACGTCATGCTTCCACACACATCTTGTATTTTAATCCTTTTCCCACCATTAACATATGTTTTCTTGCATTAGCGTAATCAGCTCTGGGCGCGTTCATTACCTGGCTGGTATACTTTCTACCGGCCCACCTCACTTGTCACAAAAGTCTTAATCCAGTTACAAAACGTGCGAAGAATACGGCTCTCTGACTTTCAATTTAATGGTAAGCCAAATAGTCCCCGATTATACCCGAAGAATCGAGAGCAAATTAGGCGTTGAGCTTCCAACAATACCCTCACCTTAAAGTAAGAAGAGAAATTTTTTTTTGATGATTTTTCGCACATAAAGAATGTATCATGTAGGCGGAATGTAAATAATTTACCTGAGCTTCTTTACGGATTGGGTTGGTCTTAAAAAAAAAGGCTAATTCTTTGAGATATACACCATTAGAGAATTAAATTAATGCTAGAGAAATACAATTTACATATTCATTAACATAATCAGACATGTTAAAACAAATGATATTGAATAGTCTGAAATAAGTTGTCAAATTAAACGCATGTATGTGCATAACATTGGAATCTTACCGATATGTTGAAACGAAGTAATTTAAACAAAACTTTTAAATGTAAAATGAAAACATTTTTGGAAGGATGAAAATTTTTTCATAAAATATATGTATTAAATATTTTGCGGAACGTGGTAGCCTAGTGATTAAGACATTAGTCTTTTGTCCGGAAGGACGGGGTTCGATTTCCAACGCCGCCGAACACCCACTGAATATATGCGATATATCTGCTCGTTAAATCTGTGGAATCGAAAGTCCTGTGGTCGGTCGTCGAGCAGTTACGATGGGTGTAAGTTTCTGGAGAAAATTTCCTTCCCCTTCAGATCAATATCAAAATTGAGGGAGTGTATCCTCTGGTGGTGCCATCTATCGGAAGAGTTCTTCGAGCAAAGTCGTACTTTCATCTTCGTGATGCTCTAGTTAAACAAAAGAACCACCCTTTTGATTTAAATTTGCATAGCCGATGGCATTGCCAGCTTGGTTTGTACAAGTGTCATAAGTAACAACAACAACAACAACAACAAAAATAATTTAGTCTGTCCCTCAAAAGCCATTTTCTAACACATGCAGATTAATTTTATCAATGTATACAAACCACTACAAAGTAAACACCCTATTTAAGAATCGAGTCTACCAACTGTTAAATTGAGAGAAGCAGCTCTGACGATTTAGCTGCTAGCCAGTTCCAAATTCCTAATTTCTTTGAAGATAAAGGATATTCTATTTACTGTTGGGATAATATTGTTAGAAAAGTACCAACTGATTTGATGACTAGCAGATTCAAGTTTTGAATTTTGAATCAGTAAAATATTGCATGGAGCCTAACATGTTTTTCTTGCTTATGTTGGATCTTAAAAATATGAATACACAATTCGGTGTTAGTTTTGCTATTTGAATATAATTCAAAGTTTCGAATCTTCATTTGAATCTTAAAATTATCTAAGACAATAATCAATAGCTTATAATGTAATTCAAATGCATCTCCAATGCACATTTTCCATTTTGACGACTTTTATGTTGTAAATAAGCGAACTGTTACAGCTTTTCTTAAGCAATAATTTCAAATGAAAGGAATAATAACATATCTTTTTGAAAAAGAGTACCGATATCTACTATAAAAAAAGATAGAAATCTTATGTAATAAATAGGAAATAATGTAAATATATTTGGTACGAGTTAAAAAAAAAAAAAAAAGCAATTTTGATAAACGATTTTTTTAAATAAACAGATGATTCGCAAATTTTCTGCAAAGAAATTGCGTTATAAATTATAGTTAAAATTTTACAATTTTTTAATAAAAAATTTTAATAAAAGGCTTAATGCAGCTCGAGTTTCTTACTAGAATAAGAACAAATATAAGTACATATTTTCACCAATAACAATTTTTATTTTGTTTACATAAAAGAATGTAAGAAATAAGAAAATATAAAAAAAATTTTTAAGAATTTCAAAAACTATTGTAGATAAAAAAAATAATTAAAAAATTTAATTTGAGTAATTAAATATTTCGATTCAAAATACCACAAAAACACTCACTGAGAAATTCAAATAAAATGGAGAGAGAAAGTAATGACATATAAGAGATTGAACAATTGGCAAAAATTTTTGTAATAAAAAAATAAAAGTGGCATCATTATACAGACGTTTAAAAAATAAAACGCACTACGTCAGATTCAAAATCGTGTAAAATACAATGCATTTGATTATCAAAGTTTTACTTTATTGTGGTATAATGATCCTAAAGAAGGAGGTTCGAAAATTAATGCAAATATCTCTGTTTATGATAGTAAGCCTAGTGACTTTGTTGGAGAAAATGGTCAATTTGCTAAGAACTTGCTTGATTTTACCAATGGGTTAAAATTAATTATACTATCAAGAGTGTTGAATATTCTATATTTGGATATGGTGAAAACGAGGAACATGGAGCCAAAACTAAGTCGTTTATTTATCACAACACGGTAAAATTTTACCGTACGGTCACTCTTGGCGAAATTTGAAAAAAGTCGCGAAGGGCGACCGTATGGGAAATTTACAATCGGAAAAAAACGGCGGGAGGAAAATGGCTGAAGTAGAGACAATAATTTCATACATGGTTGGTATCTAACAATTTGCTCAACTAATTTTATAAAATTAACAAAAAACGCAGATTTATAGATTTCAAACATTAATGGTAAAATAATAAAATTTGATATATTAAATTATCCATAAAATTTCTTGATTAAATTTTACATTAATGAATTTAAATCAGTAAACATTCACGAGAAATCAATGACAAATAGCGTTGCCAAAATACCAGTTTTCCGGGTTTCTAGTAAAAATGTTCGCCAAATTTGGTGCCAAAAAACGCGCCAAGGGTGACCGTATAGTAAATCTGATCCTCGCAACATTAATACTGCTACTACTCAAAACTATCCCTTTTATATTTGTGGTCCGTAGTAGTTGGTATTCTTCCATACTCATTGTAATCACTATCCTTCGAACAATAGCCCTTATTCTCCTTTTTTTAAAAAAAATATCAATACTATAACTTAAAAATGACATTTTTTTTCTTTTCGGAAATTGTAGACTTTATTTGCTAAGGAATATTTTCACATACTCATATGCAATAATAATATGAAGTAACACTAAATTAATATGTTGTAAATGATACTTAAATTCAAGAGTAATTCCTTTTAAAAATATATATAACTTACAACGTTTTCAATTGGTTTGGTAACGTTATAAGTTGTATTTTGATTGAGATATTTGGAATATAATACAAGATTATATGCCAAATATATCTCAAGCTAATTAAAACCACAAAAACTGAATATCGCAATTTTGTAGATTGCTAAGTGAATTTTTTTTTTTATTGAAGACGGAAAATTCGAATTAAAAGATAAATGACAGGAACCGTCAAAAAATTCAAACTGTTATGGAAGATTTCAGATATTTACGGAATTTTGTCTATTTTCTGTTACAAACATTCACAAACCACGAGAGCGTTGGACAAGCCCACAGGAATGTTTGAAGCGAGCTGCAGCACCTGCATCTTTCTCAGCAATGATTCCTCGTCAACTTGAGAAAGAGAACATCTCATCATTTCAGTTTTTTCCTCAAGGATGCTAAGAAGACGGTAGAAGAAATAATAATAGATAGGAAGGAATAAAAAAAAGAAAAAAAAAAGAATGAGGAATGGGACGGGGACTGGGCGAAACCAGTTTTCGAGTCGTGTGGCGGCACGCGCGGCGGGGGTGTGCCACGGCACGCCGAAATGGGCGCAGGGCGTCGCTTGCGCCGATGTAGATGTAGTAGCCGCTCATCATGACAAGGGTGATGAATAGGAAATGATGGCCCGGGGCCTTCCCTATTGCACTTTTTTTTTCTTTCCTAGTTTGCTTATTTATTTATTACTCAGATTTTTAAGAAGAGAGCGCCCACTGCAAGTTCAGTCTACTGTTCATTGAAGTCAATCGCCCTTCTTCCCAATGTGAGTTGGTATTTTCGTTACCCCAGGGTTCGCGAATGTTCACTCACTGGGAAAAAGGTAGTTTCGAAATCTCTGATCGTACACAGACATTAGTTCGGGAGAAAAATTTAAAAATGTAATATAATTGATTTTTTTTAAAAAAAAAATTACTATATTCTTTTGCCACAATAAAATAATTCAGCCACTTAGAGCTTACTATACAAAACCCCTAATTTTTATTTAATTTTGAAGGAGGGTAATTTTTGCTAGGATTCAACATAGCAAAAATTAAAATTTTTAAGTTAATTTTTCATTTATATAAACGTGAATTTACCAACAATTATTTCTATAAAGAACGTAGGAATTTAGTGAATCGAACTGTAGTAATAGAAACGAAATCGAATTGCTTAACAATTCTATAGTTATTTCTTATACTATTTTTGTACTGTTGGTATATTGTAATCGCATAATGAATGGTCTAAAAATGCTAAACAATCAAGAAACTTTCAGTGTCCAAAATCCAAAGAAAATGTTTTTATAGATTTTAGCCAATGGTCACAACAGTTGCAGGATTGGGAAATTATAATTTACAGCTAGAAATGAAATGGAATTGTTAAACAAAGTTAAACTTATTTTTCAGTCTTGTTACTTATATCTAGTAGATAAGTAACAAGAATAAGAAATATGCAGATTCACAGTAATTAATCTAACAGCGTTGAGCAATTTTAAAACTTTTAGTATTGTCCAACAAGTTAATGTTGATGCAAATATTTTTAAACCATTTTCATAAGGTATTGTAGATTTAACCAGTAATCATGTGTTGTAAAAGTGAAAAATCTGTAAAATGATTTACACCATTAGAAATGATTTCCAACAACTAAATCAAATATATGTCTTATTCTAATTACTTCTTTTATGGAAACATTCTGTAGTAGTAGTATAATGTAAAACTTATAATGCTGTCTAACGCGTTCAAGTGCTAACATATATGCTTACAGATTTAAATCAACAATCATGGACTTTAATATCGGAAACATTCTGTAGCCACATAGTGAATAATCTAACGGTGATGAATTATAATGTAAAACTTATAATGCTGTCTAACGCATTCAAGTACTAAAATATATGCTTACAGATTTAAATCAACAATCATGGACTTTAATATCGGAAAAAAAATTCGAAGTTTCTTTTTGTACAAGATGTACAATTCTTGAATCAAAAATACAAATTATTTCACTTCAGTTGGATAATAATAGCGAAATATAAACTTTTGAATTTTGAATTCAAAGTGCACATACTTTTATTATTTGGCACAATAAGCGGATAAAAGTTTGATATAATTGAAAAAACTAGCGCTTTCTTTGCGCATATTTAAATACCAACCATTTTTTAATAATTAAAAAAAAAAAAAAAAAAAAAAAGAACCATAAAATTTTAATTTTTTCAAAACGTGTGATAGTCGAATTAAAACTTAATATTTTGATAGCCTATACCTTTATGAAACAAAATAACGAAAGTGATTTCTAAGAAAGCAAATTTAGTAGAATAAAAGAGCCGTGAGGCCAAGGCCTGCAGTGCCAATATTTGTTATCATGAGCTAGGCCCTGCGAATCATATGTCCCGGTTAGATAGTTAGTCTAACGCAGAACACTCAGTATTTAGTTCCAAAGCATGTTTGGTACTCAATTCTATCGAAAGAACAAACTGTTACATGAATGTTTAATCAAAGAATTATATACTGTTAGCGTTTTTTGTGAATAATTTTTATTGAATTGTTTAGGTAAGATATTGAATCATTTTGATAGTTTGCGAGTATATTTTCATAATGAAAAGAAAAATAATATTCACACTTTGTGTAAGAGAGGATATAAGTGAAGAACTATACTTATTATCTTTGAATGAATCACCGTTGGTCTATTCCTAAAAGTAAAGCTAATAGACATTGTGCAGACCTTTATTCATACATAATAAAGGGTATTTGCACAGATATTCTATCTATAATATTAACCTTTAAAAATGAATATGTTCCCAACCAAACGAGAATGATACTATAACTTAATCAACAACTTAAAAAGAGAGGGAAAGAGAGAGAAATATATGCAGCGTTAAATTGTCTTGAATAAAATAATAGAAATGTAAAGATAATCTTTTTTGTTTTAAATTTTAAATACAAAAAAAATGCGATAAAGCATAAAATTATTAGTTAAAAATATACCTCAATTGATATAATTTTCTCGTACAAGTGGTTCAAAAATTGCATCGACCAACATTTAAATTTGTATTAACATTTTACTTTCTTTAAAACGAAAAGCGTTATTCTGATATTTAATTATATAATCTAGTATCCATGCTATTATTATGATTTTTTTTAATATTGATTTTAGTGAAAATATTCGAATATAAATGAAAAATATCAACTTTAAGAAAAACGTAAGCCTCTAAAGGATTTTAAAGGACAACAATGTTTTGAGTGGTCACCCCTTTTCCCTAGCATCATCTTTTTTTATTCTTATTTTTTGTGTCCATCCCTTTTACGGTCGTCTTTTCCTCCATTTCCCCCTGCTCCCCCTTTTTTTTTTATAGAGGTAACCCCTTCGGTTTATCAGCTACGAGTTCCAACTGTGTCCGTTATTTGCATATGTGGACTTTCGCAGAGGCCTTTTTTAAACTGTAACCGCAGGCGTCTCCGAAAACATATTTCCTTTCTCCAACCCCATCGCACAGTAATTCTACGTGGAAAAAGGAGGGGGGAAAAAAACTATTCTATCCTTTGCTTTTAAAACTTAAATATCAGGGGCGGACGCTGGCTAGAGGAAATAAAAAAAAGTTGTGGTAAAGGGCGGCCATAAAAAGCCCTCAGATGGTGTATGACATTTTACTTCTTGTACGGAGGAAAGTGCCTTCAATACCCGAGGGCGTCGCTGCCCTAAAATAAGGTGAATCTAAGGAAAAAATGCTATAAATAAGTACACTTGTATCTCCTTTCCTTACCTGATGAACTGTCGAGTGCGTAATATAATTTTCGAATGTAAGATACGAGTTGTTCGTCCCCCCCTTCCTCTTTTTCACCTAAATTACCTGATAAGTGATTCCATTAAGATGAATCAATTTACATTAAAAAACATTCTTAGCTGAATTTGAATGAATTACATACTGCCTATGAGTTTTTCATTTACCTTACTATTCAATATTGTAACATTAAAACATTTTGTGGCATGTTTTAATTACTTAAGTAAAAATAACTTTTAAATTTAGAATAACATTTAATTAGAGATTGACTCAAGTATCTTTTTGCAGGCACAGTTAGAAACCAGAAAATTAAAAATGAATAGAATCCTTAAAAAACTAGCCTTAAGACTGTCTAAAATCTGTAATCGTTTAGAAAAATTGATTTTTATATTTTACATCTTTATTGAAATTACTAAAATTTATATTAGGTAATACTATGGACGTATATAATTGTTAGTAGTAATGTTTAATAATATACTATATCTAGGCTAAAATAATATATCAATCATACACTAATAAATACTTATATTTTATTTCGTATTTAATAATTTGCAAAATATAATGACCATCCAAATCGAATATAAAGATAAGCATTGGATGCACATAAAAGTAGTAAAAATAAAATATTCATGTTTTACCTTTTAGATTTTACTGAAAATGAAATACATAATAATGAAACAAAATATATTATTGGATAATTTTAAATAAATTGTTTTTGAATGGAAAATTTACAATTTAATCATATATTCATTTATAGTTGAATTAAATGACTAAAAAATCATTTATATTTTAGACTTATATGTAAATATAACAATATAATATTTTTTTATATAAATGTAATATATTATACAACCGCGTGTACTTAGAATTATATCAATTTTCAATGAAATTATGCGATATAATTTAGTTTGCATATTTTTGAAATTGTAGATTTTTTTTATGTATTAAACAACCGTCTGTGTAAGCTAAACTAATCATTCATAAAAGTCACTAAATAATAAAAAGTTTGACACATCTCTATGCATTTCTCACAGAAAGAATATTGTTCTCTTTCTAAATAATTAAGGTTTGAATCTTGACATTTGTTGGTAATTTCTTGTCTTGTGATCTCAAATATTTAAACTTTATTATTAACTATAGCTTCGTGAGTTAAAACTAAAATAAGCAAGCAGCAAAATAAAAAAAAGTAAAAAATTTTAAAAATCATGCCAAGAATACACGCATTATCATCGATATTTAAATTTGGAGGATAAATAATAAGTTTTTCATATAATATTTACGATTATTATTACAGAATAAATTCTTTAATATAATATACTTTTTTTTAAAATATTAGTATATTAACAATAAAAGTTTAATATAAGTGTAATTTTGATAATTGTAAAGTTGAAAAACAGAAAATTTATGATGAGTACTGAAAACAAATTTACTTATTATAATATTCTTAAATGTACATAATTATTATATTCTCTATAGATTTTATTGAAACTTTTGGCAAGATTTTGTTTATTTAGAAAGGAAAATTATTCGAAAACTATAGCTGATTCGATGGAACTAATATTGAAGTGAGAATGATGGATTACTGATGGTTCAGAAAAAATATTCCTACTCGAAAATAACATAGTTTAAATTTAGAAGTGATACACACAACGGCAGATCCTTCATTTATTGTTATTTGTAACTTATATGAAAAAGGTATTATCATATTTCCTGAAATGAAATGGTAAATGATCCTCTCTTTGACATTTCTCGGGGAAATAACCGATTCTTCAGCACCTTTTGCTTCCTGAAATGATCAAAAATTCAACATTCTTAACAGAATATATCACCACACAGTGACCGTTCAAGCTTGAAAACCAAACCAACTAATAGAAGGCAATTTAAGTATTAAAGAATACGAATCGAGATTGTCTCGGATTTAGTCCGTTCCTTTCAAAACGGACACGAGCCTTTGGGCAACTTTATGGATCGCTTTTGGCGGTTATGACTACCAACTTCTCGGACTTTGAATATGAAATGTGTTCCATCATCATACATGCGGAACGCAAAATGTGAAGTATACAACTAGCCATTTATGACAAATTGCCTGCGCGCAACGCCAACAGACATTAAGTGCGCCTTGTGCCGGCTTGCAGAAGAAAAAAACCTCAAGGGCAGCTTCCTATAAATCCCTTCTGTGTGTATTTTTGTATTTTATTACACCAATTTCAATTCATCGATTTTTAAAGCAGTATTTCACTTGTGCTTCTTTTCTTTTGCCAAATCTATGTTTTGAAAAAGAAATCTTTTTGTTTGTTCCACAAAGTAGTCACGTGTCTGGGTTTGCCAACGAATTGAGAATCATTATGACATTTCTAAGTGGGAAGTCAAGTCCGATTGACGTATTTTCCGTTACGGTCTAATAGAAGAATATGAGGAAAAACAAAATAAGATTGGTCTCGAATTTGAAAACAACAGACCATGTTAAAGGAATTTAGAAAAAATAAAGAAGATATCATTTTCTGAAGGAATAATCATTACTTGTTTGTGCTCGACAGCGAAAAAAAGTTATGGAACCTACTTGTGCAGGGCTTCATCATGTAACATTTTCCGTTTTAACGATGCAATCCAGATCAATTTGGTGATGTGATCTGATAATTTTCGTCTGTGAGTCCACATATCATTAACCGTAAATCCGCGATAAAAAAAAAGAGTAATTCAAACATGTTTCTCATATTGGGATGGATGTTTTTATAACTTGTTGTAAAACCAATGCAATTTATGAGTTTCAATTTGAAATTGAGTGATTGTATTTATAAAAATTCTCCTTTGGAAACTATGATTTAAGAATTTATATATATATTAGATATCAAATCATTTTCTTTTCACTCACACAAATTTCTTTAGTTTTATCCTAAAAGTTACACTAACAGATGAGTTCATAAACGGATTTAGCTAATGTATAAAATCAATGCGTTGTTTATGTCTTTATGAAAATGCTTTTTAATTTAATCTTTTATGAAATTATATTGCTATCATGAATTGCATTTTTTGATATTAGTTTATTAATATTCAAATGTGTGACACAATGCAGACAATTTAAAGGGGGAAATCACTTTCATTGAAACAATATTTATTGATCGGGCACTTGCCTCATATTTTTATGCGAATTTGGCGGCATCTGACAACAAAGACATATCAAGACACTAATGACTCTCGCTTCAATTATTCAGATTTCAATTGTGCTACCATACGAATGAAAAATCTACTTAATTGCCATCAAAATCTTTCATTATTTCCGAGCAATTTACTTTCAATTAAATATGAAATAACTTTAGCGATCTTTCATCTGCTTGCTTTTCATATTTGTATAAATGTATTCAATCGAAACTCTGGAAAATAAAACAATCGTGTCTAAAGTGATTCATAGTAAATAACAAAAGCTCTTCTCATACATTTACTTAATGCGAAGATTTTTTTTTTGAAAGAACTCGCGTGTTTTCCGAATATTCTTAACCAATTTTAGATTGGTTAAGAATATTCGGTACAAATATACTTGATTACTAAATATTAGTCCAGTAAACGCAAACTGTTTTTAAGTCTTTTGTTTCAAACCAAATCTCAAAAACGTTTATTTATAATTAAATTTTTATTTCTGATAATAAGGATCGGCTAATTTATTGCAAATAAATACAATATATTGATGTTTTTTTTAAACTATGTAAGCATTATCGAGTAATCGTTTTCAGCTCAGATTTCATTTTGAAATTTATGCTGTCCATTAAATGGAATCAGAGCAGAAAAGGGGAAACATTTTAACTAATCAATTAAAAAATAATGAATTGTTGATATTTTAAATTTATTTACACAATCACTTATATACATGTTAATGTTTAGAGTTACTTAATTTACATGTTAATGTTACATGTTAATGTTTAGAGTTACTTAATTTATTTACACAATCACTTATATACATGTTAATGTTTAGTTCGTCCTTTAAAAATTCAAAGAACGAACTCATAAACTCTACAAAGTGAATTTTAAACCTGCCTTACCAAACAATGGTAACTACTAAAGTGGATTAGGTACATTTTAACCAATCGTCAAGTAATAATGCCGTTTAAGGATTGATTTAACTGCACTTTGTAGTTAATAACTTAAGCGAACTAAAGCTTTTGAAGTTATTTCTTAGATATATACAATGACTTGATTATTCTGTAATCTTAAACAGAGATTTAAGTTATATGAAAATCTGTAAAGTCAGATATCTTAAATAAAGTGAAATGAAGAAGCTAATTTATCATATTATTAACAGCATATTATTAGCTAATTATTACAGTTATATAGAATATTTAGTGCTTATAATTTATTATGGTAATACAGTGCTTATAATTTTTAATATTTTATGCTGTCATAATTTAAATTTAATATATTCGAAAATAGCTTTATGAAAAATAAACAATTGAAAAAATTTTATCTTTTTGAAACTTCTTAAAAAAGAAACACATATACATAATATGAGGAAATAAATATTTTCCATAATAGAGTATCTACATTGAGAATAAACGATTTTTTTTCTCTTTTCAATTTATATTTCAACAATTAAAAAAATTTCGAGAGTATAAGTAAAAATACCATTTTATTTCCATAAAAATTAGGATATTTCGATTATTAAAGCTTACACCAACATTTTTTCAAAAGATACTTATTATGAAATACTGGTAATGATTCTAAATTACTCTAAATTTTTATTTTAGGCGATTGTGTGAAGCATCATGTAAAAAATAAAAATTATCAAGCAAATAGTTTTATAAGCGATTTACGTCAAAAAGTTTGAAAACGCACAATCGAGCTTATCTAGACAAAAGTTATAAAATTTGATATTCCATTTAAAGTAATACGATACTATAGTTAGTCTAATTGGTTTTTCCCTCGACTTACGCATTGATCTTAAGTACTATAATAGTGAATAAAACCATCCTGTTTCAAACTGTGTCCAAGACATCCAAAAATTTATTGCTTAGTAAAAAGAATCGCCATCTTTCATTTTTGATCGGACATTTAATGGCGGAGGAATTGTTCTTCTGTAAGCATCATAATTCGAAAGGTGGAGATACACGCAGTCCAAGCCACAAAACAGTCTGTTCTTTCTGGGTTTTTTTTATTATTTTTTATTACTATCTGCGTGGGATGGACCTAACATCATCTTCCATAGATCTCTCTCATCCCTCCTCCGACATTTATTCTCCATACAACCTTGTCACCAACATGTCAACTACCGCTTCGCCATCTGATGATGCCATCCGCCAAAATCTGCTTTTGACATGAACCTTTACAGATCACAATGATTATCCGCAGCAGGTGGCTACTCGATGTAAATGTGTTTTAAAAACTGGAAACAGATTTTTTTTCCCCTCCTTTTTTAAAATTTTCCTCAATATAAGAAAACGGAATGAATGGATTTTTTTTTTTTAAATTTATATAGATTGAAAGACTGAAATTTTTTGTGCCTCATTTTAAAGATGAAGAGAAAATTTTACGCAGTGGGGAAACATCTAATAATAGCTTTAGTAGAAGGAGTAGATAGATATCATCTTATAAAAGTATTTTTCCTTAATTTAAATAAAATATCTCGATATAATTTTGATTTTCATATTGTTATCAAATATAAATTCACAGTTTTAAATATCGTGTTTGTAGAACACGATTGTTTGTACAACCAAGGATTTATTACTAAAAAATGGTATTTTTAATGTTACTTTCGGAGGATATGTTCCCTTACATAAAGAATTTTGATTTAAAAATACTTGCTTTATATATATATATATATATATATATATATATATATATATATATATATATATATATATATATATATATATATATATTAGAGTTATAATACAACATGATCAATCAATAATGAGATTTAGTTGTATGATGATAGCAAATGTATATATTGCTTACATAATCCCCATTCTTGATTTCATACAAAGCGCCATCTATTGAGTTTTATTTAAATTAATTTTGTTCCAAATAACTGGAGTTAACCATATTTATTGCCTCTGTGTTAAAGTTGTAAGCAATTTCGTTGCAATTTTCAGATGTAGAATTTAGTTTACATGAAGCTTTTTTCCCATCAATTAATTTGTTTTTTAAAATTACTTTTTTTTCTTTTTAGTTTTTCCCTTAAATGTTACTTTTAACGTTTTGTTAAAAACAATTAAATTTAACAGATAAACAGCATGAAGATTCTCAAGCTTTTTTCCTGCTAATATAATTTAAAATTTTTATTGAAGCAAAAAAATGATAACGACAAAAACTGATAAATATTTGAAGGAATGTGATGATTTATTAACATATATTTTTCCTAGTTAATTGAAATGTGTTATTTTAAATATTTCATTAAGCTCACAAAATAATAAAATACAATTTGTTTATTTTATCTGATGATTTTTTGCAAATCCGTAAGCAGTAATTTTGTTTCTTATAATTTTGATGATTGTATTTAAGTAGAAAAATTGTTTCTGAAAATAATAAAATAAAATAAAATGTATCTTTTCCCCTTTTTTTATCTCAAATATTTTAAAATTTTCTTTGGGGTCCCAAATTGCAAATATATATATATATAAGTTATTGATTTTACAATCTAAACTCTAATAAAAGTAGTTTCCTATTAGTGTGTTTACTATGGTACTGACTTAGTTCCAAGCTATTTTGTGAAATAATTAAAGATTTAAAAAACCTTTCAATAGGATTTAAGCATTATATTTGTACTTTGCGGTCCGAAATTCTTCCAAAGAGAAATAAACAGTTGCTCGCTTTAAACCAAATCATCTCGTAACAGTTATAAATCCGTGCAATTATTAAACAGCCATAAATTGTTTAATGCCATTGGTTGACAGTAAAGGGCTGAAAGAGCATAATATTTAACGACGCTTTGACACTGAAAGCAAACCTCCTTTAACATATACTGATCGAGCTATTTCAAGTATATATATATTTTGTATGTTAAAACATCCAAACTGGGGAACAAAATTCAATGCTTTAGGGTTTTCATTGGCGATGAAATTGGCGTCGATTTCCGCCAAAAATCGCAAATGATCGGAATTGTAATTCAACATTCGATGCATTTGTATTGATGAGTTGTTGTTTAAAAATTGTTTCTGAAATCACGTGAATTGAAAAAAAAATTAACAATTTTAGCTTCTTGTGAATAAAATATTGAAAAAAGTAAATAAATTTATAAAAGCTCATTTCTATGCTAATGAAATTGTGAATATTTGCGTTTAAAATATTTCATATCCAAGATAAAAGATATTTTGCAAGAATTTCAAAATCGTGGCAGATTATCCGAAGCGTGTCAGTAAATGAAGCAACTTCATTTGAATAATAGACATCAACCCAGATCGATTTATCTGATTTTCCTGTATTTTGAAATGTTCGTTGAGTGAACCATGCCTAAAGTAGTATGTTGATGACCGCTGTATTATTTAGAAAAATGATTTTTTTGAAATGAAATATACAAAATTTCATGGAGTTGTATCAAATGACTTATGATCTAGTTTTCCTTACGTTTGAACTTTATGGAATTTTATTTTTTCATGTATCTTTTCACATATAGTCTACCTTTTATATACCCGTTTGTGTATACGAAATGCCCGTGAATAACAATTTACTGAAAGAAGTATTGACATTTTTTCATAAGAACTTAAATATTGCATGAATTAATATCATGAAAATATTCTTGGGTTTCAAGAACCACAAGAACAAAATTAGAACATTGCATTAGAGCTTGGGTCCCAAGAATATAAAAATGAATATGTTCTATAAATCATTTATTATTATTCATGGGGTATAAAATGAAAATCAGAATAATAAACAACTTGAAATAGCAGCTATTGGTTTTATAATATTAAACTAGTTACAAAATGTGATGCTAGGGAAAGTCTGATGTAAAATCTAAACTGGGCATCGTATAAAAAATGTTAGAATTGAGATCAGAAAAACTGCAATACTAATCCATATCATTTTACCAGAATTTAGGACCCAGGTTAACAAGATGGATTTAAGCATATGAAGTATATTTTTTAATTCAATTCATTAAAATTTGTTTTATAAATAAGGGAAAATAATACACATCTAGTGAATTGGAAAACTTTGTGAGTGTTTATAGATATCATGCTCGTATTAAATGAACGCTTTTAAGTGCAAACTTAATTTATTCTTAGACATTTAAATATATATATATAATTCTACGCTATATGTTTAATATTTAGATAAATTCATCGTACTTTTTTATACTATATTGCAGCTGTTCACTGACCAAATTTTTAGCAGCTGTTCACAAACCACATTTTTAATATATTGAAGCGATTTTTCTCATAATATATTGCAGCTGTTCACTAATCAAACAATTGTAAATATATAGTGAGGTATTTAAAATTTAATTTGGCTTTAAAAAAATCCATTTAGAAATAAGTTTCGTTTTTGGAAAAATAAAAATATTTTATTTTCATAAAAGATATGTATTTAAAAACTTTTAAAATTAAGGGATAAGGTTCTAATTCTGGTAACACCTAATCACGCCAAAAAGTACGGCATGATTGTTCTCTAAAGCAGTGCCAACAAGCGACGAACATTTTATTTGTAAGGATGGAATGACGATCATAAACGTGATTTTTATGGTCGCTTTAAAGAGTCGATTCTTGAAGACGGAACGGAACGTAAAATATGCAAAACTATAGGGGTAAGGGGTTGTCAGGAACACCCACTCTCTTTCACTCTATCACTGCAGCAGAAAACTATGAAAATGAATTGGCAGATGAATGAATTTTCGGATCAATTTACGGGCACTCGTTAAATCAGCATTGTTTTAGCTTGAAAACGATGGAGCGAAAGAAAGAGAGAGATCGGTGAAAACGTTCCATAGAAGGGGTGGAGATAGTTTATGTGACAACTCTCTTCTCCATGTGCGATGAAATGAGCTTAAAATGGCTATTTAAGAATAAATTAAAAACTTTTGTATTTGAGGCTTAAGGTTCTCGTTGAGTGAAGGATTTTATTATAGCAGATAACACAAACCACTTTTAAAAGCGGCAAAACGCATTTCTAAATTTGGTTTTCACATTTTTATTAACATTTTCTTAGGATATGAATTGGAACGTTGCATTAAATCTACTAAAACGACTATTTAGAACAATCTAGAGAAACAAAATTTTCAGATAAGATACGAAAATATATCAAATAAGATTTTTTCAGGGTTCAAACCAAGTTTCACTATCAAGCAAAGTGAAACGACAATCCCAATGTACAGGATTGCCATGTATATACATATATAAAATTCAATAAAAATTTTTTTTAAATGACAACTTAATTTTGAGTGAATAGGAAATTTTAGTCCATAACTGTAGCTTCAAATTCCTTAAGATTCTACGATTAAAAGAATTAAAAAGATACAGCAAAAATGGATAAAAAGAATGTTGTTATCAAAATAATATGGAAGAATAATTCCTCCTTGGTTAGAATTTGGTGCTTCGCCAAATGGAAACAGATAATTTCTTCCAAAATATTCGGCAATAATAATAGATGCTTTTATGCAAATTATGACTCTCGGTACATATCACAAGTAACTGAGATTTCAGTTTGCACAACACTTAATAAAAGTACTGGTCAAAATAAATATGTAGATGAACTAGTTTCAGGACACAATTATCCCCAACGAGACTCACGGAATCTTGGAAGAAGAGGACAAGGTGACAATCTCGGCCCATATACCGCGAATCATTCAAGTAAAAATGACAAAGTACATGTGACAAGTCGTTTTCGAGATATATGGGTGGAGTCCACCTTTATTAAAGGGAAGAAATCACTCGGAAAAACAAACAAAACCTTTTGTTCCTCTTCCCTTACCAACCTTGAGGTTTCCTTATGTTCTCGTAATGAATCGTGTTATCGGCACCTTATCCTGCATCATTAGAGCTTCCTCGAACTATTCCGATGTAATTGCCGATCACGCGATATTCGTTACTTCGCTTGTTTTGCTTTTCACTTTATTCCTTGTTCTTAATAACAGTTCTTTAAGCTAATTCGCTGATGATGGGGCGTTTTTATTTCGTCTTTGATTGACTTATAACTGACTTGATTTCTTGAAGGTTAAAGGTCTAAATGCACATGCAATAGCCGTTTTATTAATTTTTCTAATAAACATCAAATTATATTATATTAATGTGTGATCATATGATAAATAATATTTTTTACTTATAAATTTTTTAAAAAAATATGTTTCCTAGGTTTCAATAAGTCTTTACAATTGTCTGAAACAATGGAATGAGACTACTGTGGATTAATTACTCAAATTTAAAAGAATAATCACAAAAGAAGCTAATGGAAAAATTATCTGAGTAGATAAATTAGTATTATAAAAAAATCAAAAAAAAGTTTAATCAGATATATATATATATTTTTTTTTTGCGAAAACTCTCTATCTCTCTCTGCTGTATCGAACTGAAATCATTATTAGAAAACGAAAAATTTACTGATTCTTAATTACTTAAATTCATGATTGCGTCTATAAAGAAATGTTTTAAGATTTTTTTAAAAGTAAATGTAAAGTAAGCAAGAAGTGATTTAATAGAATTTAATTATAGGTCAAGTAAAGTAACAAAACAATTGCTTATTTTACTGCTTGGGAAAATAACAGTAAAATGGATCGTGAAAAAATCCAATTAATAGAAAACGCAGTTAAAATGAAATATAATATTAGCAAAAAGTACATTCTCACTAAAGTTGTTAACATCTATGAAAAAATAATAAGTTGAAACTTTTGATTATATAGTATTAATAAAATGTGTAACGGTAATATTCAGCAAATAAACCATTAAATTTTAAAAAGCAGTAATTAAAAAAGAGTGTGAAACATTGCTTGCTATCCAATGTAGTTATGATAAAAGTGCTATTGAATGAAGAAATTTTCGCAATCTTTCCAAAAATAATTAATTGAGAATATTTTCTTAAAATTATATTAGTTTTTTTTTTTTTTTTTTTTTTTACAGAAAAGAAACGTTAATATGTAAACCATTCATTTATTAATGATTTTCGGTTGTCTCTATAACCATTTAAAACAGTTGGTATGTAGCATCATTTCAAATTAATTAAAAACTAGTTTTCTAATTTTGTGTTCGCTAAAAATTCTACTTTAGCAACACCTGATACTGAGTTCATGGCGACTATATTTCCTATTAGTAACGTCTGTTAGAGACTCAACGAACTAATAGCTAACGTTTCGCCACAAATGTATCCCTCCATCAGCAAATCAAACCATGTCAGGCAATTAAATACTATTTACCTGACATCTTTCGATTCAGCCACCTGTTCTTTTCCTCCTCGACATCCTGCAGACACACCAAAAGTGACGCATTGTGGACGAACCCACCGATGGGTGATAAGTAGAGATGACAAAAATTCCTTCCACCTATTTTTTGGGTGATGTCTCTTTAAGAAAAAGCGCCATTCAGGTCAAGCGCGGGTGTATTCGGACATGGAGTTTCTTTTTGTTTTATTTGGGTTCCTATTTCTCCGCCGGCACGGTTCACGGTCAAAATGGCAAAAGGTGGGACACCATGGAAGGACAATAAGGGCGAGGTTCCAGGAAAAAAAATAATAATAAAAAACAAAAATGATGACGCTTCCACGAGGGCGTAATGAGGGACAGTGTTTTCCACTCTTCAATGGTGGCAGAGGTCGAATGGGGCAGAAACTTTTTTGGGTGTCGTTTCCCGAGTAAGAAAGGTCCATCTGGAGATGGGCTGGAAGCACTTTCGCGAATGTCATTCGATTTGCCTCGTCCGCCCTGAATAATAATAATAAAAACACACAGAATGGATGGTTTTATAATTCTTATTCATCCAGACCACACAGTGTGGGAAGTAGTTGCAAAACTTTTTTTTTTCACTTACCATGTCTGGTACATCTTTTTCTAGGTGATTCAACAACTTTCTCCCACTCCATCTCACCAATTCTTAAAAGTTAGAGCATAAAGGTGTGGTTTGTTTGAGACTTTATTGTAATGCCCAGTGGGTTTTTATAGCAGTAGAGCAGCTTTAAACTATTTCATTATACAAATTCACTTTCAAAGATGGTGGGTAGCATTTTAAAAGCAAAATGACTTACCAATATTGGTAAAAAAAATATGTTGTTAAAATATCTGATTAGTGGCTGTTTTGTGAAATATGCAAATATATTCTTTATTTGTAATAATTCCTTTTGAAAATTAAAAAGAAACAACATATGTTCAACATCAATTTTATAAATTAAATTAATTTTTTGTGATTTCCAATACCAAAATGTCTATATAAATCAAATTTTTATTTTAATTGCTTCATGTCTGAATATTTTTCTTTCTATTTGTTTGATATATGCTTGTGGAATTGAATTAAAACCAGCTGCACTTGATGTAATGAAATTTAAATTTAGATATTCATTTCTGGCCAATTCAAACGCTATATTTCACTTAGGAATTTGGATTACAGTGTTTGCAATTATTAAATTTCAATTAGAGAGATAGAGAAAGAGCGCTGATTCAGACCCCCAGTAAAGTCGCAAATAATTTAAGAGGTTTAACATTCCGCTTCGGAATTCTTGTCTCTTCAAGACAGAAGCCCTTGGTTTTTTTTCCCTATTTTAAAATTGTTATATATGCGTAACCACTTAGAGTAAAAAAGTACTATTTGCGTATTATCTGATCTCCTCCTCACTTTGTACACTCCCACATAATTTATTTTGCAAAAAATAGTGATATTTTTATTTAAAAAAAAATTCTTATAACAGCGTGTGTGTCAACACTTTTCCCAATACATCGCAAGCTACATTGGATGGCGAATAAAAGGAATCCCAAATTGAATATTTATTATAACTTTATAGCTAAAGAGAAATTTCAAATATTAAACATATCATTTGATGTTTTGTAACAAATACATTTTTAGAACAATTTATAAAATTTATTTTTGACTCTTGATGTATTTTATGAATAAAATCAATTTTCAAGAATTTGTATAAAAAAAGAAATGTAAATAGAAAACAGAATATTCTAAAAGGATTTCAGGAATTTCTAAATAATATAAATGTCTAAATGCGATATTTATAAGTAAAAATATACAAACATAAGTCTAGAATTGGAACAATTCTAAAATCTGATTTGATGAAGTAATTTTAAAAATCTATTACAAATGTTTATACATGTATATAAATAACATTATTTGAGTTTTTATATTGACAAATAAGATAGTTCCAGTTACACTTATTACTTGATTAAAAAATATTTTTTATAGTTTATAATGAAAAATCCGATAAGAAAATTTTAAAATTTGTGAAGCTAGTCAAGAATTTTTATTTATTGCGATAAATTTATTTTAAATTGAATGATATTTTGCATCCATTACAAAATTTATGATTCTATAAGTTTTTTCAGTACAGATGAAACTGTAATGCACAGGAAAAAAACCCATAAAAGGGATGATCATTTTCAGATTTTTACAAATTTTATGATTACCATAAAATTTTATTCCACGTGGAAAATGGTAGAAAACAGAACGATAGCATAGTTATTTTTGACAGATTTATTGTGAAAATGAGAAAAATAAATCACATTTTCACACAATATGTGACAGATAAAAAATGCATATTTAGATCAAGATTTGAAGAAATCTGACCTTGATTGCTAGAGAGCATTTATTTTTCAACTATAAAAATGCTCATCGCACTTACATTTGATCTTTTTCAAAATAAAATAAAATGTATTTGGGATATAATTCTAGATTTTTGGAAACATAAATTATTGTAATTCTGTTACAGAAATCATGCCATTACTGAAACTGGAAAAAATATAAATAATGCTTCAAATGATGACATTCTTTTCATTTTACTTTGGATAAGAAAATCGATCGACAGTCTAGGTGGATAATATGAAATTGATTACTTTCTAGCACTACTTATGATAGTTGTTACATATTTATTTGCCTTTTTAGTTCTGTTTGACTCATATTTCTACACTTATCTATGCTGAAAATTTTATCTGTGTGATTAGTAAAAAAAAAAAAATCATGCAAAAAATAAACTCACAATTATTCAGAGCGAATTGATGCTGTTATTTACATTGAAGATACACTTCTACAGATTTTATTACAAGTAAACAACTAAGACCATGGTAGCCAAGTGGTTAGGGTAACAGCCTAAGATCTGGAAGGACTGAATTCGATTCCCAATGCCACCAAAGACCCACTGAGTATATGTGATATACTTGCTCTTTAAATATGTGGAATTGAAGTTCTCTAATCGGTTGTTGAGCCGTTATCATAGGTATAATGGTCTGAAGAAATTTCCTCCCCTTCCCGATCAAAGTCAAAATTGAGGGAGTGGATCTTATGGTGGTGCCATCTATCGGAAGAGTCTTAGAGAAAATTCGTACTGTCACCTACGTAGTGCTTTGATTAAACGAAAGACGCACCCTTCTGATTTATTTTTGCATAGCCATCGGCTAGCGAGTTTCGCTTGCCCAAGTGTGTTATAAGTAACAACAGAAATTAATAACTGGTACAACCTAGTTTTAATTGATGAAATATTACATTACTTTTCAAGAAATTCCGGAATAGAAAATTGAGAGAGGACTCTTAAGAGGACAAAACTGATGAGTATTATAAAGATAAGACACTTCTTTCTAGTCGAATACCAAAATCTTGTTTCTACTCAAATATCAAAATATTGTTTTCTGCAGACAGGAAAGTAAACATCCATCCATACCACATTATTCGTAACCTGAATTTACGGAACTCTTTTTACATAAGAAATTTATACTTTCGATTTTTCTTTGAGTCAATAAGAGGCTAAGATTTTGAAAAGGCCTAAGAATATTAATATTAGTAAAAACTAATGTTTCTTTACTGGTGTGCTGCGGGAAAAAATGACAAATGTCAACTTTGTCCTTTCAAAATGTCTCAAAACTACAAAAATTCGATGTTTATAAGAACTAATCCGTACCTTGCTTGTGATTTCTGTCTTTTGTTATATATGTCAGAAAATAGTCATAAATTTTAATAAGATCTTTATCATGTCTAACGTACGAATTGGAGACATACATAGAAGCACAATGCTTGAAAGAAAGCAGTTATGATTTAAAAATACCATAGACTTTATATACATATACATATATATATATATATATATATATATATATATATATATATATATATATATATATGTTGTGTGTGTGTGTGTGTGTATTACTAAACTATAATAATATACATTTTAATTACTCTAGGCCGTTTACATAAATCCATTAAACTATTTAAAATATCAAACTTCAGTGCTAAAACTTTTAACAAAAGTACTTTTATTTTCAATATAATATTCTATAAAAATGTAAGACACAGTTCAAAAAAATTAAAATCTTGTCTATTCTGTTATACCGATCTATTTGCCCATTTAAATATGCAGTAAGTTTATATTTTCTGTTGAAAATATTGCAAAATATTTCAATAAGATTTCAAAAATTAATTATTCAAAATATCGGTTTGATCTGCAGAAGTTTTAAATTGCTTTTAAAATGATTTATCATAGACGAAGAGGAAATAACGGGAATTTTATAGGATCATTCAACAAAGAAGATGCATTATGAATTTATTGTTTCACTGAATTACACACCCCATATTTGAAAAACTTTTTGAAAATATCCATTAACTGAATATATTTAAAGATAATAAACTTAACTAGTATATATATATATATATATATATATATATATATATATATATATATATATATAGCTATTGAACTTGATTAAGATATATAATAACAAGTGCAGTAGGGAACGTTAGGCACAGATGCCGTATAATCCAAGTCGCCAAATTCTGAGTTTGGTGAGTTTTTTGGTGGATTTCTAATGTATATGGCAATTTGGTTTTTATTACGTCATAAAGAAAGAGACCTACAAGAATTAAGCAGAAAATTTTATTTTGGCAACTCTAGTATATACGTCAGCTCGTTTGTCAAAATGCGACAACTTGGCCACATTTCTTCATCGCCAAAAAAAATTCAGAACTTTGCATCCTGGATTATACGGCATCTGTGCCGAGCGCTACTTCCTGTATAATCTATTACAACTACTAGTAAAAATAAAAATAATTTTTTATGAAAATTCAAAAAAACGCTAGATGTGTTTGAATGAGTTTTCGTAACAAATTTCAACAATTAGTTTGGTTATAAACTGCCTCTAAATTCCCTGAATGGTTTAAATAATTGAAAAACTGCAATTACAGCTCCGTTTTATGTTTTACTATTTTATATAAAGAAAGAAGATAATGTTAAGAATGGGTTATGCTTCATTTTTAATAACCTCCTCGGTCAAGGCCTTGATATATGCATATTAAATCATATGCTATACATCTCGATCTGAATTTTCAGAAGAAGAAAAGCTTGAACAGAAGTCTATTGTCTCTGGCTGGGCATTGTTTGATTTCATAATACTCGAAAAGAGAGAGAGAGAGAGAGGAAAAAAAAAAGAATCAATATGCGTAAGTTTTCAATTTTTTTTTTTTTTCATTTCTCTCCTAAATTCTGTAATAATTTATTTCACAGAGTTTAGGTCAGCAGAATATTCGTATCTACAAATAACTTCTACTTTTTTTTTTAAAAAAACTTCAATTTATATTACTAGTTGAAGAGGTCACGTTTTGTAGAGCTTTGTTTTGATTTTATTTGTTAATCTGGTCACTCCTTTCAAATAAAATAAATTTAAAAATAGAGTAAATGTAATAAACCTTTAATTATTCAGAAATCTCACTTCAACCGGATGCGGAACAACTTTGAAATCTTGTCTGAATACCGTTGCGCAAGCATTATCTGTAAAACCATTATTTCAAGCATATCGTACGTAAACGATATTTGTAGGAAGAAATTAACTCTCTCTCTCTCTCTCTATGAATTAAAAAAAATAAACAATAATATTATATCCATTAAATATATGTCCAATATAAAATGATTTTTCTCATTTTATTATAGTTTTGGAAGTGTTTTATGGGAAAATAATTACTCACATGTAGTAAAATATGAAAAAACACAGATTAGTTGATACTTTTTGTTTACATGGGATTTAAAGAAGTTAAGTCAATTTCTTTTAGAGCATCAAATTTTGAAGTTTTTCACATTTCAAAATAAATAAAAAAAATTGAAATTTGTATGAAACAAAATTTATGTTTTTCTATAATAAAAGAAGCAAAATTTTTATCCTACTTGTTTCAACATGGTACACTTGAATGACTATTTGAATTATATTTTTTAAAGCTTTTTCATGCAAAGATATTTCATATTTTGAAATTCTATTACACACATATATTTGATTAATCCTTAGCCGTTTCTACTAGACTGATTAATTGCAATTGACCATAGAGGAATATCTGGGTCAGAAATATTTTAATTTTAAGCATATTCTTAGGACATATAGTGGATTATATTCTCGAATATACTTGTTTTAAAATTCCTTCAACGGAGTCATCCTGAGTCACATTCTGTGTAACTTCTGTGATCATTCTGTGTCACACTCATTACGACTGCAAATATATATAACCTTTTATCCACTGTCCACGTGAGAAATACCTTTTATCCCTGGTCCACACGAATAATAGCTAATCGCACTGTAGTTCCTAAGTAAACAGCGAAAAATATTTTCCGAATTCATTTTTCTAGAACTTTCAGATAAATTTTAGAATTTACTTTATCTTCAATGACATTTTAGCTATGAAACAATGAATGCACAAAATATCTATTTTATCATCTCCATTAACATTGTCTTAGAAAGTATAAATTGTTTGCTGACACTCTTTGCATGCAAAACAAAAATGAAAGTCTTTTTGGAAAGCAAGTCCCTTCATTATGTTGGTTTAATCCACTATCAACTAAAATCTTATCAAAGTTTTTTTCTGCATAATCTGATTAGTTTCATATCTTCCACTGCTTATATGTTTTCTATTATTTTTTCCAGGTTCTCTGTTGTATTTTTGTAGTTTAAAGGATCTTCAAATAGAAAAGACGTTGTAAGACCTACTTTAAAATTTGCAGTCCCAGTATTTTTTATTTATCTCAGAATAATTAGCTCCATTTTTCATTACCTAAACGAAAAATGCAGTTTTTCAGTCTATTTATTATCCTGCATCCAAGTACGGAGCATATTTTCGATGTCTTGATTAGATTTTTCGATACTTCCCTGGACTTGTGACTAGCGAGATTTCTCATGAACGATTTTTAGAGTTGGTCAAAATAAGTTTTAAATTGGCTTTATCATCAGATTGTAATATAGATTATGCTCCAAGCAGCAAGAATATTATCAGATAGTAAAATAGATAATCCAAGTAAAAAAAATATTACCAGACAGTAATATAGATCATACTCCAAGCAACAAGAATATTACAAACAGTAATATAGATCGTGCTCCAAACAAAAGAATATTATCAGACAGTAATACAGATCATGCTCCAAACAAGAATATTACCAGACAGTAAAATAGATCCTGCTCCTAGCAACAAAAATATTATCAAAATGTAATATAAATCATGCTCCAAGCAACAAAAATGCTATCAGGCTGTGCTCCAAGTTCAATATTATAACGTATAACGTTTTTGTATTTGATTGAAAATTCTTTTAAGATTTTATCTGTTCCTTTGTCCAATAACCATATGAGCTTCATAGAGAATGTGAAACAGCTTATACCCCAGAACATTATACTAACTTTACAAGATACATGACTTTACTTTCGGTTTCAACATCATAGCAATTAAGCAATCAATAGTCCTTGTGTTCTTCCTTCGTTGCCATTTTAACTTTATGTAAATCATCTATTAATTTCTGGTAAAAATTTTTGGTTGCAAAAGAAAGCTGCTTCCCTCCTCAATAATTTATGCAGCACAGTAAAATGATTATTTGTTGACGAAATTACTTCAGTAAAATTGCTTATTTTGACACTTCTGAATAAACCCCAAAGTGCAACTTACTAATTCGAATCTGTAACGCGTGTTTTAAGTTACACGCATTTCCGCGAGATATTCGAAACGAAATGAGTTTCCTTTAGCATTTTCGTATAGAACGAAAAATAGCCTTTTTGCCATTTTTCGTTCTGTAGAATGCTAAGGAAATAAGTAAAATCTAATTCTTTTATACATTGCCAATTAAATTTAAGCATTATATAGAATGCTTACTCTATAAAATATCGAATTCTATAGAATATTCGATTTCAAACATTGTCGTTAACATATGTACATAAATGAGTATTAGCAATTCATCAAAAATGATTGGTAATTGGGAATTAGATAGCAATAACATACTGCAAATAAATAATGCAATTACATAAAAGAAATTTTTAGATATTTTATCTGATAATATGATTTGTGTTTAAATACCGTTAGCTGTAAATACCAAGTTATAGGATATAAAGTACAGCAAATACCCAGTTAAATAATAATTTAATGTCTCACTGATGGAACAAATTTAAATGTTAAATACTTGAAAACTTAACATAATTCTTTTTTAGGCAATTTAAATAAAAAAAACTCCCTTCAGATTCAAGGTGATTTTGTGAGAAATAAGCAAAGAAAAAAATGTTAAATTCATAAAACATTTAAAACTAGCATAAAAAATACTGCCTGGAAAGCGTAAAAAATACAAATTGTTCGGAAAAGAGGAAGAAGTGAGCAACAGGAGCAAGTGTATAAAATGTTTAAAGAGTAAAAATATATTTCTGTTATTTCGTATTTTAACGTTATCTAAAGACTTACTTAAGCGTGTGATAAGTCACGCAAAAGTTCCATTATAAACAATTCTGGGGAAACCTAAATTAGAAAAAAAAAAAAAAAACGAAAAGATTATCCGCCAAATTTCTACTTTTTTTGATCATTTCATTCCCATCCGTATGTAAAAATGAAGAATTTTTAAGCGAATAGGAAGAAGAGTAAAATTGTTCACGCAAATGAAAATGCCGCATTTCTTTCCCCACTACTTTCTTCTTTGACGTATAAAACGCGTGTGTTATAAATCGTCTTCTAGATACAAATCGCAATTCAGAAGAAAACTGTATTGAAAGATACTCGATATTTCCTTTTTAAGCACATAAAGAATAAAGAAAAATCGGAAATACTTTCGAAATACTGTGTATGCTATCTACAGGTGGATAAGGAAGTGATGACTAGCAAATTTTTGTACTGTTATTTTATAGGTTTTAATAATGGAATGATATACATAAAAAAATAAACAAAGCATTTTGTTTTTTATGTTCTATATATATTTTTTATCCAATCCCTTGATTTTTTTTATCTGATCCCTAGTAATGAATAGTATTCAGGAGAACCTACATTAAAAAAATTTCCTTAATTTGGTATCAATAAGAGTTTTGATAAAATGATATGATTTTATTAATGTGCATACACATAATAGATTGTTTCGAATATTTAGCTTAAATAATTAAATATTATTTAGACACAAATAATTAATAATGTGGATTGAGCTTTCATTTTTTTAAAAACTGATTTAATAAAAATCAATGTTAGCGCCAGATTTGATAGACTATTAAAAGATTAATCACCCCAATTTTCTGTTTATTTATGATAACAATGTAAAGTAAAATTGTTTCATATAATCTTTTTAATTTATATTAAAAATTAATTTAAAAAATAAAAACATTTAGTCACGTATTTTCCGTTAAAGATCATTCAGAAGCAGTAAACAGTAAGAAACTCAACAATATTTCTACCGTTTTTTACCAAAATATAATTGAATAATAGAATTTCTGAATTTTGATGTGTTTCTTCTTTTATATTTTTATCTCGATAATAGCGATTTAAATTGAGAATTTGAAAAGAATCCAATAAAAGTGTTCAATAAAAATATAGCTTAAGGATTTAAGAATTTTCACATAACTTTTTAATTAATATTCAACTTAACTAGATATAAGTTTAACATCTCTTCATGTAACGACACTGTATTATATAGATTTCATATCTATTAAAATTTGCAAGCTTAAAATACATGAAAATAAAATATAAATTGCCATTTTTATTTGCATTTGTTAGCTATAAAATTTTTTATCTAATAATAGAATTTAAATATTCTCGCCTATATTTTTCGCTTTTAAAAATTAATTTACTTTTTGGCCACAATGTAAGTAACTCTTCACGATTTTTACATTAAATTTTAAATATTATTTTTATACCGTTAAAATAGATTTCAATAGTATTCGTTCAATAATGGGTAAAAATATTATTCCTTTTTTGATACAATTCTTAAATTCATCCTCAATTAAAATGATTCACATTTAAGTGGATATTTTATATCTTTCTTATTATTTTTAACTAAATATTTAAATAATCTACTCTTTCTATTAAAGAAGTATTGTGTTAAGTTTATATTTTTTTAAATAATTTAAGATTTAATATATATATATATATATATATATATATATATATATATATATATATATATATATATATATATATATATTTGACTACGAATTTTTGATTGATTGGCCAAAAATTATATTACTTTTAAACTTTTAAAAATTGATGATATTTCTTTTTCAATTTGAAAAATCAACTTTCACTCGGAATTTTTTTACTGAATCTATTGAAGATATGATTCTAATTTCAGAAAATGAAGATTAAAATAAAATTATTCCGAGTTAAATGAAAAGTAAATATCTTTCTTAATAATATTTACTATTTATGTTGCTTTGAAGGTTATTAAAAGAGAATCAAAATTTGAAATTTTTAAAAAAATTAAAAGGATTAGTTTTAAAATAACAAAAAATATTTAAAAATCTCATTTTGTAAAAAATATATGAATTGCTTACAACTCATTACAAGTATTACAGCAAATACTATTAATCTAGGTTCACAATTTAAGAATTTCTCTAAAAAGCATTAATTTCTTAGAAAATAAATGATATTAATTCAATACAATATATATATTTATATACATTAATTACATAAAAGTTATTTGTTAGCTAATATTTCTTCGTATACATAAATTTTCCTTGTTTAAATGTGACTTTTTCAACTGCATGTATTAATTAGGATACTTAATGAATTTGACTTAAGATTTATTCTCGTGCGATCCAATGGGAAGGTTTTTAAATTTTAAATTATATTTCAGATATTTATTTCGATACCCAAGTCACTACACTTTCTACAAAAAACAAAGAAAAAAAATATTTTGCATTTAATTAGAAAAACCGCGCTTTCTTGAGACCCGTTAAAATATTTAGCACTTACCGGAATCGGATTGTTGGTATCGTTTGACTGGGGGAAAAACAGATATAAAGTTACAGTTACTTCAAAAACGAGAGAAAAAAAAAAAAATAGAAGCCACAAAAGAGAAAAACTGTTGGTGGCAATAGAATTTGAAAGCAAAAGAGAACATCGTACGATATTTATAAGAAGACGAACAATTTTATTTTGAGACTATAACAACAATTCTAAAAGAAAAACTTTTCAAAAAGAAATACAAGGAGTGAGTAAGATTAGAAAGAAAAAGAAAAACAAAAGAAGGAGGGGAAAAAAAAGGAGGGAAGTGTTGAAGTTTAGAAAACAATCCCAAAACGGTTCGTCTGTTGAGTTTTAGAAGTTTGTTGAATTAATTAAAGCTTAGTAAACGATAAATCAGAAAAATTCGCAGTCAGAAAGCGAAAACACGAAAGAAAAAAAGTGAACTGGAGAAGTATTTTTCTTCGGTATAAAAAATGTCCGCAGAAATCGGAGAAACAAACAATAAAAATGTGTAATAACAAAAGAACCTCCAAGGAACATGCATTCAAAAAGTATTCTTAAGGGACTGTATACAAAATTATTTTGAGTTACCACATACAGTTAAATTCTAAGAAACATTTACGCTTCGCAATAGATTTTCATTATACGAAGTTAAAATTACGTGAAATATGTAATAAGCAAATATACATAGATAAAAATTATTTCATAAAATTTATATTTAAAAATAACTTTAAAGAAGATTATGGGTTAAAATATTTTTAATAATATTCGAATAACACCGCAACATGATTAATATGGAAATAATAAATAAGCTTTTAATAGAATTTAACAAAAAATATGAAATCGATTATATATATTGCTTAGAAAAATTAGACTATTTTCGGTTAAAAAAGTTTATTATCATATAAAAAAATAAGAATCAGATGAAAAAGAAGAGAGCAGACCAAAAATTTAATTTAAGTGAATGTATATATACAATATGAAATTATAAAACCAAGAATGAATTAGTAAAATACAATGTTTTCCACTAAAGTAACTCAGTATTTATTTACTCAAATAAAATTCAACAAAATTGAGTTGTTAATTTATTCAAAATGAAATTCAAATATTGCTTACTTGTATTTCGCTTATATTTGTATGGTAACACCAATTACTGATAGTTGTATCTGCATAGGTATGAATTTATTTGAAAAAAATTTTTTTTTCTATTTAGCGTATAATTTTAATATTAATATTTTTGTGGTTTAGCGATGTCATATATGGTGCTGTTTATGTTTTTCTTTATTTCTGTGTAATGCTTTTAAATTTGTAGAATTTAATATTTGAATTATATAATTTTAGTTAATAAAAATTCTTTACAGGGCTACAAGTCCGCTATCTTAAAAAGAAAAATTTAATTTAATTAAGATTTTGGGCTAATTAATTAGAAGTGAATACCAGTACCGGAGTTAAGAAAATGCAATCAATTAAAAAGCCATTACTTAAAATATCATATATTGATATGTAGTATTTATTTATTTATTTTAAATATGTAAAATATTTAAATAAACAACTGATTAATATAGATTAATAATTCACATACATATAGACACCAGCAAAACAGATACATTTGTATATCCCATTAAGAATAATTTTCTGTTTGTTACATATTTAGTTATTACAGATATATAAAATTAGCGCAGATCATTAATTTACACCATTTATATTATATTATTATACTGTGCTCAAAAATCCGACTTTTTATTTAAAAATATTTAGATATTAATTATTTAAAAGTTCATTCATAAATTAATTTGGAAAAAATTCTCAACTGCCTTTTTAAATTTTTATTGTTCACGAAACAATTCTTTTAAACTTGTTTGTCTTAAAATGTTCGTGATTATTTTGCTGTTTTCTATCTAAAATTTAAAAATACTAGTGGCAAGTAATTCTTAGTTAAATTCTTAAAATTAATTCTTATACTTTTAAAATTTGAGGAAAGCTCATTTAAATTGTTTCCTGCTTGCGCAATCGAATAGAATATTTTTTTTTATATAAAAATTAAACTTTTAACAATTATTTTTTTCCTGTGAAAATGTTCGTGAGCAATTGATTTACACAGCTTCCTGTCATATTACGAGATGAGGTAAGTTAATTTACATATTTCTTCGATTAATAAAACTTGCACTGAGGCTTGTAAGCAAACATCAAAAAGTTGTGCAACAGAAGCGAAATATTTTAACACTTAAATTCATGTTATACATTGTTTCTTGCCCATTCTTGAACAAATACACAAGAAACAAAAACGAGGCGCTTTCTTCTTGAAATCAGCACAGACTTAATTAGATGTGTGTTTTTTTTACATTTTCTTCTGCTTCCCATAACCGGAACAAACAAGATCACCTGCCTTAAATTTTCCATAAACATTCCAGGCGAAATGAAAATATACAAGAAACACAACTCCGTTTCACCATTTTATCGATGTCAATTATTTTGCTATCGTTTGCAATGACGTTGAACAAAGCTCTTTTCGAAAATATCTTAATTTTTACTGCGAAGGTGGCAACAGCTGCTCAAAGCTTGGTATCAGAGTTCTTACTTTTCCCCATTCCACTCACCCCTCTTTGAAGCGAACTCTTTTACGACTTTTTCTTTTTCTGGCGTTCCCCCTTTTTCCTTTTAATTAAGAAGTCATTGCTGCGGTGTCGTAAAAATAAAATAAAAACGACAGCGTTATTATTATTATTATTTGACAAACTTCAGCATGTTCTCCGACAAACCGTTATCAAAATAAGTGATATCACGCCGCCCCCCCTACCCTCCACCGTCAGTTCTCTTTGGCGAAGAAATTGATTTATGCGTTAACGCCGGTATTTAGTCGCTGTTACTGGAAATAAAATATTTTGACATTTTGCTTGAAAGCATCGAAAATTAATTATTGCCGTTATTATTATTATTATTTTTTTCTTCTTTTGTATATGTGGATGAACACTTGCGGTACGAAATCGAGGAAATTTATTCGAAAGAAAATATTCGCAGAATACCGAAAAATTATTTTTCGTTTTGATTTAGCGGGAAAAATTCTTTCTGAAAATACATATTTATTAATAAATTACTAAATATACAATTTAGTTTTTATTAATGTAGCAAATTAAAAAAAGTGATACTAGAATATTTAATTGTCCTCATAATATATTTATTGAGAAAGTTAATCGGTTCAAAAATTCTTCGCTAGAGATTTTTAATTGATGCTACTAACCACACATACCAAAATATTTTAATAAAAGTATTTCATGTATATATTTTCTCAATTTTTTTCATCAAATAATGTCTCTTAAATTCGGGTTAGCTTTATACACTACTGGCCATTGAAATTGCTACACCAGGAAGAAATGCAGATAACAAAATAATATTTATTGGACAAATATATTATACTAGAAATAACAAGTGATTAAATTTTCAAAATATTTGGCTGGATATATATATATATATAGATTCTGAGAAATCAGTTCCCAGAACAACCACCTCTGGCAGTAATAAGAGCAGTTATACGCCTGGGCATTGAGTCAAACAGAGATTGGATTGCATGTACAGGTACAGATGCCCATGCAACTTCAACACGATGCCACAGTTCATCTACCGTAGTGACTGGCGTTTGGTGACAAGCCAGTCGCTCGGCAACCATTGACCAGACGTTTTCTATTGGTGAAAGATCTGGAGAACGTGCTGGCCAGGGCAACAGCCGAACATGTTCCGTATCAAGGAAGGTCCGTACAACACCGGCAACATGCGGTCGGGCATTATCCTGCAGAAACGTAGGGTTTCGCAGGGCTCGAATAAAGGGTAAAGCCACGGGTCGTAACACACCAGAAATGTAACGTGCACTGCTCAAAGCACCGTCAATGCGAACAAGAGGTGACCGAGACGTGTATCCAATGGCACCCCATACCATCAAGCCAGGTGATGGGCCAGTATGACGATTACGAATGCACGCTGCCAGTGTGCGTTCACCACGATGCCGCTAAACACGGACGCGACCATCATGATGCTGTACACAGAACCTGGATTCATCTGAAAAGATGACGTCTCGCCATTCATGCGCCCAGGTTCGTCTTGATCACACCATTGAAGGCACTCTTGTCTATGACGCAGCGTCAAGGGAAGCCGCAGCCATGGTCTCTGAGCTGAGAGTCCATGCTGCTGCAAACGTCGTCGAACTGTTCGTGCAGACACTTGTTGTCTTTCAAATGACTCCGTTTCTTGACTCCCGGCTTCTTGACTCCCTACAACTATTCACCAGGCAACAACGTTCAAATGCAATTTGTGTATGAGGAACCGGCTGAACAATTACCTCATTTAAACACAATGTAGGTGTCGCTACTGACGCCTGGTTTGTGTGAATGCGCTGAAAAGCTAATCATTTGCATATCACAACACCTTCTTCTTTTCGTATAAATTTCACATCTGTAGCATGTCGCCTTCTTGGTGTAGCAATTTTAATGGCCAGTAGTGTAGAATCAAAATGCAACAGTCCAGTTTTAAAATGTGTCCAGCACATAATGAAAACCAACTAAACAGTACTTCTAGAAGAAATTTTACTGAAAACAAAGCTATTTTATTAATAAATTATTCATTTGTTTTTTAATCGTTATTTTTCCAGTTTATCTGAATGAAGATTAAAAGTAGTAAAGTAGTTCTTTCAACCCTTTTTTTTAATACGTTTTCAAAGCCGTGTCCATTTTTCTCACGCACCCTCTATTAAATATAAAAAAAAAATTCTTGAGGAAGACCTTGAAATCTGACTCATCTGGATAGTCTAATCGTAGTCTACAGAAAAAAAGGGAGGGGGGGGCGGAATCTACAATGTGAAGATGTCCCCCCTTCTAAGAATGCCTACAAAGTGTGACGAATCGTTCGTTGTTAGACTCCTTAGTTTTCACTCTTTTCTAGACTTTCATAAAAAATAAAAATAAAAATATTGTCCGACCTAGCTTGCCTAAATAGCCGTGTCGGAGGAAGTTTTTTTTTCTCATTGATGAAATATTTTTCTCACATTTTTTTCACTTCGGCAAATTTTACCTATAGATTTCCACATTAATTTTTTGAGAGCAAAAAAAAATTTTTTTGTACTTAGTTAAATTTATACCAGGCTTATATGGTCTATATCATATGGAAATTTCAATATTGCACATGCTTATTGAAATCTAATATTATTGAAACAATTGAATGATTTTCAATTTTATTGCATGGTCATAAGACAAGATAGGTACTTGAATTGCCATTTCGTTTCTTATATTTCACATCACATCCATAGATAATATTGAGTTTTCAAACTAAACGATCTTTTGCTGAATAAGACTGGAACTTTAAACCTTTTAATCAAAAATAAATAAATAATTTGCTAATTGGTAATACTTCATGCATCAACTACTTAATTTCCATATCACTAAATAAACGATTCAAAGGACATTTGAAAGATATTTTGTCTATATTGTGTTAATTTATTATCCTAGCAACCCCTAATACCAATAAAATTAGCGGGGAATTAATCTAAAAAAATGCGCAATTATTGTTTTTCTAAAATATTTATAGTTAAGTTTTTTTTTTTAAAAAAAAATATTTTGAAATTTTGTTTTCGTGTTTTACTTAAAATTTCTCTTTCTTTTTTGCCTTTACCGTTGGTAATATCATTACAAATTATGATCAATAATACCTTGGATAAGAAACCATTATGTTATCAATTAATCAGTATTCTACCAAAATCTTACATTATTTTCAGTAGTGTGTTAATAAATCATAAACAAATAAATGCAAAAACTAAATTAAGAATTCATTAAAATGCAAAATTTAACTATAAATATGTAAATAGAAAACTAAAAACAAAAAAAAAAAAAAAAAAAAAAAAAAACATTGGATATTGTGCTGTGATTTCCATTTGATAAGGTTTTAAATTAAAGAAAATTAACCTTCTTTATAATATTTTCCGTATGTACAAATAATCAAACTGTAAAAAGAATTCAAAGCTTAGACGAGATTTGAAAATCATACGTAAGCGATTATTCTGTTTTACCTCAGTTACCTAAAATTAAACTAAATTTATAATTATTTCGAGATTCTCTTTCTTATATTTTAAAAAAAATTAAATTTTGAGATTAAAGTTTAAAAACACAAACTTAGATATTTCTTTTTAACTTTAATATTCTAATTCTTATGAGATGCTTTTGTGATTATACTTATCCTACTTAAATCACAAAAAATCAAAATATAATATATTTATTTCTCAGAATTTAATTCTAGAGAAAGTTACGTTTCAATTTCTTTTTATGTCCAGTAAAAAAATTATATTTTAAGATTCCAGTGCAAGTTGCACCCATTATTTATGAAATTTAATTCAATTCCCCAATAATATTATTAATAATGTTTATAATGTGGCATTTACTAAAAAAATAATGCACGAAACAGTTTCCCAATGCATAAACAAACACAAAAAGGTTTTATGATATAAATTATAAAGGTACTAACTTCTTTGAATTATGTTTTAATTGAAAAATATACATAATAGTAATGATGAATAGTTTAAGAATATTGAGAATCTTATAAAGAGATATAACTTTTACTTAATTATTCTCTCATTACATTTCTTCTAAACAATATTTTATGTTAATAATTATAAGAACATTTCACCAAGAACAACTATTTAGAAATGTGATATCACTAAGATTCAAATCAAACAGAAGAAAAATAATGCCAGAAATTATTTTTTTTTAGTACTTCTAAATTATAATGGAACAGTTAAGAGTTTAAGATTCTAAAAATTGTGATTTTATTTTTTAAAAAGCTTGAAAAATATTGCCATTAATTTGCAGAGTTTCCTTCAGAAGAAAATATTCTAGTATATCAAGAATCATCTCGATGTAAATAAATAAATTTTCTTTACTATTAGCACTTCCCAATACATTATTAAACCATGTTTCTTTCAGAATAAACAGCTGCGAGAAGAAATGTTTTTACAACCATTTCTTTCTTTCTTTTTTTATCGTTTCCAAACAGCATGCAAACTTTGTTAGACTTGATTGGTCAAGGATAGTGAGACACTTACCAATCGCATTGTGATGTCTGCATGAAGTTGTCAGCGAAAGAATCTCCGTTTTGAAAGCATTTCAAGCGAGTAATTTATATAGCTTGTGTGTGAGTGCTGCACTTTGGAATCCGCAAAGAGTTTGTACTCGTGCATTTCTTGCGTTCTGGTCTGTGAGAGAGATGCAAATCAATACTCGATGGTGAGAAGTTGGGCAACAAGCAACCAGAACAAAAAGTGCTTACCAGAAAACAATGGTTATCCCGAAGAAAATTGCTGACAGAACTTACAACTCGCGATCGTTCGACATGAAATATCACGATGACGTATTATATATTCATGCGCACGATTGTGCTCGTTCTTAATCTGTTAGGACATCCACAAGACATCATGTCTGCTTCATTCATCTGCCATCAATAGGGTAATGAACATAAATTCCATCATTAAAAGAACTGTGATTAATCAGCAGAATTTTATTGGTACATATTTTAGCAGTATATGGAATTTAAGATGTATTTTGTATGTTAGTTACTTTTCAAAGCTTTTTTGGTTTCCATGGAAGTATGATACTTCAGACTGAAAAAGTATTATCATTCCGAAAAATTGACATTCACATATTTATGTTAGAACATATTTATTATAGTTCACATATTTATATGCTGATTCAAATTAATTTAAATAATTTTTTAAATATAATTATCGGGTTAAATATTTTGATTATTTAACCTCTGATAGTTATATTTCAATTATTAGGATTCAAGGAACATGAAATCAATTATTTATCAGACAGTGATTATCATATTGAATATTACATTCAACGTGAAGGAAATGCCACATATGAATTTTATATATTGACAAATTACTACATAAAATTCCCAAGAACCAATTTTTCATGTTGAGTGTTATTTGAAAATAACATATGTGAAGCAATGCGTTTTATGCTTCTGGTTGCTTAACATGGTCTCATCAAATGAATTGACAAATAGAGAAATTTTTATCAGAACGTAGTACACATGTTACAGAACATTTTGACACCACAAACAAATAGCAGCAAGTGAACAGACCCAAAAAGTTCTGAAACAACCACCTGGACAGATGTAGACGTGAAAAGAAGAAATACAGTTTTATCTTTAGCTTCTCAAAGCGAAATGGCATTAATGATATTGCAAAATTAGTTCACTTAACTTCAATAATCAAATTAAATATGTGTATTTGAACTCAGACTTAAGATTTATCACATACTTTAAATTTTTATAAGTAATATATGAACAAGTATTACTAATTTTAATGAAATACATAAAAATTAGTAATACAATTTTTAAGGATTACATAAAAATTAGTAATATTTGTTCATGGAATAAAAAATTTCAGCAATACTTTTTTTCAGAAAATAATAACAAGACAGTTGTAAAAGCTTTAATAATTGCTGTCATTTGTTTTCAAATTTTGACTAAAATAAAACTCTAAAATGTTTTTCACATGTAAATTATTAAAGTTTGAAGAATTTGCATCAGTTAATAAATTTCAATGAAACATAATCCTGGCGAAAATGTCTTTAAGGTAAATTTGCATTCAAAATCACAATATTTTTTTAATACGAAGAACTTTTTTTACTTTCACATATTTTTACCGCATTGGAATACTGTTTATCTCTACAAAGGAATAATATGAGGATTAATGAAACTCATAGTAAATCTTTTTTCATATTTATACTACAATAATCATTTTTCTGCCTATACTTAAAAGTATATAAATGATATAACAAGTTAATGTAACTTACTTCAATAACTACTGCAAAATTTGATTTAAATTCTCAAATTCAGTAAATATTAATGTGTCATGATATAATTTTCAGGAATTAAAGGTTATTATTTACTTAATTACATTTATAATCTTATACCAAACGAATATCATAATCTTACACCATAAGACCAATATAATCTTATACCATAAGAATAATACCAAACGTTCTGCAAATTAATGGAGTCACAATTACTGTAGAACAATTGTACTTTGAATAGAGCTATCAAGAAACTCAAGTTGGCAACTGTTATTAGAGCAATAACCCCTGTATCTAACTCAGAGGGACTTTAGCAATTGAATGGGAGTTGCTGGGACTTTTATATATATATATATATATATATATATATATATATATATATATATATATATATATATATACAGAATAATACATTATAAAGTTATTTACAATAATTAAATAAACAAGGATTTCAAATAAGTTTTTGGAACCTTTTAGATATATATATTGCAAAGCTCCTAGAGCAAAATAGCAGAAAAATTCAACAAATATGCGTAATTTTATTTAAACTTGCATATATATTCAATTACATTAAGAGATATATTATTTATCTTATAGATTTGTTAAATGATGTTATAATTCTATATACCACAACGTTTATATAATGCAGAATGTGGTTCAAATAATCATTGAATATATATTTCTCTAAAATATACGAGTAGATGAAATTTTGAAAATATCGATTGTGATACTTATTTTAAAACTTCTATCATTTATAATGGCTTTATCCCATTTATATTTAGAAATTAATTTAAATATTGTCAGTTTATATATTTTTTAATATCCTTTTGCTATTTTTAATTGCTTGGAAATCACTGAAATAGAGCAATATTTATACATATATAAAGCATATATCTATTCTTTCCATTTTTTCCAAACTGAATTTCACCCATCGACATTTTACTAGGCTAATATCTTGCGAACTGAAGACAGGAAATAATTTCAGCGTAAAAAAATAGAGACAAAAACCTTCACCAAGGTCAAGCATCGCAAAAGAGTTTTCGCCGGAGAGTCCGATGAGGTACTTTCCCACACAGGAATTAGCGATGCATCACGAAAATTTTGAATCATCTTCTTCCTTTATCGGTTCCCATTTGCCCGCCAAGCACCTGTCATTAAATACATTACATAAAACTGGAAACAGCGACGAAAAAAAATCACTGTTGAATTTCTGCAGGATCGTGATCCACGTGGACGGACCAACGCACATACACTCTCCAAATGGAACACCATGTGAGAATTTTCTCTGATGGATAATCAGACCATTGAAGCATTTCTTTTAACCCTTTAAGCGCAAGTTAGGGAAAAATATTCCATGGATGGAATAGAGAAGTTCAACAATCGTTTGTTGCCCTAAGGCTTAGAGGAAGCAATTGATTCCTTTTGGAAGATGGACAAAGCTGGCGTATCAATAACAGCGGTTGGTCCTGACTGCCTGCCTACTTGCCTCAAGGGGTCAGCTATGGTCTCAGATCGGAATGACACGCGAATGGCATGCGGCTGGCAACCACTGATGCGGTAACGTAAAAAGTATTCCGGAATCATAAAAATAACTTCTGAAAATGAACGTATTTTGGCATAAATGCTCGATGATTCTTAAGTCGATAACAAAACATATGGAAGGAGATTTGTTCCATAAAAAGGTAATTTGAACAATCAGGAGATTTGAAGCTAATCATTTAATGGCCAATTGTGTGAAAAGTTTAAGTTGACTCCTTTCAAAAGGAAACCGAAAAAGATATAAAGACAAATCCACTTATCGCATTTTTATTACCTGTAAAGCTATTGATGTTACCTTTGTAAGCCGGGTGGCAAATATCACACTTTCGGCAATGTCTCAAAAGTTTTATGAGTATCATTCCATGCTAAATTAAATTACTTTGAGCCGAAATATTCTGAGATTATACATGCGAAAATAAGTAAGATATTTTTTTGTCGCATGTTAATGTATCGGTTCAGTGAATTGAGTTTATTTAAATTAAATAATATAATCTGCGAGGGGATGGGTTGTTTGTCTAAATTACCATGACTTAAACATTAAAGAAATTTATTTTTAAATAATTTTTATTTATTTATTTAACTCAAACATTGAAAGACCTCAATTTTTTATACATAATTTTCGGCTTAAATGAAATGCTCATAGAAATAAATCATAGAATCGAGTAAATTATTACCTTAAAAATTAGTATCTTGAGAGATGTCTAGCAGCGTTTAATTATTTATATCTACATTTAAATAATCAATTAATTCAGATATGTTTTAGGCATTTATAATTTGTGAAACACAAAGTTTATAATATAAATATTCTAATTTTACTTAAAAAACAGTTTGTTTTATTTTACAATCAATTGAATTTGTAAATTTAAAAATTTGAGAAATCATATTGAAATATGGCAGAATGAAGTCGAATCAGAAAAAGTAATTACAGTGTTATTTAATTTACATAAAAGTTTGACTATATGTGTGTGGACAAATAATAATCTACTTATAAAATTATAGATTTTTCCCCTTCTATTTTAGCATTAAAAATACAAAATTATTTTTGCATTTTTTTTTCTGGGAAAAGCAATTACGCTTTAAAAATATGACAATTTTATTTTTTTTTTATTTCGGTTAAGAGAAAAAAATTATTATGCAGAAGATAAAATAAGTGAGCGTCAGTTTTAACAACTGAATTAAACAATTTTCTCCCATTTCAAATTATTTCTTTTCGCTTATTTAAATTAGGCGTAAACGATTCATTAATTTTTTTCATTGTTTTTGCGCGGCGTCCTGCCGAGGCACTTCAGACTGCGCATGCGTACCAAGATGATTTTCAACACACGTTTTTTGACACGCTCTCTTGTAAATAAAGTGTTCGGTCCAGTGCGTTTCCATTAATTAAGAAAATGGACACCTTTAGGGCTCAGTTATCCCTCCTCACCCATCAACATGGAGTAATCTCCCTCGCATTTCCTTTTTTTTTTTTTTTTTTAAATCCTGTCTCTTTCCACCCCACTCGTAAAGAAAACTATTTGCGTTTCACGATGGATACACTCGAGGGTACTCTGAATCACTTCTGGAAGAGAATCACCTTCTAACGAATCCACAGAGAGGTCAAGAAAATTTAAATTAAATAAAGGAAACTGTTTACAACAAAGAATTTACGATCGATGAAGTTGCGTTTTAGTAAAAATCTAATTATAATTTTAGTTCCTCTTACTATGTACTGAATAACTTTCAAATCAATTGAAATAAATACTACAGATATAAAAGTTTTCTGACAATGAAAAATATAAAACCAAAAGACCTAAATATTTACTTTGAAAGCGAAAAGCAATCAATTTTGTTACTTATCATTTCATTCGAGACAAAATATATTGTTCTCAGTATTTTATTATTGACAGCTTAATTTAATTTTCAGTAAGGATTAGTCGTTTGGTAAATTTCTATCTTAAAAGTAAATGAAAAATGAATGGTATTACTTCATTTTTCTTTAGGATTCAAATAGTTCCTTTTCCTAAATCTAGCGAGATATTTTCGAATAAGAAATCTAACCATTTGGATAAGAAACGTTATGTATATTATATATGATTTAAAATAGTAGAAAATGAATTATTATTCAATTGTAGAAGCAACAAATAGAAGGAAGAATTAATGTTTCTATTAATGGCTCTTTGAAGGAACGTTGATATTTTTCTCTGGAGAAGCTACAATGCACAGTGTTATCAATTAATAGAGAATTTTTTTTTTATCGAAATCATCACTCTTCATTTTTATAATGAATCAAAATTTTTGTCATCATGAATATCACTAAATTAATTTCACACCCATTTGAAATCAAGTTCTAAAAATTAATGTTTAGTGCCATAAATTATATACCCTGTACCTAGAAATTTTGAAATGAGATACTGATGATTTAAAATGAATTGGGTAACATTTCTCACGACCAGAAATTAATTTAATGAGTTGAATAATTCGGAAAAAATAATTTAATAGATTAAATAAAAAAAGGAATAAAAAATTGAACATTTTTTTCGGGTTTTTTATTTACTAGTTTTCAGTATTTAATAATGCAGATATAACGCGTTAATTGTCAAAACATTCATTTACAGTTTTCAATATGAATGTTGCAGAATTTATGATGATCCACTAAAAATGGAATAAAATTTTAAACAAAAATGAATTTATAAAATTATTTAAATAATGGAATAAATAAGGACATTTTTTTATTAAAAATCGCTTGATAATGTTTTGAAACAGGATAATTTCTCACATATTCACTTTGATAAATGAATCGACTGAAAGTATAAAATTATAACTTGCTTCTTTATATGCAGAAGAATGATTTATATTTATCACATGTTTTGTGTGTGTGTGTGGATTTCATGAGCAATTGATATGCTGCAGAACTTAATTTTGAGTTTTTTTCTTCAAAGATTATACATTGTTTTAGCTCTCTCTAATGAATTGAGTATAACAGTTACAACAGTATTACTGCAGTGTATTTAATAACTTCGAAAGTATTCTTAGTAAAAATACCATATCACAAACCTCTGATTAAAATAAAATCAATGAATAAATTAAAGTCGGTGAAAATTCGTACTGTCCAATGTCTTAATTTTTCTGAATTAGGTGAAAAAAGATGATAAAGTATTGTCAAAAAATTATTGCAAAAATATTAGATTTATAAAATTTTAAATTAATTAAAAAATAAAAAAATAATGAAATAAAAACTTACCTCAAGAATAACACAAAAGAAAACAATCAATTCATGAAGGATCACTTACCTAAAAGAAATGGAAACAAAATATAACTTAGTAAAATGGGTAATAAATAGTTACTAAGTAACTGCCTTAATGATAGGTTTATAAAGTATTTATGAAAATAAAATTTTTCAAGTATTAAAAAACGCAATGTTCATTTTGAAAACATTTTTCTTAAAAATATAAAAATTAAAAAAATGCAAACTTTTAAAATTTATAAATAAAAAAATAAATATAAATGAATAATTAAGTGATAAATAAGCCAAAATTAAACTAGCAATATACCCTCAAATTTTTAGTCTGTTATAAATGATAAATATAGTAATTTTAAAAAGAAAATTATTTTAATCATATTTTCATGTGATATCTCTGTAAAACTCAATAGTTAAATTACTTATTGTTCTGAATATAGTTGTGTATTCGAATATTTTTTTTTACTTAGCATGTAAAAAAATTAATATAAGGAAGTTATATTAAATATTTTTTTAAAATTTTGCCTTAAAATAAAAAGCAACATTTATTACACTCATAGAATTGTTTTTTTATATTCTATTGAATACGTTTCACATTTAAAACTTTAATTTATTACGTAATTTTTTAAAATTGAAAATATGTCATATTTAAATAACTATTCAATAATTATCTCACACACATAGTTCCAGCTTTAAAAAAATACTTGATTATTAGAAATATATGTAACTTAAGTATTTAAAAATCATGTAAATTAAACAACGTTTAAATTACTATACTTATTGTTAATTTTTTAATTTAATTAAAAGAAAGAATAATAAATTTATACAATATATATATATATATATATATATATATATATATATATATATATATATATATATATATATATATATATATTACATTGTGATAGAAATTCTTTTTCAAATTAGAAAGCTTATATTCTGCTGTATGTAAGTTTAACAAAATTTTTCCCCGTTATCAACTATATGCTGTAGATAGATATTGTCATTTTTTAGACATTTTTGTAAAATATTTCAAAAACATAATTAATAAATCATTTGGAGAATTATCTAGAGTCATTTTAAAAAGTAAAATAATTCATATGTGTAATTTTGTTTATGGTATATGTGAATATATACAAAAATATGAAGTTAGCTGATTTATGAATGTACAATATCACTTACAGCACATGTAAATGAGGCTATTAATCTTCAACTTGCTAACTGTAATACGTATTCATATTCTACTCTGTGAATGTCCATATTTTACTCTATGTAAATTTAACAACATTCTTCCCTTTATCAATAATATATCTATTTATAGAGCATTGTTTTTATCAACAATGGTCTGTTTATAGATAGATATTGTCATTTCTTTCAGAATTTTTCCCCCCAAAATACGACAGAAAAATAATTAACAAATGATCAAGACTCATTTAAAAAAGTAAAATAATTCATTTATATACTTTAGTTTATTGTGTATGTGAATATATACAAAAGTATAAAGTAAGTTGCTTAATGAATATACAATATTAGTTATGGCACATGCAAATGAAGCTATTAATCTTCTCCTTGCCAACTATAACATCGATATATATTCAACTCTTTGAATGACCATATTCTACTCTATGTGAATTTTTTAAAAAAATCTTTCCCTTTTTCAGCAATATGTCTATTCATAAAGCATTGTTTTATCAACTATGTTCTATATATAGATAGATATTGTCATTCTTTACAGAAATTGTTTTCTAAAATATTACATAAAACATTACAACAAATGATGTGGAGAAATATTTAGAGCCATTTTATAAAAAGCATAATAATTCATATATGTACTTTAATTTATTGTATATGTGAATATATACAAAAGTAGGAAGTTAGCTGCTTAATGAATATACGATGTCAGTTATGGTACATAAAAATGAGGGTATTAGTCTTCAGCTTGCTAACTCTTAACTAGATAAGTATTAGAAGGGAATATGTTATATAAACCGCATTTATCATTTGGGCTTTAATTACCTTATGATACTGAGAAACCAGACTTTTTCAAAATCGATTTGGTTCCAACTGCTTTAAATTAAAAAATGCATGTTGGAAAAAAGTAACAAACAGTCTAACTTGTAGCAAGTGAAATCAGTCGGCATAAAAGATCATTGATAAGCATTAAACAATCAAAGAATACATAATGGCATTTTTGAGATGAAATGCGCCGTAAAAAGGCATAACTAATTTCGATTTCCCTTCCTGTCCCTCTCGTGATTCCCAGCAAGAGTAGCCAGAGGACGAGGGGGTGACTTGAGAAAAAGGAAACGCCAATTTTTTGACCTCGCTACAATCACAGAGAGTAATCCCACGGGCGGCATAGAACTGAGTGTCAGCGTATTTAGTCATGGCTAACAATCCTCACAGAAAATCACCGCGATTTACGTTGGGGCAGGTGGGGGTGTTTAAGAGATTGTCGCAAATGGCCGTTTCATGGTTGACCGCTTCCTTTTTTTTATTTTTACTAGTCTCCCTGCTTGCAAAGGGCTAAGTGCTCATTTCAATATAGCGAGATTCTGTTCTGTAATCATGAAGTCTTCCTGCTTGGGCCTACAAAGATGAACAGGTTTGTAAGTCCATCCCAAAACAATAAAGTTCCTATATAAATAAGTTCGTGAAATGGACCTAATTGTTAACACGTTATCTCTCGAAGAAAACCTAAATGATATGTTCTTTAGTGCTAGCCTTCAGAAGAAAGGAGCACAGTTAATGTGGTGTACTGAAGTAAAAAGAGAAGGATGGTTTGCAATTTAAAAATTAATTACTTAAGTTGGAAGCTTACATTTCATTCTTCAGGAAGTTAGTGTATTGACCATTCAAATATAATATAAATGTCCAGTGTATTTAAAGTGTTTATTTATTATTTTTTTTATTAATTTCTTTGAATCTTTGTGTGAATATAGAACTATCTTGCTTTTTTAAAAATGAAATCTTATACCTTGAAAAATATACATAAAGATTAATAAAATGGAGAATATAGACTAGTTCAATAATCCTTTCAAATTCAGAATTAATAAAATTTATAAATCATGCTCATTTAATTGACTAAATTAATAAATAAAGAATATAGTTATAAAGTTTAATTATGTTCAGTAATGGTAAAATATTTTTATTTAATTCTTCGACTCTGATGAAAAGTCAGCACCCTATAAAAGCAATTATTTTGATATTTGAAAGAATGAGTTACCATAGAGTTGTTTCAATAGTAGAATTTTTAAAAATGTATAGTAATTAAGATATTAATTAAAATGACCGAAAAATAATAAATTTTTCTATTATATATATGTGTGTGTGTGTGTGATTGTGGTTCATCATCATTGTTCAGAGCTAGTGCATCATTGACAAACAAATAATTTATGGCTGATTATATTATGTTTTGATTAGTTAACATAATCATATAGCGAGATAATAAGGAAAATATAAAACTGAGTAAAGTCTTAAAGGTACACATTAGATTTGAACACAGTATTATTAAAACAATACTAACCATTTCTGAAAAAATGTTGGGATTACATATTCGATCTCATGAAAAAATTTGAAATCGAACAGTTTGCTACTTGATTTTTCAAACTGGACAAAATGATAAGTTTCCCTAGTTTGTAATAAAATGGACGTTTGTTTAAGGATTCCAGTAAGAATTTTTTTTTTATTTTTTATTTAAAGATTTAAATACAATTCCTTTAATTTATAAAAATAATTATATTATTTAGTTATTACACCTTACAATGTCTAAAATTATAGCAAGTGAAAGGTTGAGATAGAAATATAAGATTTTTACTGTGTGTCAATGGATCTCTGAAAATGCCTGCGGAAGATTCTGAATCTTAACATTTGGCTATAACTGACCATAGCTTACATACTTCCACTTCGAGAAGAAGATAACTGAAAAAGGAAAAAGTGGCGATTGTTTTTGTTTTCTAAACATTCTAGTAGACTTTTTGAGACACACAGAAATTAAATCCATAAATAGAAATGCTATTTTTTTTTACCACAAGTCGATACTTATGTTTAATTCTAATTTTTTTCTCTTCATCTAGGTATGAAAACGATTATTACTAATTCATCGAGGATTATTGTGTACATTTTACAAAATGAATAGTAAATCGTGCTTTTTCTCCCCAATTTCTCTCTAGAAAGTAAATAGACAATTTTGTCTGCAAGGATCCGATGACTTCATATGCAAATATCTAATTCATATAAAATGAGGAAGATCATTTCAAGTACAGCCAATATCAGGCTGTAGTGCCCAATACGGAAAATGAGAAATAATTGGAAAATTCGGAAATTGCACATTTAAGTTTTTTTTTTTTTTTTTTTTGATTTGGAGCATCAACCAGCGTGAGAACATTCTCATCATTCTCGATCAGACTGAAAACTTTATAAAAATTTTCTTAAAAAGTAAATAATGAAAATTCATTCGCGTGACGTTGTTTTTAAAGACTGCTGTAGGCGTGAATCGTTTTGCTTACAGTGGAATCTTTCGACTAGAAAATCGATGCGTCACGCGATTCGCTTAAGATTCGTTTGTCTCACGCACTTGTTTACACGTCTTCTAATCCACTCGAGTCTCTTTACTTAAGACGTCTTAAGTGCGAATATAGGAAATGCAATAGCGATTCGACAGCAGTAAGAGACGCTTTTTGATCCTTATGATTTTCAAGGTGGCGAAGAAAATTCTGGGCAATTTTAGAACATAAGAAATCAGTGAACTACGGCAAGGATAATCAACATGCCTCATTAGGTAAATCCCTAATATTTGTGTGTGAGAAACGTAAATTGATGATAACGAAAAATTATGAAAGGTTTATTACATTTAGGTGAAAGAAATAATCCTTTGGAGATAGTGAGTTGAATGGGGAATTGATAGATTGATGTGTGGGTGTGTGGTTTATGATAAGGTTTTAAGTGAAATCTGGATAATCTATTATGGTTCACTTAATAAATCGTTTTGTTTGATTTGATTGTTGAAATTCGATTAAAAAAATTTTAAGCTCAAATCTGTCAAATAAAGAAAAAAAAGGGAGTTTTATTTCTGAAAATTATTTTCCACAGTTTGGCCACTGAAATTTATCAATGAAACATCTTAAAAAATCGTTACATATAACAATAAAGAGTTATTTCATTATGAGTAAATCTTAATAAAAATAAAAAAAAACTATTACAACTGAATATCAAATATTTTATGTGGATTGCACGTTTTGTTGGTTTTACTACTTCAACTATAAAAAATTGTTAGTTATCATTAATATTAATCATTTATGCATATAACTTTATGGAAAAAATTTAGATACTTTTATCAATATCAGTAAATACGTTACTTTAGAAAATCGCATTTTTGAGTTTTTACATTGTTGAAAATAATAACAGTTTTACATTAATTTTCACGTGGCAATGAGGTATTTTATTATTAAAACTTGGTAAAGAGCATTATAATTTTATAAATTAAATGAAAATGTTTGAGTGATGCGGAAAAATATAGGATATATTTTTAAAACACATTTTATAAAATATTTTACAACAAATAACTTAAAAATAATTGAAAATTTCTCACATAATTATGAATTTTTAATAAATAATTAATAAATTTTTTATTTAATAATAATTTATTGAGAATTCACAGTTAAGTGTAATATGAAATAAATCAAATTATTCTTAACAATAATCTGAAATATTTATATAAAATTTTCTTTAACGGGAATCATAAGAAAAAATTCGTGATTATCCTTTTTTTTTTATTTCTCCTTTTATTTCACATACGATGTAAAAAAAAAAAAAAAAAAAAAAAAAAAAAAAAAAAAAAACAGCCGATATTTTCATGATTATAATAAATTAAACAATACATTACAATTTATTTAAAAAGTGTTCAGTTATGATTTTGGAAGTTATATATGAATTAAATTCATTCGTATACATAAATCTAATTCAAATTTCTTCCATGAGTGACTTTTCATAAAACAACTTTAGTTTCTTCATTTTTGCTTTTTTTTTTGTTTAACTAGGAACATCAACTGTTTAAAATAATAATTAATAATTTCGTTACAATTGAAAAACTTCCGATATCATCCTATTGATAATTATATATATATATATATATATATATATATATATATATATATATATATATATATATATATATATATATATATATATATAAAAAAAAAAACCTTAGATCAACTTCAAATTCTATGATATCTCTTTTTATGAATATTTAAAGTTAATGTCACTTTACATCGTACAATGTACTAATGAAAACATATTGTTCCATAATAAATGCAACTACCTTCATATATCAGATTCAAAAACAAGTTTCGGTAAATACCTTTCGCATTTGCAAGAAAAACTAGTACCCGTCCATCAATTGACTCATTTGAATACGAACTCAACACCTCGTAAAGCTTAAACATCCCACCATTGAAGGCAGAGCACAAAAGCAAATGGTTAAAAAAACGAAAACAACCGCAAAACAAGAAAGATCCAGCGCGCGAAACCCAACTTCCCAAACAGCAGCGATGACTTATGTAATGCGCTGACCCCAACATCAGACAGAGGTCACACTGAATAAACTTATCTGGTGGAAAAGAAAAAAAAAAATCATTCCACGCCTAACGGCATACCGATCTTTTCAAGGGTCAGGGCGGGTGCTCCTTATTTTTTCCAAGGTGAAGAGGTTTCAACCCTGGGTTGTACTCAAAGGTCTATTTGACTGTAACCGTAACGCCCCACGGTCAGGTGGTGTGTAATCGGCCCTATGTACCCACTAGATGACAAGATTTTTTTTGCATTGTTTCCGATCTTCGGGTGTAGGTCGAAAAATGTAGGGCGAGGTACTCATATTTAAGATATTCAAGGTTAAGGAACTTTTTTTGTGTGACCACCACCAGTGGGAGTTAAGCATTTTCTACGAACAATGATATTTCTAGTTTCTTAAGAAACATTTTTTGAGGTTAAAATTACTTAAAGAGAAACTCGATACTGCTAAATATATTGCATATTAAGTTAATTTATTAACTGTAAAACTGCTGATATAATGTTTATAAAACTAATATTTTGATTGAAATTGCTAAAAAGTATTGAGTTTTGAATGTGATTTAATTTAGATCAATCGAAACGATACTGAAACTGTTGAAGATTAACTGATACCTTAATGGAATTTTTCCATGGAAATTATTTAAAAAAAAAAAAAAAAAAAAAAAAAAAACCCACATTCTAAGAAAAATAAATTAATTTGTAGACAATTAGAAAATGACTTTAATATACTTTAATTTATTTACCGTTGAATTCCAAAAGATGAAATTTATAAAGTTCTCAAAATTTGTACCATTAAAGGTTCATAGCTACAGCCTGCTTAATAGCCTTGTGTTCAAAATCATTTAATTGATATTTAAAAAATATTTGGTTTATTTATTAGAATTCACTCTAATACGATCCATATATAATTATTATTCGATAAGGCAATGCTCCAAACCCCACATATTTACTACGTTTAAAGATTTTTTTTTTTATCAATGATCGATTACATCATATTTTGTCGAATGAATTACATTACAAATTACTGTAACAAGACTATTTTATCAGGTGTTGAGTTTTATCAAATATTTAGTTATCATGAATGGCAGCAGGAACAGAAAACAAGCCTTCAAATTGCAGCTGCCATGAAGTGAACTGCAACAATGTTTTCAAATTTATTCTAAAATATTATCTTCTGTTTATTTTAGTTTTTTTTTATTTATTTTTTTTTTTAAATTTTTTTTACACAAAATTCGAAACGTTTGCAAGTTTTGCTCTGCTCTTGTGAATGTTGTAATAATTTTCAGAGCAAACTGTCATTGTTTTATTACAATGACAGTTTGCTGCCAATTACAATGGCAATTGTGGCAGTTCAACTATACGTAAAATAACTTATGGCTACTTTTTACCTCATTTTTCCCCTTCTAAACAAAAGTAATTATTGTTTACGAGGAGGGGACTATAAGTTTCCATTATAATTATATAAGATTTTTATTTATCACCTTTCCCCATCATTTTTTGCGGAGTGTTTAAATAAACAATAGAATATATTTATAATTTATTTAATTAAAAACATAAAATCTAGGTATTTTTTTCATCAAAGTACAGATAAATTTTTTGAAAATTATTATTATTATTATTATTATTTTTTTTTAAGAATAACAAATTTGAATTTTTATGCAACTTGACACCGGAGCAAATATTTTGTTATTTGATATAAAATTAAAAATAATTAATTTTATCATATAATTACATTTATCGGAGACAGTCTAGATAAAGTATATTCACAATAACTTGAAAGTTAAGAACATTTAACAAACTGACATTTGAAAGGAAATTCTATATTTAACAAAAATACTATATACGCGTCTTTAACCCTAAATAAGATGCATCTGTAAAATAAAATAGCCCTTATTAGCCAATATTTCATACCTCAATGATTATCAACGTTTAAAAAATTTACCCTAAATAAGATGCATCTGTAAAATAAAATAGCCCTTATTAGCCAATATTTCATACATCAATGATTATCAACGTTTAAAAAATTTACCCTAAATAAGATGCATCTGTAAAATAAAAATAGCCCTTATTAGCCAATATTTCATACATCAATGATTATCAACGTTTAAAAATTTACCCTAAATAAGATGCATCTGTAAAATAAAATAGCCCTTATTAGCCAATATTTCATACATCAATGATTATCAACGTTTAAAAAATTTACCCTAAATAAGATGCATCTGTAAAATAAAATAGCCCTTATTAGCCAATATTTCATACATCAATGATTATCAACGTTTAAAAAATTTACCCTAAATAAGATGCATCTGTAAAATAAAATAGCCCTTATTAGCCAATATTTCATACATCAATGATTATCAACGTTTAAAAAATTTACCCTAAATAAGATGCATCTGTAAAATAAAATAGCCCTTATTAGCCAATATTTCATACATCAATGATTATCAACTTTTAAAAAATTTAAATTTATACGAAATAAAATCTATCTAAATTAACCCGAATAAGGTTCGGAATAAAATTTGAAAAATCTAATAACAGGTAAAAATATTCTGATTATTGTTTATATGGGAAAAAGAAACCTATATTTTAGAAAGGAAATGGAATGAAAATTCATAACAAATACTTAATTTAAATAACTTAATTTTTTGGAGAAAACTAAATGAATCGAAGTTTATATAATTATTCTTTTCTCTGATTCCTCTAATAGAGAAGAAAAAAAATGTGCAGTAAAAAACTTAATCGGAATTATCTGGAGAAAAATTTCTTTATATGAGATATATATAATGAAGTTTAAAATAGATTTTAAGAGTGATATTATGGATTTTAAATGTAATAATATAAGCATCTTTCAAAATATTTTGTAAATTTATTTTTTTATATTTATAGCCAAAGCAATTAATGCAAGAAAAATATTTAATGAAAACGAATAAATTAATTTTAAACAATTAATAGAGAGAAAGAGAGATTTGATGATAAGTAAAATATATATATTAGAGTTAGAACTATTAAACTTGAGAAAGAATTTTTATAAATATTAAATGTGTGAAAATAAATAAAATAAACTTTTGGCGTTAAAAAAGTTTTAAAAAATAAATTTATGGAAACATAATAACTACGCTAAAAAATATGTTTGTTTTATAAGCAGTCAAGTGGCAGTTTTTCAGAAAGAATGAAATTTTCTCAAAGTCTTTGAATTCCATTAGATAAGATAAAGATAATTCAGCCAAGAAATTTAATCCGTGTTCAGAAATTCAGCCAAGAAATTAAATGTGTAATGAACATTTAATGTTAGGTTTAGAAATTTGCTACATAACAAGCCAAACGCAACCAGAAAATTTTAAAAATTGAGAATTATTAGATTTTAATATTAAAAAAATGAAATCGAAAAAAGCAATTACAGTTATGCCTCCTTTAATTAATATTTCATCTAAAATAAAAAAAAATCAGACTGACACATTTGATACTAGATTTATAAACATAAGTTGAATTAACAACAAACAAGTTTTAGCATAATTAAAATGTTTGATAACAAGTAAATTATTTTCTGTCATTATCAACCGTTTATACAAATAAATATACTTTTGAAAAATGCTTCAAACATAGTCTTTTTACATGCTATCATTTGCATTCTCATCTCATCAATTCTGTATCAGATTTACCAATAATATTATGTGCAGAATGTACTTTAAAAAATATTTTTAAGGTTTATTCATTTGTTTCTATATCTATTTAGCAAATTTGTAAATTGATGCCTTTTTAAATTTTTAAGTTTTTATAAAGTCTCGGAAAATTGTTTTTTAATACAATAAATACATGAAAGTCAAAGGTTTAAAAATTGAATGAGATATATGAAAGAGTTTGAATGTTTGGAGTTGGTTGGTGTTGTGTCCAGGACATCAAATGGATCCATGATTGGCCAATGACGGCTTTAGCCAGCTTCATTATATTCTCTGTGTAGGGATCGCCAGCGAATGGGTTTTCTCCAACGTTCTGCAGAGATGCTATTATGGCTGGACAGTTGAAAATATGACTAGAAGAGAGTTCTCCGTCAGGACATTATGTTTGAAATTAAATATCAGAAATAGAATTTCATGATTGCATTGTATAATCAAGCTTAATCTTCCAATCACCTAGACTCTTAGCTGATGAAATAAATTGATTGAAATGAACTTCAATTGAAATGAACTTCAATCAATTTATTATTATAAAAGCCCTTTTTATTTAAGCCCAAGCATTTTTGTTTGTGCTTTTCGCAGTAAAATACATATAAAGTTCAAAGTAAAATAGAAATAAATAAAATAAAACAGAAGTTTAGGCAATCTATTTCATGTAGAAGCAATGAAACTATTTGATCCTCACTAAACTGGACGTTGTTGTAGTGGCCTGTTTCCTTGCATTTAGCACTGAGTTGGGCTCTACCAGTTAGATAGAAGCAGACAGGTAGAAATCTTCTTAATTTAGAAGCAGGGACCAGGCAGAAGATACTTGGCGTCACCAATACTTAGAATGCTACCCCAAGGGGTACCATTTCATACCAGGGGCATTGCGACCACGTCCAATTTAACACGCTCCAGACGCTATTAATGAACACGACGGATCTTTGGTTGGGTCAAGATTCGAACTCTCTTTTTTACGATAACGAGAACGGACCACCTGACCACCCACACATCACTGGATGTTTGTAGATTGATCGGGAAATAAATCTGTTTTGTTTTGAATATACTAAATTTGGAAATTATGTAATTTTGCTTAAAAGAGAGGGGGAGGGGCGAACGTATCCAAATTTGGTATCTGTACATGAAAACACTTTCTTTCTTGTAGTAAGAATTACCTGTAGTAAGAAATCTATTGTAGGTATTAAAGCAAAGTTGACATTTGTTAGAAAAAATATGATAAATTTCGATGTTACAAGAAATCACTTATTGTTATTGTTGAATATTTTCATTTTATTGGAGTATTTATAAGATACTCCAGACTGCAGATCAGTTTTGTTGATGTGCCAAAAACTTTTCTATACCTCAAAATGGAGACCAAGATCTTCAGATAAGAAAATAATAAAAATTCTTAAGCTCTACCCATTGAAAGGGTTAAAAAAAGAATATATTTATCAACATCATAACAGAAATATTAATGTATTTCTGTAAAACATTAAACCTTTATAAGAATATATAGTGATTTTTTTATAGAACACACGAGAGCTTACAATTATCGACTATTTTACATATTCAATGATATTCCTTAAAAAAAAAAAAAAAAAAAAAAAAAACATAGGTAACAATAAAGAACAATGTAGGTAAAATTTTAACATTTATTTGAATTTAAAAATAAACTTTTAAAATAAAATTTCAATACAACTTTAATTTGCATACTCCAGTTCAGTTTTATTTAATTCTTTAAATATGTATAAATGTAATGGAATATTAACTACCCAAATATAATCTAAATGTTTATAATTAAGCAAAAATTTATTATTAAAAAAATTCCATTAAATATGCATTTTACGAAAACTTTATTGAACAGATAAAATTGTATTATTTTAGAACTTAAAATTAGTGCATAAAAGATATACTTTACAAAAAAATATCAACAAAAATAAAAAGTATAAGAGTTAATTATTATTAAGATTGTTATTGAAAAATCAGATTTTTATAAGATTTGTTTACATAAACACAAGTAATGAATATTAAAAACATGTAAATAAAAATACGTTAAAATCAAATTAAATGCATGAATACACAAAATAAAAAAATTAAAAAGATCGCTAGTATGAAAATATTTCAAAAAATAAATTTTACATTAAGACACATATAAGCTGAATAAAAAGCAAAAGTAATTTAAAAACATACTTAAGTGATAAAAATTTAGTGAGTCTAATCTTCTTTACTAAATCCCCCCCCCCCTCCCAGAAAGTAAGAAATATTTTTCAAATCACATCCCAAATAAAAACGAGCGCTTTCTCTAATACTCAATAGATGGCTCTGCATTCAATGAAAAGGGAAGAAATCTTAAAATGTAGAATGAATTATGATCATTTTATTTACTCTCAGATTTGTTTTCAAAACCCGTAAAGGCACCATTTTGAAAGAAGGATTATGAAACAATCGCTTTAATGATTTTAGTTACATAATATAGGAGATGTATTATTTTCGAATATGGAAATAGATTAACGTAATTAATTTCAATTTTAAATCGTTTCACTTTCAGTTATTCTTTTATCGATACATAATAAAAAAGGAACAGTATTCTAAAATTCAATAATTTAAAGGACACTCGTAAAATAAATAAAATCGCTGCATTTTTCTGAACAATTTGTTCCTATTAATTTTTATCAAATATCATTGAAAATTATTGAAATATGCCAATATACAAACGTATTTGAAATTAAGAGAATTTGAAATTCTTTTATTTGATTTTATAAAGTAAATTTATTTCAAAACTTTATATGATAAAATTCTGAATATTGTGTTACTATAATATAAGACTTATTAATAATGAAAAATTAAATAAGAAGTTAAAATAAGAATATTTTATACTACAAATTATTTATATACTTTTTGAAATATTACGCAGATGATATTACCTATTTGAAATAATTTCGATTTATAATAACTCCATTTTATAAAGCAAAACTATTAATCAAAAGCAATTAATCTAAGTCGATTTAAACTGTAATAGTAGCAAAGAATATTTAGTAAAAAATATAAAGAATTTTAATTTTTAAATTCTTAATAATTAGGATTCATTTTGATGTTGAAACATTAAATTAGTGAATAGTTAAAATGCAAGAGTAATTTTTAATATTTCTTAAGTAATAACTTAATCTCTATCAAAATTTAATAACTTTTGTTAAATAAATAAAAAAAAAAAACTGAATATATGCAGCAAAAACCATATATTAAGTGGACCAGATATAATCACGTAAGCATAATTATCTTTGTTATCATCGTATCTAAAAATTTTTACAATGCTAGCAAAATAATTTTGGCCAAAAATTTTCTTTGTCTTTGAAATTGAGTGAATTAAAACATTTTTGTGGTTACAGTGACAAATTTCATTTTAACAAATTAATTTTAATATTTACTAGATATTTTAATTAATTAATTATTAATTTTAATATTTACTAGTAAAATTGAGAGAGAGCAAAAAAAAGTTTTGAAAAATTTTAAATAAAAGATTCTTATTTTTTGCATTTTGAATTCATAATAAGATTGTATGCAAGCGGCAATCTGGTTAACAAATTTTAATTTATATGGTGTAAAAAATAGATCACAAAACTAACCAAAGAACATTACTTATAAAATCGTATACAACTTAACATTGTAAAACAGTAGAAGAACAACTGGAATCTGCTTTAAGATTTTTTAGCATTTATTGCATTTTTCTTACAGGGAGATCATTATATAAATGACGGTCTGTGTTCTTATAAAAAAGAAAACACAAAAAACACATAAACACACACCTGAATAAATGCATAAACAGAAACACATTATCGACCTCAGGCTATTTAACAAGGACAGAAATCTTCTACTTCAAAAAAAACACGGTTCTTTTATTAAAAAGTGTGAATTCAAAAATTATTTAAAAGCATGACTTTATTGATAGGCAAGAAAACATAAAGAGAATAGAGCTACTTCCTATAACGAATTAACTGATTCTAATCGTATGTGATTCTACTAGTACATAATATCATCTCATTGTAATTTAATAAACGAGACAGTATTTTTAATGACTTTCTTAGCTGCAGAAATATTTTAAAATGGAAAATGTAAGTACTAAGTGCTGCATTAACATTTACATACAGGTATAAAAGATTTGTACAAGGTACCAATACAAAAAGCTTCAGCAAATATCATCCGTAGGATATAAACTTCAGCTGAATCTGAATACTATTTCATTTACAGCAACTTAATAAAAGAAAAATCTAAATACTTGTAAAATTTTATTACCATTCCGTTATACGTGTAGTATTATTTAATACGTGGTTAACATAGTGGATAACTGAGTATTTTCAAATTAAGATATTTACACATGATAATTTTCCATGTCCTGTCTAAATATTCTTAGTTTTTATTTTTTCCAGATGTATTTTGTTTTAAAAAACACAAGTGTACATGACTAAAATTTTATAACCATTCCATTTCATTTGGAAATATTTAACAAACGTGTTTAACAAACAGTGGATAATTGAGTATTTACAAACTTAGAATACTTACACATGAAAATTCTCCATTCATGTGTAAATATCATTCGTTTTTATTTTCTTTCAGATGTATTTTGTTTAATAAAAGGCAAGTGTAAACGCTTGCTAAATTTTATAACCATTGCATTTCATGTGTAATATTTAATAAACATGTTTAACAGTAAATAATTGAGTATTTACAAACTCAGAATATTTACGCGTGAAAATTTCCCATGCCATGTGTAAATATTCTTAGTTTTCATTCTCTTTCGGATGTCTTTTGTTTATAAAGCATTCTTTTCTCGGCTTACTTTTGAGAAACGACAATCGGAAGATTCCCTATGGTCGACTAGAACTGAATTGCACCGAATCTGCTTTTGAAACAAATTTTATTCCGGTACCTAAAGGAGAAAAGTTCTCTCCAAAATATATTCATAGCAAAAGTATGGCAGCTTACCAAAACTTGTGCTCTTTTTCTCGAAAACTGGATATGTTTTTACAGGTTCTTGTAAACATGCCTTCATTGTTTTCCTTAGAGACATTTTATATTTAAGTACGTCAAGTTTTTGCTACCAGTATTTTTTTTATTTTTTTATTTTTTATTTTTAAGTTTTAAATTTTTCTATGCCAAAAATCAAATTTTTACTCCAAAGAAAATAAACTTCAAGTATCTTTATTTAGAAAAAATGTATATCTTGTTCATAATTGATTCATACAATATTCTTAATTTTGCATATTAACATAGAAGAAGATTTCATAACGAAGTTAATTATTTTTTCCTAATTTTGCATTGAATTAAAGAACTTGACATATTATATTGGATTAAAATTTTAATATTTATTACTTTTTATATTTTTTATACTGCAATAAATTTAATTTTAATATAAGAGCATGTAAAATTTTCGTTCTTATCATGACTTTTAAAAAATGAATATAAATTATAAGAATTAATTAATTAATTTTAATATTTTAACAATTATGTTGCTTTCAAAAGTTAACTGAAAGTTTTTTTTAAATTTATTTCATCCATTTTCTTGTAAATTTATCTAGGGAATCCAAATATATTAGATGTATTTACAATAATATATTTAATTCAGGCAGCATATTAAAAAAATTTTTTTTAACCTTTACATAAGAAATTAGATGAACAAAAAATTAATGCAGACTTGTACATGGTAAAATTTTGTCACTTATGATAACATAATAGTTGTTATTTAAATTAAATGGTATTTCGCTAGTTATTATAATTAATAATTAATAGTTTTCACTTCCATTAATTAATCTGAAGTCAGAATTTGTTTTCTTCTCAATCATATAATTCACATAATTCACTCGTATAACTAACTCTTTTAGGCATTCTTGTTTTTTGTCAAAGAATTCAAAAATATATAAAGGTAATTTCGAAAAAAATGAACTTAGAAACTGGACTTATATTAGATAAATGTGAAAGGATAATGGAAAAAAAAACTAGAGATAACACGGTACTTAAAAAAACAACTTGGAAAATATACTGTAGTTAAGGTGTTTTTTTTTTCCCCCAAAGACTTTCTTAATTATTCTTGGAATGGTAGTGCTTAAAAATAGATATATAAAAAATGGAGTAATTTCTTCCGGGACACCTCAAGTTGAATAAGAAGAAAAGAAGCTTAAGCAAATGCAAGCCAACAAATCTCTTTCTTTTTTTATTAATTGGCGCTTGAATTTAATTCTAAGATAAATGGTACCTTTATCATAAGTCATGATGTTTGTATAAATTAGACATGATGTCATATCGCTACTGTCAAAGGATTAGTTTAATTAAAAAAGGCGAGTGACTGCTTGTAAAATTTATTAAGAGAGAGAGAGAGAGAGTATCTCTCTCTTTTTCTTGCTTGAAAGTGAAAGTTAAAAAACTAAAATTCAATTTGAAAATAGATTTTCATGAATGTTATGTAAGCAGTGGTAAATTTTAGAAGATTAAAATGTTCAAATTAGTTTTTATCAGGGATGATTAAACCTAATACAATCTGGTTTTAAATGAAATACTAAATTTATTGGCACCGTCTAGTCTAGTGCTTGTTATGGACATTTGCATATTGATTTGAATAGAGAATTAGATGGTATATACAGATAAAAATAAGAGTAAAAATTAATTAGTTTTAGAATTTATTTGGAAAGATATAATAAATAATCTTACATCTGGAAAAGTGGTCTTAGTGAACGGGTAAATATAAAATAATAACGATTGAATAACATTAAAGGATTTTATATAAAAATAATTCTTTTTTTATGGATATATAAATCGTTAAGATATTAATATATTACAGTTAATATTCTACAGACTGTCTGATAGATATAATTATGCATATATCTCTTTTTTCATGTAAATGTTTTAAATAATGATTTGTTTTTAAATTTTGTTAATTATTTTTACTGTCATTATACAGTGTATTTGGCAGAAATAAAAACTTCAGACGAAAGGAAAAATATAATAAATACAAGTATAAACAAACTTTTAATTATTGCTGGAGATTTATATATATATATATATATATATATATATATATATATATATATATATATATATATAAAATAAAAAAATATCTTAGTAAAAAATAACTAAGAAATAATTTTCTTAATTTTATTTTTATAACGTACAAACACTTTTCTGATTTTGAAATTAGTCTCTGACAAAAACTAAATTTATTGAATAATAGGAATTTTAATGAGTTATAACTGGAGATAAACTAACAAATTCCTTATAAAAAAAATTTTTTCCGTAAGCACTTATACATGCATTATTCGAATTATTTAATAACTGATTATATAACAAAGCTTTGTTTGAAGTAAAAAAGAAAAAAAAAAAACCTCTTGTGTGATTATGCATAAAAATAACACATTTCTTTCTTTAAAAAAATTAATAAATTAAATTATAATTAAATACTAAATTAACATCAAAGTTAAGATTGCGTAAATTTTACATCAAAGTTAAGATCAGAAATTATTATAAATGTAATTTTTATAGGGTCAGTAATTATTTATTTAGAATTCATTTTATAGTTTTGAAATGAAAAATTTACATTTTATTGAGAGAGAGAGAGAGGCTTATTACTACACACACACACACACACACACACACACACACACACACACACACACACACAAATTTAAATGGTATTATGTCCAATTGATCTAATTATTTTTAAAATATGTGGATATTACATAATGATGGTTAAATGTTATATCAAATGTAATGGGAGTATAGAAAGTGAAAAGTGAAACCAAAACACATCTTTTAGATTAATTTAGTTTAAAAGAAGGAGCATGTACTCTGTTTGAATTTCTGAATGCATCAGTTGAAATAGGCGCAGTTCTCTTGTGACATAAATATAAATGAAATTCATATACAAAATTTTCGACATTAATTTTTGCACACACTGTTTTTAGTCTTGACATAAGCGAAAGTTTCAAAAAAGAGAAAATAGTTTTCTTTTAAACACGTGTAATTTTCATTTGAGAAACAAATGTCTTTTGTTTTTAACAAACACAGCATTTTCTGGTTTCTTGTTGAGAGTTTTTTTTACCCAAAATATTTGATACATTTGTTATTTATTATACATTTATTAATATAAAATAGTTAAAGTCTCTCAGAATGTTAGAGTAAAAGAATCTAAACAGGAAATAGTAAAACTCAGAGGAGCATTGGAGCAAAATGCCAAGAAACTGAAATATTACAAAATGCATTCACAAAAGTTAACAATTAATATAATTCTGACTTTTTCCGTACATTACCATTATGTTTGCCAATAGCGAATAATACCAGTTGAATAATTTAATTTAATATGTATATATTTATATATATGATGAAATATTATATCAAATAATTTTAAACACAAGAGAAGTGTTGGGGCAAATATTTTCAGAATTGTGAAATATTAAATTCTGTGAGATTTCGAAGGATTAAAATTAAATAAAAGTATGGAAGTAAATAAAAAAATGTGTTTTTTTTCCAGAAATCTTTTTCAAAAGTATATATAAACAATAAGACTATTCAAGATATGCCAACGATTCAATATTTTTCCAGTTAATTTTTAATTCATTAAAATAATTAAGAGAAAGCATACTAAGTAATATTACAATCTTTTAAATACTTCAAATTTAAACATAAAATTTGTAGAACTTATTCAATTCGTTATTGATGTATTTGATAATATTTTTACAAGTGAACAGAATTTCCAAAATTAATATTTCATTAATAGAATTCGATAGACATTTCTTTAAGATGATATTTTCTGCTTGATTGTTCGGATTAAAATAACTTCAATTATTTTTCATGTCAAACATTTGAAATCTATGAATTGTTATTAGATTACTTTGTTCAAATAAAGATTCCTACTCCGTGGAAATCTGCATCAAAATGGTTGCGTAATATAAGTATTGCAATTATTTTAGAATCTATAAGTATATAATTTTTGTACAGTACTATCTTATTGTTAATTTTACAAATACATATTAATAATTCAATGTTAATTTCACATAATACGTTGTGTAATAGAAGATTCATTATAAGAAAATATGATTTGAACTGCATCAGTATAAAGCAAAGTTTTTCAGCTTTTATTTCGACTCCTATTCTTTGTTGGAGGAGGATGATTAATCCATCTGTTCCCTCATTAATTAAGTAAAATAATTATTTCTGATGATTATCTTTTTCAAAATCCTGAAAACCGGATTTCTAATTTGAGGTCTGAATCAAAAGATTCACTCGTAATCAACGAAATACTTGGGCAGACGAATTGCATAAGAATGGTGACAAGTGATGGAATAACACAGCTGTTTCAGAGACAATTTATTTTATTTTATTTTATTATTTTTTTTTACACGCTTTGTTCTGCTCTTACTTCGACTTTCGTTTGGCTCGCTATCCACCCCCTTCCATTTTGTTCGTATTGAAATCTTGCCTTCATTTTGTTTGTGTTCTAACTGTCTCAAATTCCTTAGTTTTTTTTATATTTATTTTTCTTTTCTTTTTATTTTTTTTTACTCCCTATGCCACTCTTTCATCTATTCAGAGAAAATCCTATATTTATGTTCGTGTTTTAGAACTGTTGAAGGACAATACCTCCGTAAAGGCCGTGAGAATTTTCTTAAATCCGTCCAACAGTCTTCTGAGGGAAAAAAAATAGAAGGATTTTATGTTTCTTTTCCTTAAAATGAATATTTTCTTTATCAAATCTTTCGATTTTATACTACTAAAATATAAACTGAAGTATATAAATTTAAAAGTCTTAAAAAAGTCAATTTTTAAGATACTGAGAATAATGAAAGTGAAACAGCCAATAATGAAAAACAGAATGAATGCTACTATTTACAGAGTATATTTTGTAAATAAAGTTTTGGTTACGAAAATTATTGAATGTTCGATCTAAGCTGTCTGCATAATTCTTACATTTTCTTACTTTTTTTCTTATAAGTCCATTCAATTATAAAATAAAATGTATAGCTGAACGGAATTTTTTAAAAAGTAAAAAATGTAGAAATTGTGCAATTATAATGCATAATTTATGGTTGTAAAAAATCTACAAGAAGAGTTCAATCTATTTGTTAATAGATAAGGAATTTAGAAATGATTCTTTTCCATTTATATTTAAATATGAATTCATAAATATTATTCTAACAATTTTTTGACGCAATGAAATATGTAAAGCAAGATAATTATTCATAAGAAAATAAATCTAGATTCCAGTTGACAGTATAGTATAGAATTCCTTTTCTTCAATTTTAGACAAAAGATAAAACCACAATTAAGAAGATATAATCGATGTATTTAAAAGCCAACTGATTTTTTTATTTGAAATATTTAATATACATTTTTGAGTTATGAAATATAATATTCTTATAACATATACAGCGTTTTTCAATTCTAAAGAAAAATACAGTTCTCTATTTTGTCAACTGTAGTATAGATTTATTTTGTTAGAAAACTGTCTTGCATTACATATAAATAAATTTCATAGCTTAAAAAATTATTATAGTAATATTTATAAATGAGGAATATATTTTTAAATGTAAATATTGAAAAATTCTTTTCAAAAACCTTTTCCAAAATCCACTTATTTTAATTTAGATATACTGTCAGACGAAAAGATACTGCTTTGTTTTTTAATCATCCAACCATCCTACACGAACAGCAGAATTAAAGGAAATACCAACTTGTATCATTTGGCTACTATGGTCTTTTTGTCTGGTCATTTCTGCTGATTCCAAATTCTTAGAATGGCACATCTGTCAATTGATTCATGTGGTAGTTGAATAATTATTCCTATCCAGATTCCCTTTTTTCAACTTGGTTGCTGTAATCTTTTTGCTGAGTCATTGAGTTTAAGTATCTTGTATTTGTATCCTTCATAGAGTATCATATAAGAACATTTAAAAACAACCAGATATTATTATTATTATTTAGAATGACTCTGCTGTCTCTTAAAATTACAATTTAGCTGTGTAGTATATTTTCTCTTTTAAGAGGTATTGTTTCGCTTGGGGAATCTGAAGCATTCCGATTGTACCAGTAAATGACCCAGATTTCACATTTGTGAGAACACTCTAATTGATTTTGCAATTTAAAAAGATACCTTTACCTTGAGTTTATCGAATTAGGCTGAAAAAAAAATTCTAACGATCATACATTTTTATTTACGTTAGTTTACCACCTTTTTAAATTCAAAAAGGTTGGCAAATTATATGTTTTTTAAATTATTTTTACGGAATATAGCGAAAAGGGATTTTAATGTTTTACAAGAAATTTAGCTTTGAACACGTTGCATTGTATTCGATTTCTACTGAGCAATACTTTTCTTCCCCTATTATAAATGCTTATGATAAAAATGTGTTATCAATATAATACTCTGATTATCTTAGCTTTCTTTTTGAGGAAGTAAAAATCAGAAATTTTCTATCATATGTATACATATTTATGAAAATTAAGTCAAGATTATTGTATTAAATTCTCACAGAATTGCAACAATAATTCTAGTTCCACTTCAAGTCAGTTATTCAAGAGATAATGGCAACTAATTATCATAGGAACTCTATAACTCACATCCAATTGCATCAATAATTTCCAACCATTTACCTTTCACCCAGCAGAACATAAAAGACAGTTACTTTTGGTGTCAATGATCTACAACATAAGCATTACCTCCAAGAAAGTAAGGTGCCCAACACCAGAAAAACACACACAAACCAATTTTTCTTAGCGGTATCTTGAAGGTCATTGACATTTTTAAATAATTCTCTCCCTACCCCCTGCCCAATTTCAATTTTCGCAAGGGCACAAACTCAGCAGGGCACCCCTGAAAAAGTGACGTCACGTGACTTTGGGGGTGCCCAGCAGGTGCACCGGAAACTAGAAGAGGAAGCTTTTTTCTTCTTTTAAAAAAGGAAGTGGCGAAGGTAACGTAGCGGCTCGCAATTTCTAATGGGGAAGTGTTTATTTGTTTATCATTCTATTGAATCAAGCAGTTCTTGGAAAAAGAAAAAAATGATAATAATGAATCTCCGATGGGGTTATCAGTTTCGACCGATGGCAGATTCGATAAGTGGATTCTTTTGGGCGCAACAGGAATCATTACGTAATTATGATCTCCTATATATATATAATCTAAATGGTGTGATGGAATAAATTGAAAGAAATAAATTTCGCCATAAATATGATTCATTTTTAGTGATAATTTGGAAACTTTAAAATTTTAACAAAATAGATTGATTTTCTATCATTTTAAAGTACATTTCGAAGTTTTATTAATATTATTTCTTGAAACAAGTATCATCAGGTAACATATTCTTAAAAAAGGCAACTTTTGTGCATATAAATTAAAGGAGCTTTGACGATTTAAAGTTAATCTTTACTAACATTAATTTTTATATTGGTTGTAAGTGAATCTTAGAAAGAGCTATGAGTTTTATGCAAGTTTTTCTATGGAAATTGATTTTGTTGAATGGAAAATTTGAAAGGTTGAAATTGGATCTTTATGACAGATCATTTTAATAAAAATATGAAAAAAACAATCACCTTTTAAAAATGAAATAATTAATGAGTTTATTAATTTTGTATCACATTGAAAAAGATTTAATCAAGATTAAAGATGTTGTGCAGCCTCTAGTTTATTCTCAATATTTCTTGAATAACGATTGTTGAAAGCAGTGCGTTTGCTTTTCTGGCGTATACAAATGTATTATATCACTCGAGAATTTTTATGGCTTCCTTTTTTTAAGGTACATAAATATTGCCAAATATCCATAAAATGATCTTTTCAGAAGATTGTATGCAGTGGATGTATAAAAAATCCTACCACAGAGAGATGTGTGGGTCTATCATTTACTCTTGGTATTTAAATATCCGAATTACCTGTTTTAATTTGTTATCATTATATTCCACAAGTGTCTAAACTGAATATAATATGCAGCCTTGCATCTTATGTCAAATGTTATATTTCTTTATTATGATAAAAATTAGATGGTTTAAAATTAGTAATTAATGAAATGAATCATATGAGCACCTACTCATTATCTTCTATGAGAAATAGAGAAATAAAAAGATGTTTTTTAGATAAAAAATAATGCAATTATAAATAGTATTTGATTTTCTCTTTCTACGAAATATATTTAATGTGCAACATAATACAGATTTTAAATAACTTGGTTGCTTCTAAAAGGACATCTGAAAATCTGCATTTTGTCCTTACTAAGGCGTTGTTGTAGGGGTTGTTAGTTATGACACTTGGACAAGCCAAGCTCGCTATACCTCGGCTATGCGAATTTAAGTCAATTGGGGGCGTCTTTCGTTTAATCAGAGCACCACGAAGGTGAAAGTACGACTTTTGCTCTTCAAAACCTCTGATAGATGGCAGCACCAGAGGATCTACTCCATCAATGTTGGAATTGATCTGAATGGGGAGTAAATTTCTCCAGACCATTGCACCCATGGTAACTGCTCAACGACCGACCACAGGATTTTCGATTCCACAGATTTAACGAGAACGCATATCGCATGTACTCGGTCGGTCTTTGGCGGCATTCGGAATCGAACCCCACCCTTCTGGATGGAAGGCCGATACCCTAACCACTAGGCTAACACGGCCCCAGGGGTTGTAATTTGAAACACCATTTGGCAAAATTAGACATTTACTTTTTATTTGGTAGAGGAACGCAACATTTCGCAAATCAGCTTTAATCAATTTCTGCAAAACAAGCCACTTTAGAAAACTTTGTGCCTTATGCAAATTAATTATTTTCAAGCCAAGTTTTTTGTAAAATTTATTTTATTTAACTTCATTCAATAGAAAACAAAACTGATATTTTATAAAAGAGACGATACATCTTGTATAGAGATCTAACACGCAGATTTTCGGAGGGAAAAAAAAAATCAATATCGGTCTTTTCATTTGAAAAGAACGTGGACCATATTCCTCTTTTTTAAAAATCCTTTTCAGACACTAAAGGGATATCAGGGGATCCTTGATGAGGAAGATCACTCCGCAACCCTTCTACCCCTGGAGTGACTCACCCTCCGACAGCATCTACAGCGCCTACCCCTCTCCTCCCTTGTCAGGAGCTCCGCCCACACACCATCAAAGCAGAAGAAAAGAGGGTGGCAGGTGCTAGACAAGTCGGACTCTCGTCTTGGCAGGTGGAAAGAGGTGACGTTTTTCTTTTTAACCGCAGAAAGTTCGTTGTGGTATTGTATGTATAAATCAACACAGTAAATAGTGTGCAAGTTATAACGTACATTAGTAATTCAGAGAAAAAATTGCATGGCAATTTTGGATAATTTGTTTAATTACGTAGAAATATAACTGTTATAAAAAATGATAAAAAAAAAAAAGCAAATGTTGCTTTGCTTATTTGTTGCAATATCACAGTTTTATAATAACATTTGCTATATACACTAAAACTTTAACTTATATATATAAGCTTCGAAAACGTGAAAATCTGGTAAGATTACATGCTTCAATCCAATATCCAATAAAAGTTAATGTAAAAAGCAGAAGTGCTACAAAACTACCTTTTTTTAAAGAGTGACCGGAATCGAACACGGAACTTTCTATTTCAAAAAAAAAAAAAAAAAAAAAAAAAAAACTACTGCTAAGCCATTATAATTCATATAAATTAATTAAAAATTACATTTAATATCTTGCAGCTAAGAAATCAATGTAAATATATGTAGCTACATAATAAATATAAATTACTGATTTTGTTTAAAAAAAAAATCACATGTTTAAACTCATCAATTTTGAATTACTTCGTAAAAGCAATAAAAGTTTAATTTATTATATACAGTATCACATTTTTATTCAGGAAAGTATTTTTACATTGACTTATTTACAAGTAACTGATAAACTGCCCAAAATAATGATGTACAAATTGTTATTATTATTATTATTATTATTAAACACAATTGTTATTATTATTATTATTTTGCATAAAGTGAGGAAAATTGACATGTAATAGAGGAATGAAAAAAATTTTTTATGATTAATCCATTTGATTTTTTGGATTATCGTTTAATAAAAGATCTACAACTGAAAACTCATACCATTGTGCACTAAGAAAGTGTTTTTTGTATCCAAATACAAATTCTGGATTTCAATTAAAATTATTTATTATTCACAGAGATTTTCTCATAAATTTTAATTATACCAAAGTACATTTAAAATTATTAATTATACATTAAAAGTTATGACTATTAACGATTGACACACCGTAGAATCAAAATAACAATAAATAATTTAACATTTTATTTTATACATGCAAGAGTAATTAATGTGTGTGTGAGAGAGAGAGAATTGCTTTTTACACTTTCAATAATTCATACGCTCTATTTAATGACTCACAATGATCCAAATAACAATTTAAAGATAGATATTTCTAATTATCGATCAACAGATGTCTTCATTCATTATAGAGATTTTGAATTCTGATACGGTCAAAGCCATCTGTCCCCGAGAAATCCCCCCAAATCATACATGAAAAAAACATTACTCAAAGGAGGACCAGCAGAAAAACCCGCATTATGCAGAAGTGTTTGTGGAAGTCGCGAAGATGGCATCACACCCCTCAATTACAATTCGAACTGGCCAAAAGGGTATTCGTGTGGTCTCGATTAATAACAAAAACAAAACATTGTCTTATAGCCTCCCGGTGCTTAACGATTCAGTTAAATACACGTGGTTACTAATAGAGGTCATTTAAGTCGACTTCCGCTCATTACTATAAGCAGTGGTCGAGCAGCTGCTTTGGCTCAATACACGCGACTTTTCTTTCCTTCGCTCTGTAACCGTCTCTCCGGTAAATAATAGCCATTTACCGCATTTTGATTTTTAATAAAGGCAATAAAGACTTTTTCGCGCGCGAGTTTTTTTTTTTTTTTTCACTTTGGTGGGCTATTTTTTGCAATGTTTGGTTGTTGTTGTCCAATTCTTGCTTGCGGTTATTATTTGAATGAATCAAAACGGTTTTTCTTCTACTGAAAGTAGTTTTCTTGTATTCTAATAAATAAATAAATATATTTTCGAATTTTAAAATCGACTCGATCTGATTTACATCTATTCTGATAAAATTACTACATAAATGTATAACGTTCAACAACGAATAAAATCACAATACAAACATACAAATATATGATAAAAAAAATGGTATCATAATGTGATAAAAATTGTTTTTTGTTTTTTCCCTATTTTATTTATTTATTGATATATTACTGATGTATGCATTTAATAAAAAAATTTCAAACTGCTTTTTATATCATATAAATTGAAGTCTATAAAAAGCGGTGATTAAGTATTATGATGTCTACCACCATTTTTCACCAAAAATATATGTCACCAAATATTGCTACTTTTAATCATTTTTTTTACTAAAGGAAAGGAAATGTCTTAAGTTTAATTTTTGGTTTGAGATATCTAACAAAATTAGAATAATTCAATAAAATTTATTGCTCGCCTAAATTTTGATGTTGGAAAAGAAGTGAGAGAGAGAATAAAATTGCAGTTAACTTATTACTTTCATTTGAAAGAAATAGATGAAAATGATTTATTTAATTCTTATTTAAATTTTTTAATCATAAATTTTTAAAATCAGTATGCGTTAAACATAAAATGTGAACTTAAATGCAATAAAAAATATTAAATGTGCGCATGGTCCCTAAACTGCAACATTTGGCGCTAAATCACTCATTTTGGCAACACATTTTTTTGCGGAAATGTTAGATGTTTACGATTACCTTAAGCGTTTACGATTACCTTAAGTATAACAGGTAATCAAACTCTGGAATGAAATCAAATAAAGTATAACAGACTTAAAAATATAATAGATCTAAAAAATTCTACTTTTTCAACTTTATAAAATCTTTAAAAATGTTAATTTACTAATTAGTTTTTTTAAGAAATTATTTTACAATACTTTTTTACATTAATAGTTGAATATCCTGATTATCTACCTAAAATATATGTACAACATAATTCATGTTAATGTTACATGAAAACTCATAATTTTTTGACTATATTGCAAATAAAAATTTAATTCACAAACTATACATACATAACTATTTTTGAGTATGAAATAATTTAGCTATCAAACTATTAAAATTAAAAGCTTTAAATAAAACTACACACATAAATTTTATATATATATATAAAAAAAACACTAAATTTTCTGAATTCAAAATGAGAGTTTAGAGGCCAAGTAAGTGTTTTTCTACGTTTATTTCCCATTCCTTTCTACCTTGACGTTTGATGGATCTCATGACAAAAAGCACTTTTCTATTATTTATAGCAAAATGGATCATATATTTAAAGAACTGTCTAAGACTCTACGCTCTGAACTTAAGAAAAAAATTCTCTGCCAAAATAGACTGTTTCGATCGAGTATCGTGGCTTTGTTTTGTAATTCTTATAAACTGCAAATGATTATTATTTATTTAAATGTAAAAAATAATTGTCGTTATTTGTTTTTTTACACATTTCCCATTAATTATTTTTTTATATTATAAAAATTTATAGATTTTTAATTTTAAACATACCGATGCATTTCACCTTAAATAAAACTTTGTATTCAATAAAATCTTATTAAATAAAAATGCTCACATCAATTTAATTACATGTTTAATGGACACTATTTAATAAACAATAAAAAATTTCAAATGTATGAATAAATTTTTATGATTTGATTTTATAACAAGAGACATATTTTTAAATTTATTTTTAGATATTTATGAATTTAAATTCTAACTGTTAATATAAGTTTTCTATTAAATTTGTGCTCTAGAGGGTGTAGAGCTAATTTTTTTCTAGTGATTTTGGGAAATTTAATTAAAAAAATCGACTTAAGAACTTATATAATAGCAAATTTACAACTAACGTTTGTTATCCTTTATATTAATATTCCCTCTAACACAAGTCAGATGACCATGCTTATATTGAACTGGCTGCAGTAATGATAATTATTCATAAAACAATGAATTGATTTGATGTCGAAGGAAAGATTTCCAATATATAAAATTTTATACTCAGAAGTCTTTGAGTTCAGCACTAACATATGGATAATTTGTTACTTGTAGTATTTACTCATATTTAAATAAAATTTAAAAAAAAACTTAAAAAATTTAGATTTTTTCAAATTTAAATTTATGTAAACATATATAAAATTTTATAAAGCACTCAAACTTATATTTTAATCAGTAATTCAATATTCATTTTATTACAATTGTGATGCGCAATGAAGTATCTCTTTGCAATTTAAATATTGAAAAAGATCATAAATTCGGTTACCGTATTTTACACTTGGGTACGATTTCGAAGTTCAGATTTTTGCCGTACATTTATATCATACTTGTTAAATTCCTTAACTTTTTCACATAGTTCCTTGATGTTGATAAATACTGTTTTCAAAATATGATGTTATCAATTGAAAAAAAAAAAAAAAAAAAAGAATCAAGAAAATATTTGCGCAGTCAGGTAATCACATTACAGTGATGCCAAAAAAAATGAATTTGCGATACGTTTTAGCTGAATCACAATGACGTATCATGAACCAATCACGGCTGACATAAATAAGTTTACTCTGACATAAAACAACACTTTCTAATTATTTTTTTGCAATACTTATCATTTGATGGCCAGTTTAAATTCGATTGCAATTTTTCGTATATCTTTTTACTAACCTTCAACTCGTAGACTGATTTTTAGTCTTATTTATACTTTTATTGTATAACACCTTTTCCGTAATATCAAACATTTCCTCCGAATAACAATAATTAAAAAAATTCTTCTCGGAAAGTGAAGACATATTTTTCTCGGTATCATCATCAGTTCTAAGAAGAAACTTTTACAGTTGGAATCTCAAAATGAATTACCAAACACATGCATAAATTATAGCATTTACTAAGTTATTTCTATTGAATTATTAACCAGCATTAATTACATCAATAAAGAAATTAAGTTTTTTTTTTCCTCAAAATTTTGTTTAGAAAATGCTGATTACCGAAATAACATGAAAATAAAATTGACACCTCTTTTCGAATCCTTTCAAATTTTCAAAATTACTCTTTAAAATAAACCCTGCTTCTTTTATGATCTCCTCGGCAGAAATTCCAGTAAATACACAAATTTCATTACCTGCGATTTATATTAATAGTGTTACTTAAAGTATCCAGTAATAATCAGAGAGCATTGATATCTACCATTTTTCAGAATTCTTTCTTCCATATTTAAAATTTGTGGTTGCCAGTTTTCCAGATGTTTATTGCCTAACTTACACAATTTTTCAAGAAAAAGTTTAAAATGTGAATAATAACATAGAAGCTTTTAAGACATAATACACTTCTTTAATAATTATATAGTTATAATGTGGGTATGACTCAGCGCAATATAACAGTTAGTTTAAAAAAAAAAAAGTTCCACCATCATAATTTCGAACAAGCAATCAAGTGACGAGACTATCACCCGAGCTGTAACAGTTTTCTTCATTTCAAATCACACAAAGGGGAAGACATTGAATTCCATGAATATTTGATGCGTATACAATCTCTTAGTATTATAGTCTTTCAATGGGTCGAAAAAAGATAAATAAACTAGTTTTTTATGAATCAGGTTCATTTCGTATTTACAAATCACCAAAGAAAATATTTTGATGTTTTAATAAGAACTAGTTTAAAGCTCCTCAAGCTCATCTCAGTTCGACAATTAATCAGAATGATGAAGAAAATTTCCACAACATTTTTTTTCTATAATTTAAAAGATGATTCCTAGACACTTGAACAAAAATTTTAGACAAATATTAAAATACCAGTAAACGGTTCTGAAAGCAATTTAAGAAATTTAAGATAATTGTGTATTAAAGAAAACTTTCAATTCATCTTATTATTAAGTAGAAATAGCTTAGGGAAATAGAAAAAAAAATATTTGCTATTTTTTTATTGCATCTTTTATAAAATTTTCATTAGATTTGATTTTATGTTAAAAGAAATAGGGTTTAATTAATAGTTTTAGATTATCACGAATAGCTCGTGGCATCACGAGTATCATATATGTTCTGTTTGACTGAGAAACAAATCATTTTTGCCTTGTTTTCGACCAATTACCAAATAAAGAGAAATTAATGCAATTTCGTTGTTGTCCAAAAAAATAAGCATTATACAATTTCTACTTGCTATAACTTACTGACCCTAACAACTGTTTAATACGAGTATTCTAATGTGTTATTTTTATGTCAGTTCGACAAACAATCAGAATCACTGGAAAGACGAGTAGATTATAGATTTAATTTTTGACAAATAATTCATTCATCTCCAATCATTAATGAAATGGAGAATTTTCAGAGCTGTCAGAAAAATTTCTGCAACAATAAAACGCACAATGTTATTTTATTTATAAATAAAAGGCTAATGGTGGCTTACCAAACGTGGAAAGTTTTATTGATCCATATATTAATAATTTATAGTTTTGTTAGTTCCATAGACGCAATTTTGCTTCACCTTTATTATAATTCGTAATATTTTGAATTTAGAAAAAAAAAATGCATGCACATGTTAGTAATTATTTAATTAGGATTTAAATACATTTAAATGCTAATATAATGCGAGTTACGATTATTTTTATTTTTTATTTTACTTTTATGAAAACATGTTTTTATTCATCATTTATGGATATTCCTAAAATAAATAAATCCGTCTTAATTGAGAAAATAATTGAAAGTATAGTTCTCTAAATGTTGAATTTTTTAATTGGACTGATTTTTTTTATTTTGGTTCTTCTTTTTCTTAAATGATAAGAAAATATAATTATCTTCTTTTACCACGACTTTCTTCTTATTTCTCATAACAAATCTTTATTTATCAATCAATCAAAAATATATCAGCAGTTTCTTTGTAACACTTAACTAGTCACTACACGTGTAGCCAGATATAAGTCACGATATATTTTCTTAATCCTAGAGATTTACGAGACAATTTGATCAAATTTGATCCATTTTAAAAATTTTTTGAAAAAATTCAAAAATCTCCATAGCATTTTTATATACCCTCTTTTACCGACTTTTATTCATTAAACGAGATAAATATATATATACCGAAGTCTACTTTTTTCAAGTTTTGAAACATCGAAATTCTCAGTAGTATAACCTATTTCTACGGATATATGTCAATTTGACGAGGTAATAATAAAATTAGTAAATTTGTTTAACCCCCATTTAAATATTAGTACAATACTAAATATTGAACGAGATTGTCGGTGTTGTTACCTCAAATAAAATAAGACCTATAGACAACAGTAGTAAGAACAAAACACTGAATATAAATTGCTGTTGAAAATTAAATATCCTTGCAAAATATTCCTAGGAAAAGATCATTCAATGAGGATTCATTATATTAGGACCAGCTTTCGACTGAATAAAGATTGGACTTACTTTTTTCTATACACAAAAGTTTTGATATATTATTAACTATGTATTATGTGTGGAAAATGGTAAAAAAAAATGCAAACCAAATGTAATTCAAAGTGATACAAATCAAAACTCACAGGTTATCTATTATGATGAGAAGAATTATATTGCATAGGTATGTTTATAGGAAAGCTAACTATATATTTAACATATTAATTCCCCGTGATAAGAATGGGTTAATGGTTTCCTATTAAACATCAAAAGTTCATCAATTTAATTTTAAATCTTAAAATCTAAAATGCACTTTGTCCCTCTTTATGAGTTAAAGAGTGATATTTCCCAATGTGTTGTTTTGAGATACATAAAGATCAATATAGATTTTGTGGTAAATAATTCACATTAATTAGACAAGCTGAGTATTTTTAGTAACATTAACAATTTAAAAATAAACATTTATAAGGCACGACTAAAAAAATCTGTAGTTAAATCATTGAAGAGAAGTTAAAAGCAAGGTACTATTTTTCAATATTTTTATATATTTTCAAAGTATTTAATTCAATTAAAATACACATGTATATAAAAATTAGCTTCAAAAATACATTTCTATTTGTTTTATTAACTCATAAAATAAAGGGGATCATTTTACCATCAAATGCAAAGGTTCAAAATTGTTTCATTAAAATGTGCACTCGCTCTTTTTTCAAAATGGTAACTTCACATGCCAATTCTTAAAATGGTTATTATATTGATATTTTCTCGATAATTAGCGGAGTATATTTTTATTCGGATTTTTCAAATGATTATCTGTTCCATTTTTTGCATCGTATCAAATTGAATGGAGTTTATATAATGAGAGAGCGAAAGAAGATAAAAAAAAATGAAAGATATGTATGCATATATAAAAAAACAACATGAATCCACCCTCTTGCTAACGAGTTTGGCCTATGTTCCAAATTATGGATATTACTCCGACCCTCCAGCTATGCAGGTAACTGATAAGGAAAAAGAGACATTTTCACATAGAGTGAGATTTTTTTTTTTAATGAGGGATCATCAACATATTGCTGAATCACGCAGTTTCATCAACAGCATTTCTGACCTAAAATTAGAGTATTTTATATTTATACCCAATTTGGAAATTTTTTCAAGGGAAAACATGTGAGATTAATATAAATACTATTATTGATTAAAGTTGACTGTAATTATTATATTTCTGCATAATATTTATATCAACTTCTTCTTGGGCACGGAGTTTTAGATAAAATAATGACTTTAAAGTCAGAATAATTTTTGAATTAATACAGTAAATTATTTTTAGAATCATTGCTTAAAGTAACAATACACTTTTTCTTAAAGATAATGGGAAATTTTATTTTTATTTATAATTATTTGTGTTAGAGTAGTGGAAAAATTTTAAATATACTTAATCAAAACACGACAATGAGAGTTAAAGTATTTAATTTAGAGAAAACATTCTTTTTTAGTTATTTTTATGATGGATTTTGAATTACTTCTAAAAAGAGTTTTATGGTTAGGAGAATAATCCTTCGATTTTAAACAAATTTAAAAAAATTACAAATTTATGGAAATTAATTATTTAATTTATTACAGGCATTAATGTTTTTATAATTATAAAAAATAATATTATCATGTCAGAGAACTAAAGTGAAATAACATGAATAAGTATTCATAATGTTTATTGAAAATGAAAACTTTGAGTCAGTTTATAGGGAAAGTATACAGGTTTGCAACTCTTTTATGAGATATAAAATTATTTACTCTAAAATGTGTGACCGATTTGTTTCAATTAAGAATTTAATGGTTGTAAAAAGATTCTATCTATTTTTTGATTTATGAAATTTAATTTTTGCATTATAATGTTATAGATGCAAGATATATATTTGTATACAAATTTACTACGCGCAAAATCATATAAGAGGCAAAATTTATTAGCAAAATTTCAAAACAATTCGATGATTTTTTTTTGAAACACAATGTGCATTGTTTATCATTAATTCTAATTTAATATATATCCAGGTATCATTTTAAACGGGCGTTTTTGTACAATGACTTAATTTTTGTATTTGTAAGCCGTGTGTATAAGATAGTTTAAAATTATTTAAAATGAGGAAATCTTACTTTTTATGAAGATCAAAATACACATAGAATGACTTACCTAAAAGAAAAGAAAATAATAAGCAATAGAAGAACAAAACAGTATGTTATAATTATTTTTAAATAGTCTAAGTAAAATGTTTGAACAATCATTAAAAACAGATTTTTGAGTTATGAACATGATTTACAATATTATCATAGAAACAAAAAAAGCAATTACAACAATCAGAAATAATAACAAATTATCAAATATAAAATTCATTAAGCAAAATCACTAGCTAAATAAATTTTCCGAAATATTGTTAAATATGTATTCATGTTCTTTCATATATATTGGCAAATGTGAATTTTCAACCTTATAAAACAGATTTAATACATAAAGATAAAGATTTCTACCACAAAGAAAGAGAATATTCTTTTGATATTCCAATATGAATTTGACAAGCACGATAAAAATATTTTTAGCCTATAAGAAGAGAATTTGTCTTATAATCTGAAAAAAAACAGAGAAAGATTATTTCATTTTAGTGAATTCATATTAAATTTGATGGAAATATAATCTCAAAAATATTATAATTTTTCTTCGGATTAGTATTTATTTAATCTTTATTTTCCAAGACATAAAAGTAATAGAAAAAATAATACATATTTTTTCACTTATAAATTTTTGAATATATTTATACAATGATAAATATAAATGAGTTTTGATTTATATTTAGTACAAAGAACGTTCCCTCCCCCCCCCCCAAAGAATCATGCAATATTTTCTGTGCCAAGTTTATACATACAAATTTTGATTTTCGGTCGAAAAGGAATTCACTAAACAGAATTTTGGAATTAGTAAATTTGATTTTTTAAGCATTATATTGTTCATAAAGTCGAAATGACTTATTGCAGATGCTTTTAAACTCTATTTAAAAAAATCCTGTAAAACTGAATAATTTTCTTAAAGTCTTGATATTAAAATTTTTAATTATTGAATTATTATCTTAAGGAAGGTAATTTATATTAAGCTTCTCTCCTTCTTTCATCTCGCGTAAATAATATTTTTCAAATATTTTTTCTACAACAATTTTACGTATTTTACGACGCTTTTTATACTATTTTTGATATTTGCATTCATAAAATGCAAAAGAATTATAGAAAATTTTCTAATTATAACATTTATTACAAGCATAAGTCTTCAGAATATCAACATTGTTCTAAATTTAAAGACAGAGAGAGAAATAGAGATTTTTATATATTTAGAAAGCTAAATTTTAAATATTATAGCAAATCCATTAAATCACACAGTTCGAATATATAAACTAAATGCATTTCTTCAGTTAAAGATAGTTTTAATCTAAATTGGAAATTATTATGATTTTATTCTTTTAGCTTAAATAAACTATGGATCACAAAACGTGATGGAAAAAGATGGTGTTATTAATGAGAATAGTTTAGATGCTGTTAGATTTTGATGACTAATTTGGAAATCATAAATTATTATGTTTGTGTTTGTAAATACTGAAGGAAAACACTTATGACTAACATACTGATTTGTGTGTTATTGATAAGTGTTTTGTTTTTTATTTTTAGAATTAGTAATCTCTTTACTAAAAGAAGTAATTTTTTAAAAGAAATAAAAAAATTACTTTATTTCTTTTAGTAAAGAGATTATTAAAAAAATGTGATTATTTTATTTCATCAGCCTGAGATTCCAGTTTATGTCTTACGCTTGATGGATAAGTACTCGAAATTATAATAACAATTTTATCCTCCTTTTCCTAATATTGCTCAATATTATAATCTGGTATTATATTTTCGCGTGACATTTATGAGCAATAAATATTATTCTTATTTATAAAAAGCTAACAATAACCGATAAAAAATTTTTACTGAATTGTAATACTACTAATTTTAGAAATTCATGATGTATATAAAAATAAATAAGGCATAGAATAATAATATTTATTTTCACACAAATCAAAAATTATAATTCCGATAGAGAGGATTTTATTAAAACTCATAAAAATTACAGATACTTAATTTTTATATTAATAAAAGCTATAGTTATTTTAAAAAAAAAAAAAAAAAAAAAAAAAAAACTTGACGTTATATTTACATTAATTTTGACAAAACTTTTGACAATGTTCAAAGTTTATTAAAAAAAATTGATACTCTGCATTTCAGTAGTAATTTATTAAAAAAGTTTCTAACTTTTAACATATTTAATCTTTTTAAATAAAATCTGTTTTAATTGATGGTTCCTAGTGCTTTAAAGCTATCAGCTTCAGTTGGAAATTACTTTTAAATTTACATATTAATATTTTTGCTGGAATTAATTCAATTGATAACTTAATGGAAATTCGAAAAATATAATTTGGATTACAAAGATTTGGTATTTTACAATTAAAATTACTGAAGGGTTAAAATTTGTTTAAGTAATTATAATGATATGTTAATAAAAAAAAGTTTACATTCAAATATTAATAATTTATTTCAGTTGAAGTAGCAATATTAATGACTTTAACGAAGAAATTAAAAACAATTGTGAATTTAATTAATAAAATGCATTTCCAAGTTTCGCGAAGTTAGTTATAAATATTATAAGTAAAGAAAATAATCATTAACACTTCAGGAATATTAATATCATGGTTCGTGTTTTTTACATTAAGCTTTTTATGGTTTGGCAAGCGGAATTTATATTGCGATTATATATATATATATATATATATATATATATATATATATATATATATAACAGACAGTGTGTATACTGAATTTGTCTTGGGATATATGACAAAATAAATTATTTTAAAATATGTTATTTACAATAAATTTTTACAATCCTTTTAGTTTTTTATTAGTATTTTAATTTCTTCCTCCACTAAATATAAGTTTATTTTTCATTACCTAATATACAGTTCTTTGTTTTTCATTACATTTATGTGTGTGAGTATTTTGATTTCTAACTTATTAAGTGTTATTATGTTTATTAATTATTAACTAATTAAGTATTTAACTTATTAAGTGTCTTTCATTTTTGTGATTCTTCCTATTTTGCATTTTTAAATTATGTTCAAGTTTTGTCTATTTTACGTTATTATTTATAAAAGAAATTTTAAAATATTCACAAAGTAATATATAAATAAATAGAAACATCATATGTATGATTACAAATTATTTATAATGGTTTTTTTTTACACTGCTTTGGGGGCTACCTAACGGGTTTAGACATTTAATGTACCTGTAACTGCCATCCATTACCGCCAGTTACAGGTACCAACTGCCGGTAATGGCAAGTAACTGACCATCAAGTAACTGCCATCCGAGAGGATTTTTTGTAGATAGTAGCCACAAATCGCAAGGAAGAAAACCCTGAAAATTCTCATGCACTCACTCCGACAAAAGTGCATATAGAAGGTGGAAGAGAAATATCCATCTTAGTCAGTAGTTGCTGGGAATCGAATATGGGATCTTTCGCTCTGAACAACGATGTCCATAGTGAGACCAAAGAATACAAGCTATGGTTTAATTCAGAAATATACTGAATTTAAAATGTGGCACGTATTCTCAAAATAAACGATAAATAAAAATCAAAGTACACAATAAGATAAATGGTTGATTTGATTTATGGAGCACTCATTCAAAAAGCTAAAGCTATAAGAAACAAATCCTAATGTCACTATAGTGAAATCCGTTTCCTATTTATGTGATCATGGAATTTTGAAAAGATTATTTAGTGTGGAAAAGAATTAATCTTATATAACAATTTTTTTTACCTTAAACAAGAATAGAAAAAGAGTAAAATCATATACACTCTTTTTCTCCTTAAAGGAACAAAACAGAAAAAGAGAAAACACATAACCACTGCTTCTCATATAACAACATGGAAAATAAATTTCATGCAGTAATTTATACAAATTGCAAATTTAAAATAAGTATTTAAATGTCAGTAATATATCCATTTATATAATTAGAAAATAATATGCAATACAAAAAGATATTCACAATTTGGATTGCGGTACAGTTTTATTTTAAGGGTATTTATATTTTGTAAAATGTTTCAAGCATTTGTATATGTTCATCATAAATCATTAAATAATTTCAGCTCTTGAATCTTCATGTTGCTTGATTCGAGCACTTCTAAAAAAATCCTCAGAAGAAATAAATTCTTCAGGATTCTATTGATGTAAACATCAATTTGGTACAAACGAAACGAATCAAAATAAACAACCTATTTGTTCTTGTAGATGTTAACGTATGAATAATAGTTTAAAAAACAAAACAATAAGAAGTAATACTTGCAGGCATAAGCCCAACCCGTATGAAACAGTAGTCCATCTATCTGTATTCACAAGAACCTTGTGAGGCAATGACCTTAGCCACGAAATCGGATAGCGTCCAAGGCTTGGACTTGCCACAGTCATTGGACAATTTTGACCTTATCAAACTTTGATTCTTTATGAATGGAATAAAGAAGGACATCTTAAAAAATAAAAAAAATGGGAAGGCACTATAGAATACTTAACAATGTGCTTTGGATTTTATGCAAGTATTTAACGCTCTTGCAAGACCAGATTTATGTTTATTGGCCATTCGACCAAGAAGTCGTGACGAGAATTTGAATTCCGCGGCTTCTACCCCAAGTGACTTCAGCAGTGATGAAGATGGATGTCAAAAAAAGCTTTTTTTTTATATATTACAGCAAGATTATACGTTTATTATATTATAATTCGTACCAATTATTTTGATTGGATTTAAAATACCTTTAATTATTTTATTTTTTTTTCATAAATTTTAAATTTTTTGAATTTTACAATGTTAGATATATTTAAAATAAAAGCTTTTCTATTTTCATTGATGCAACATTTATTTGATTTCAATTAACGCCACTTGAGAGCATTTTTGATATTTCAAGCAATTTAAACTTGAGAGCTTTTATTATATGAAATACGCAATTTTTGCTCACAGTTTAAATAAGAGCAAGAAATATTTTACAGAAAATTAAAATGTTTAGTATTATAATTAACAGGATTTACATCATGTTTAATAATAAAATATAAAAATCCCAAATTTTTTGAGTGTTTCTTCAGTTTCTTAAAATAAAATTATGTTTACTTAAAAAGAAAAACGATTCAGTTTTTGTTTTATAGATCAGAATTATTTAGATTTTTATTCTACCAATTTAATATTTTGGTAAGTTACATAAAACTTAGTTCATAATGCTTTTAAAAATCTTCTTTTCAATAAAGTCTAAATTGCGTTTTCTTTTTTTTTTTTCTTCTGTAATATGAAATATGGCGATAAAATAATAATAGAAGAAACTTAATTGGTAGACTAATATTTCTAAAGTGTAGCCACGCAATAAATAAAATGAGAAATATAGTTTAAGAATATGAACTTAAATTTTAATTTTATATTCTTAAATTTTATTTATGGATTTTTATTTAATAACGATTACCTGCGTTTTTTAAGCAGTTAAGTTTTTGTAAGTAGTTAAGTTTTTTAAGTAGTTAAGTTTTCTTAAGTAGTAAGTTTTAAAATAAAATAATTGCTTGTGATAGTCAATTAAAGGAAATTTTTATAAGTTTTCATATTTTGAATTAGTCATATTACTTCACACGATATATATTTATTTCTTAAATATTGTAGTCCAAATTTTTATAGTAAAACAAGAATAATTTCATTTTATTCTCTTTTGTCAATTTTCCGTTTTTTGAAGCTATTTTTAGGCATTATTTTTTAAAATATTATAGATGTCAGCGGATATGTTCAACACACACTCACAAATAATTATATATAGTTTTATTACCAATTTTAAAAATTAAAGTCCTTGAAATTATTTACGCTCACCAAGCAAAGCGTAATTCGTAATTGTTTGAGAATCTTTAAAACAGTTAAATGGCTACAACAATCTTTTGCGATTTTTCTTTAAAAACGTTTAGGAGCACCCTCCTTTTTCACACTCCTCCCAGGCACTTCTCCTTTCTTTAAAGGCAAGGTGGTAGTTGCACTTAATTTCCTCATCTCACCCCACCAGCCCCTGTCAACCCCTCTCTGGGAACTTTAAGCCGTTGGAGACTTATTTCCATAATAGTCTCCTTCTATTTTCCTTCTGGAATAAAAATGAGTCCCCTCCTCGTAATCGAGATCATTAAGAAGGTTGCGCTAACTTCACTTGGAATTAATTTTTGAAGTGTAAAGTGCGAGTTCTTCGAGTGGGGGTGGGGAGAATCTTTTTGCTCTCCATCTTCTTTTTAATACACATTTTGTTTCCTAGTTTCGGACGGTATGAAGAGACGAAAATGAGGGTGAAATTATATTGTTGAAATAACAAAAGTGGGTGGGAAGGGGTTTATGTTGAAACTAATAAACAAATCATTTTGCTCGGGAATGCAGATTTTGTTTTACAAGAGAATTCCGTAAAATATATTGAAAAATCACTATAAATAACAGTATAAAAATTGGCTCAATTAAATTATTTGTTTTAAATAAATATCAAAATTTATTTGAGTGCATAAAAAAAGAATACATGTGACTATACTTCGATTTTGTCTAAGTATTTTTTACGATAACAATACGATTGAATTTTTAAGCAACATATACAAATTACTACTAACCTAGTGATATAAGGTTGTTTGGAAAGTAATTTCGTTTTTACCACCTGGATCAGCTTTTTGCTAGTAAAAACCAACCATTTTATGAGTGTGAAATCCTGCTTCTACCAGAAAGATAGTAAAAGCTATTGGATTAGAATGGACAACATACAATGCAATACGATGTTTATTCACAATACGTTTTGCATTGTCATGAAAAATGAAATTACTTTCCAAACAACCCAATAGTTACGTTTATAATAATTAATTATACTATTGCTACAAAATAAATACTATATGATCTAAACCAATAGATGAAAAATTCACATCATATTTAATTCAATCAACAAGAAAACAAAGTTTTGCGAAGTGAGGGAATTGTAAGAAGTGTACGAGTGTTTTTACTACATGTCTCTCTAACGAGATTATCTCATCGAATTTTTTTAGCAGAAGATAAATAAAAAAAATTATTCCATCCGCAAAGAATGAAGCAACTAGTTGAAAAGTGAAAAGAGAGAGGGAAAAAATTGGAGGTTAAATAATAAAATAATGCTTGCTTCTAGAGTGCTTCAAAAACTTACATATACTCATGTAAAAAATATTTTTACTAAATGTTAACAATGTAATCTAAAAATAAATTCTCAAATTTTGCAAAATTAGTAACAATTAAAATTTAATAATCGATTGAAGCTTGTAACAGCAAAATTTTAGTCATCAATTTATTAATTTTAAATTTAATTATAGTTGATAATTTAAGTGAAAGTTTAAAGTTTATGATACTACACCCCTGTTATATATATATATATATATATATATATATATATATATATATATATATTATACTTTATTTTTAAAGAAAATACGTTTATATATATATATATATATATATATATTAAGATCGTGTCAACTAATTTGGATATCAAATGTAGATTGTATCAAAGAGAGTTAAAACTTATTAATAAATTTAAATTATGTAATTTTTTATAGTATGGTGAAAATTATCAGACAAATATATTTGTTTTTAAAAATTTATTTAGAGAATTTTTATATCTTTATACTTAAAAAAATATTTTTGGCACAACTGAAAATTTAACTTAAGTACGAACATGAAGGGTAACAAAAAATTTCATACTTGGTTTGAATATTGGATGTTAAAAATTGTTATTTGTATTAGCTGTTAAATAGAGTTAAAAATCGTACTTGTATAATAAAAATTTATATTGATGTCGACGGTAAAAAAATGACACAAAATTCATATGTATGATTTAAGTTTAAAAAATGTAATACTTAAAGTACTATTACTTTTTTTATTAAATTAAGAATTTCACTATGTTATCTTTAGTTATATATATACAATTTAAAGAAATAAAATTCAAAATCCTACCTTATAATACATGCATATTTTTAATTAACTTTATAGATCGTAGCTTATTTTTATATTTATGAGATTACAGCAATATATTATTATATATTGTTGTTATCTAATTTTAATTTTTTCAAAGTGATAATAAGAAAATATTTATTTGCAATTCATAAAATGAAATATCCTTTTGTTATTGTAATAATGATAGAGAAATTATGAATGAATTTGCTGAATATCAGAAACCAAGTTTTAATGTATAACATTTGCAATGATTGGAAAAAATAAATAATTTTTATCTATTTGCATTATTTGCTTAGAAAACCTTTTATTTGCACATTCCGTTTTATTAATTTTGACTGTTGTAATTAAATTTGATGGCGATTATGAGCTATTAAATAGAAGGACTATACTATGTAATTAACTATAAATTATATAAGCAACACTCTTAAATATACTAGATTTATTTTTAAAGAAAATACGTTTGATAAAAGCATAACTGGTTTTTTAATGATAACAAAGACACAATAAATTGAATATGCTACCTTACTTAAAATATAGTTAATTTTGGGAACTTACTTGATGCACAAACTTAAAATATTTAATCATATCTTAATCTTAATAGCTGTTCGAAAAATAAACTTGTTCTGCAAACATACACAAAATTATGCTTCATCTAATCCTCTACCATCTTCTCCTCTTCTCGGAGAGATGGCGCTCTTGAGCTTCTTGGAGCATCTTGTAAAGCTCTCTCTTTACGATATTCAAATCTGGGGTATATTATATATGAACAACTTGGAGAAGATATATTTGGGAGGCGGCGAAATTGTCTTCGCCGATACAGGTTATGCAACATACTTTAAATATGGTTACATCAGTACCCGAAAAGAGACTATTTCTCAATGATCGTTCTTTAAATATTCATAATTTCTTTGGCAATGTCTTTAGCTGAGAAAGATGGAAGGGGCGATATAATAAATAATTCCCTGTCAGAAATTTCGATTCATACATTTTATAGAATCTGAACAAAATTTTTGTGTGTTCAATTAGAAAAAAATGAAATACAACTGTTTTTAGTCAGCACATATATTTAATAACTTATGCTAATATGTTAATAATAAAAATGATGGGATGAATTAAGTGGTGCAGCAGGGAATATTTTTTAAAAATATAATTAATAAAATTAGGTTGTTATCAAAATGATTTATTTCATATTTAAATTACCGCTTACATAATTTTATATATCAGATTTAAAATAAGCGATTCAATGAAGTTTAATATTATTTAAGTTAAAATTCAAAACAATTACAAATACTGAATTAAAGTTTAATGTACAAATAGTATATTTTATCAGAATGATAATAACTAATCTAATAATTTTAAGTGAATAGTAATAATAATCGAAACTGGCAAATTAATGTTTCCCTTTTTATTTTTATTGATGAGAAAGTGCTTTTCCCAATTTTTATAGTTTTATTACTGTTACATTTATATGCTTTTATATATTTATTTTATTAATAAAGATGTTGCTGCTTATTAACATCTTTCTGTACACTTTTTAAATGTCAATTGGTAAAAAAATTCATAAAAAAAATCAACAAGTTATGTAAATTCTTAGATTTACCTTACTTTAGGTAAAAATATAATGTATAAATGTTTTAGTAGTATACTTAATTAAATCAACGTTAAGCAGAAAATATTTTGAATTTTATTTAGAAATTTGCTTTAAGAATATATCAATAACATTCTGAGAAAATAACTCTTTATATCATTTTTTAAATAAGCATTTTTATGTAATATTTTATGAATAAATGTACTTATGTTATCTTTTATTGTCGTTATTTCCTATCTTGGTTACATAAGTTTTCCCGTTATCGATCAAGAATTCCCGAAAACTGCACACATATAAATTGTTATGTTCAAGATTTCCATTTTTGATAGATTCATTTTTTACATCAAATCTCATTAAGGATAATTAATGAAAAAAATAAAAACATTTTCTGTTTTTTTTTTTATTTGATTATTAAAGTCACAGTAAAATGTTATACAGTGATATTTGTATTTGACACAATTTTAAAATTTCATAACATTTTATTTTAATATTGTGTAATATAATTTTTTATAGTATAAGCAAGGGATACTATATCCGCTTTCAATTCTAATATTTTAAACATTAGTAAAATGTTATTTATGTTACAAACTTTTCAAAACTAAAATTAATTTATTGCAAATCGAATAGCGTAAGTTGATTGGAGTTTAATGATTGAAGTTTAAGTAATAAAGAAATACTTATAAGCAATAATTAAATTAATGTGAATTGTTTATGTGAAATGTAAAAAATAAAAAGGTTAAAGAAAACATAAGTTATGAAAATTAAAAAAAAAATTAAATTAGAGCTAAATATTAAGATTGTATGGCGTAATATAATTCTTTAATTGAATTACACATAGAGATAGTAATTTATAGAAAATAAATTAATTTTAAAATGATTACACATGCCAATAAATAATAAAATTTATAAAAATGTAATTAAATAAAAAATAAGATTTAAAATTTCATGAAATGATCAATCAAAAATTCTTATTGCTCTTTTTTCAATTATAATTTTTAACTTTGGATAAATACATTGATTAATATAAATGTTGTCAAATCAATATAACATGAAATTTAACCGAAAAAGACGAAAATATTTCAATATTTATATTAAAATCTCCTTCCCTATTTATAATTATCTCACAAAGCATTGATAATGCATGTAGAAAAAAATCAAATAATTTTAATTAAACATTTTTTACCAATCCTTTTCTGGGTACGTTTTTAATTTGTATACGGCCCCCTAAAAGACGTTGCAAAATATAGGAGCAGTGAGACGTGTAAGTTGATTGTCTTTTCAGAAAGCAACAAGACTTTATCATTATGGTATCATTAATTATGGCTGAGAATTTCAGTGGCGGGTTGAAAAACGAATATTCTCGTACAATGGCGCTAAATTTTCTTCGGTGAATACATTCCTAATGAATGCGGTTTAACTGAATAACAATTTATATATCTTTTAATAATTATTGTAAAGTAAAAATATAATTTGCAGCCTTTTTGTGAAATGTTATTTATGGTTACTTTTGTTATATTATACTTTATCATAATTCTTTATCTTGGTTATATTTTTCCATAAGCATAATTTGATTTAAAATTTATTGATTGCGATTTTTATTCTGTTTCATTACCCTGCATAAGGCAAGTAAAGAGTTGGTTACCAAATGTATGAAATTAGAAATTTTCTCAAAAATATGTTATTTATTAATATCAAAATAATATTTTTTTAAGGAATCAAAGCATTAAGTATATATACATTTTTAAAAGCTATTTAAATTCTGCTTTTCTTCCTAATTCTGAATAAAAAATTTTTTTAACTATTTTACAGAAAAAGATGTACTTCTTTTGTGGTACTTCATGCAACAGCATTGTATGTTTATGCTTTTTTACAGTAAACAACTCAATGAAATTCATATTTTTAAATGCAGAAAAAGTTATACCAATAAAAAATTTTCTTTAATAAAAAATGTGCAAAATATAATTATGGTAATGAGCAATGTACAATTTATAGGAAAAAAATTGAAGTTTATTGCTATAATTTTTGTAATAAAAAAAACAACTGGGTAATAAAATTTACAATCTATGTTAGTTTAACCTCGAAAAAAAATTTTTAAACCTTTTTTTAATTTTCTATACTTTTGTTTTAAATGAAGAAGAAAACATAATATTTGATTTCATTTCTGATAAGTAAAATTCATATCATTTTATATAATAAAGCATTTAACTCTAAAACGTAAGTCACATACCACAAATTAGAAGTTGTTGCTCTCGTAAACAAGATATGTTATATTTTTTTATAAACATAGTTTCACAATTATATGAAACATATTTTAAATATTGAAAAGTATCTTTAAAATTAGATTTTACATTTAACTTATTTATACTATTTAAATTTATTTATTTTTACAGAATTTGAAAACTGGATATGTAAGATTAAATCTAAAATTCAGTCAAATCCAAAATAGATCAGTTTTTATTCTAATAGTTGTTTGTCCTTCAACAAAATATCAACTATAATTCCCCACCCTTTTTTAATCTTCTATAGACAATAGGAAATACAACATAAGCTACACAATTTATTGTGTTTTCGAGTAGAAAAGTGATTCCTATAGTTTTCACAAGAAGTTAATATCTCTATTTAAATTATACTGGCTGCATACGGTATTATTTCATTTTAAATAAGATACTGGAAATAATTTATTTTTAGTAGAGTTTAACATTCAAAAAGACCAGCAATACATACAAAATCCGATTGAAAGAAGGATACTGTAAATAACTGATTTCTCTAGGGATTGAAATTATATTAATGAAAAACAATGAAGTATTAAAATATAAACATAATATAATAATTAAAATATAAATTGGAACTTACAAGTGTTCAGCAAAAGTAATTTTTATAGTGCATAAATTTATCGGCAAAAACAGAAAAAAAAATATTTCGCGATAAAAATTAAAGATTAATTTTGCCATCTAAATTAAGATTTTCAAAATTTGGTTCAAATATACCATTCGAATTAAACACGCGTGTTCTAAGACAATAAAGGATTGCCTTCAAATTAAATGGTTCATTGGGTTTTAATTTTCTGACCTCATTTTTTAACTTTGCAACATTTTCTTGTATCAAATAGATGACATAGTCCTAGATAAAATGCATTTTTAAGATGATTATTTACATATATTACCCTGTAAAAGAAACCATGACTTTGTTAATAAATGAATTTTGTGGTGTGTGGTTTTAAGAAATGCTGAGATGAAAAAATAATTTTGAAAGTTTTATAAAATCAAAGACCATTCTTTTAACCGCAAGAAATTCTTAAAGTTGCCAACATGTTAAAGCTAAAAACGAATAAAATATTTTTGAATAAATTTGGAATTTTAATGAACAGATTCTAAGCGTACTTGCACTGCTGCGATGGTCATTCGACCAACATCATGTTCCATAGTTCATTTCATTTCATCTATTTTTTAAGTAAAAATAAAATACCTCCATGGCATAATTAATGTATTTTCTTTAAAGAGCAAAAATTTTTTTCCCAATGGCATATTGTAGACAGTTACAACTGCAACAGAGTCTAATAATCTATTGTTCCCTGATACTCAAAGATAGGCCAGAAACAGCGACTTCTTAGCCGCCGAGGCGTTGCCCCGTTTGCACCACAGGGGGTGGGCCACCATCGCACCCTCACACATGCCATAGGGACTCGTTTATAGGGTAGGTATCATTCATACTTCACTCACACACACAAGGAAAGGACAAAGACAGGATAGAGAGCGAGAAAGTACATCCATGCCTGAACTGGGATTCGAACCCAGGACCTTCTTATCCGTAGTCAGGCACGCTGACCACTAGACAAGTTGACAGGAAAGAGCAAAATTTGACAAACACTATAAGCATGCGGTACCATACATTTCAGCATTTAAATAGATTTAAAAACAATCTTTACTTAAAATTCAAATGGATAATATTGTTTTACTATAGCAAACTAATGACGAAATTCTTCATCTAACAAAAATATTAAATTACGAAGGTTTAAATATTTTTATTAAATCATTTTAATATTAATCTAACATTTTAGTACAATACAAAATGTTTATCTAACCCTTTTGTGAAATACAAAATATAAATCACTAATTTAATAAATATGAAATGGTATTTTATAGTTAATAATATGGACATGTTTTAATCAAATCGCATTAAAAATGCAAGAGAAAATCGTGCAATGTTAATTGTTGCGAACAGTATGAGTTGTGTTTTTGGGGTGATTTTTTGTTAACATGAAGAATTGGAATCTAGAAGACATGTTAATAAACGGTTTTTTTTAATTTATTGCACTTGAATTTTAAAAAAAAATTTAAATCAAAATCTAATAAAATAACCAATTGTGCGATATAAAGTATAAAGTGATATGTCGCTATTTTAAATCCATTAGCAAATATTCGGTAGTAAAGTTGTTTAAACTTCGTAATTTTCACACCGATCGTCGAGTCGTAATCATCATCAATGATAAGAAAGGCTGAAAAAAAGAGAGAGAGAGGGAAAGAAAGAAAAGGTAAAACTCGTTATTGTTCACGACGCGTACGTTTCTTTAAAAAATAAAAAAAAGGAGAAAGAAAATCAATTTTACGAAAATCTCGCTCTACCTCGAGGAATAAAAAACAAATAAACACCAAAAAACAGAGATATAAAATTAAAATAACAGAGCTCACTCGATTGCGTGGGAGGCAGGGGAGGGTGAAGGAATTTGTTTCCTATTCTCAATTAATGAGTCGCATCCAAAGGAAACCCCCTAAACTCTCTGCTTGTACCTCTACACTGTGGGAGATTCTCCAATTGCCCCTGTGCTCCTCCACCCCGTCTCCCACCCCCGCAGCACAGGACTTCACTAATCTGGCGAATTCTGTCTACCACCTCTCTCTCTCTCTTCCCCCGCCATCCAGCATCATCATCAAGCAGCAGCTTCTAAAGAGGAAAGGTACAATTATCGATCCATTTTTAAAGCAATCAGTTTGAGCGGACCTTCTGGGTTCTGTCCGTCCGTCGGTCCTTTTACAATTCCGAGAAGAGAACGATTCCAATTTATGCATGACCAACCACGGGGCGCCCTCTGTTTTCGCTGCGTAGCAACCCCCTTCTCCAAGCACCCCTTTCACCTCAATCCTTTTTCTGGGAGCATTTGATTTTTCTCGCCCCCTTCTTCGCTAAGCCGATTCCTGGGTAGGTTTATTGACATGTTTCTTTGTTTATCGGCGAGGCGAAGGGAATGGGACACAGTGAATAAAGAAATAAGTATAACTGCTTATGTGAACGTTTCTATCGCAAAATAGTAATTGAAGTAAACTATAAGAAATTTGATACAAACCGTTATAAAATTAAATAAAATTACAAAATTGGTAAAATATAGCGTTCTTTTAAGGAATGCGAAATTTCTCAAAATGCATCATATTTTTCAAGAAGAATATAATATTACACACTTAGACACAATAAATTTAACTCTTTATAATAGTTATAGTTTATATAAAAAAGTGAAAAGCTCTCATAATCGTGATTTTTTCTTAAAACACAAAAATTCAATGAGAATTTCTTTTACTGACTTCAATAGTTTAAGTGGAAAAATGCTAAAATACAAGGAATTTGTACACTGCAGGACGGTAAAATTGCTGCACCAAAAAGATGACACACTATACATAAGGAATTCATACAACAGGAACAAGATGCTGTGATATGCAAATTATTAATCTTTTTCAATGTATTCTTATTAAACAGGCGGGAACATCAATACACCTTAAGTGTGTTTACAAGAAAATATTGTATAGGAGGGGTTTCTTATTTTATTATTAAATTGTGTTTGAGCGTTGTTGTATAGTGAAGAATTGTTGTTATATCTCATCTAAAAAGAAAAATGCTTATCAGCATGTTTTGGATTTTAATAGGGGTCCAATCATAGCCTGCCATAGTGTCAGTTAATCGTCTCGCAATAGTGCTGCTTCCATCGGTCAAAATCTCACGATTTTTAACTCAATATGACCCATCCTGAACCCTTGGTAATCTCACGATATACCAAGGATTCAGGATAGTCATAAGATACATCATGCTGAATCGCAACAGCACACCATCAATAACAGTGGATAAAACAGATACATTTCCACATAGCCTTAATAGATATCATGATTTTTTTACCCAATATGAAATCAATGGGTTCAGGATGGTCATAAGAACATCATGCTGAATCGCAACAGCACACCATCAATAACAGTGGATAAAACAGATACATTTCCACATAGCCTTAATAGATATCATGATTTTTTTACCCAATATGAAATCAATGGGTTCAGGATGGTCATAAGAACATCATGCTGAATCGCAACAGCACACCATCAATAACAGTGGATAAAACAGATACATTTCCGCATAGCCTTAATAGATATCATGATTTTTTTACCCAATATGAAATCAATGGATTCAGGATGGTCATAAAGAACATCATGCTGAATCGCAACAGCCCACCATCAATAACAGTGGATAAAACAGATACATTTCCACATAGCCTTAATAGATATCTTTTTTTTTTTACCCAATATTAATTGAATGGGTTCAGGATGGTCATAAAGAACATCATGCTGAATCGCAACAGCACACCATCAATAACAGTGGATAAAACAGATACATTTCCACATAGCCTTAATAGATATCATGATTTTTTTACCCAATATGAAATCAATGGGTTCAGGATGGTCATAAGAACATCATGCTGAATCGCAACAGCACCACCATCAATAACAGTGGATAAAACAGATACATTTCCGCATAGCCTTAATAGATATCATGATTTTTTACCCAATATGAAATCAATGGGTTCAGGATGGTCATAAAGAACATCATGCTGAATCGCAACAGACCACAATCAATAACAGTGGATAAAACAGATACATTTCAACATAGCCTTAATAGATATCATGATTTTTTTACCCAATATGAAATCAATGGGTTCAGGATGGTCATAAAGAACATCATGCTGAATCGCAACAGCTCACCATCAATAACAGTGGATAAAACAGATACATTTCCACATAGCCTTAATAGATATCATGATTTTTTTACCCAATATGAAATCAATGGGTTCAGGATGGTCATAAAGAACATCATGCTGAATCGCAACAGCCCACCATCAATAACAGTGGATAAAACAGATACATTTCCACATAGCCTTAATAGATATCATGATTTTTTTACCCAATATGAAATTAATGGGTTCAGGATGGTCATAAAGAACATCATGCTGAATCGCAACAGCCCACCATCAATAACAGTGGATAAAACAGATACATTTCCACATAGCCTTAATAGATATCATGATTTTTACCCAATATGAAATCAATGGGTTCAGGATGGTCATAAAGAACATCATGCTGAATCGCAACCGCTCACCATCAATAACAGTGGATAAAACAGATACATTTCCACATAGCCTTAATAGATATCATGATTTTTTTACCCAATATGAAATCAATGGGTTCAGGATGGTCATAAAGAACATCATGCTGAATCGCAACAGCACACCATCAATAACAGCCGATAAAACAGATATATTACTATACAGCCTTAACAGATATTATGATTTTTTTACCCAATATGAAATCAATGGGTTCAGGATGGTCATAAAGAACATCATGCTGAATCGCAACAGCACACCATCAATAACAGCCGATAAAACAGATACATTACTATATAGCCTTAATAGATATCATAATTTTTTTACCCAATATGAAATCAATGGGTTCAGGATGGTCATAAAGAACATCATGCTGAATCGCAACAGCCCACCATCAATAACAGTGGATAAAACAGATACATTTCCACATAGCCTTAATAGATATCATGATTTTTTTACCCAATATGAAATCAATGGGTTCAGGATGGTCATAAAGAACATCATGCTGAATCGCAACAGCCCACCATCAATAACAGTGGATAAAACAGATACATTTCCACATAGCCTTAATAGATATCATGATTTTTTTACCCAATATGAAATCAATGGGTTCAGGATGGTCATAAGAACATCATGCTGAATCGCAACAGCACACCATCAATAACAGTGGATAAAACAGATACATTTCCACATAGCCTTAATAGATATCATGATTTTTTTACCCAATATGAAATCAATGGGTTCAGGATGGTCATAAGAACATCATGCTGAATCGCAACAGCACACCATGAATAACAGTGGATAAAACAGATACATTTCCGCATAGCCTTAATAGATATCATGATTTTTTTACCCAATATGAAATCAATGGGTTCAGGATGGTCATAAAGAACATCATGCTGAATCGCAACAGCCCACCATCAATAACAGTGGATAAAACAGATACATTTCCACATAGCCTTAATAGATATCATGATTTTTGCAATATGAAATCAATGGGTTCAGGATGGTCATAAAGAACATCATGCTGAATCGCAACAGCCCACCATCAATAACAGTGGATAAAACAGATACATTTCCACATAGCCTTAATAGATATCATGATTTTTTTACCCAATATGAAATCAATGGGTTCAGGATGGTCATAAAGAACATCATGCTGAATCGCAACAGCACATAATCAATAACAGCCGATAAAACAGATATATTACTATACAGCCTTAACAGATATTATGATTTTTTTACCCAATATGAAATCAATGGGTTCAGGATGGTCATAAAGAACATCATGCTGAATCGCAACAGCACACCATCAATAACAGCCGATAAAACAGATACATTACTATATAGCCTTAATAGATATCATAATTTTTTTACCCAATATGAAATCAATGGGTTCAGGATGGTCATAAAGAACATCATGCTGAATCGCAACAGCCCACCATCAATAACAGTGGATAAAACAGATACATTTCCACATAGCCTTAATAGATATCATGATTTTTTTACCCAATATGAAATCAATGGGTTCAGGATGGTCATAAAGAACATCATGCTGAATCGCAACAGCCCACCATCAATAACAGTGGATAAAACAGATACATTTCCACATAGCCTTAATAGATATCATGATTTTTTTACCCAATATGAAATCAATGGGTTCAGGATGGTCATAAAGAACATCATGCTGAATCGCAACCGCTCACCATCAATAACAGTGGATAAAACAGATACATTTCCACATAGCCTTAATAGATATCATGATTTTTTTACCCAATATGAAATCAATGGGTTCAGGATGGTCATGCTGAATCGCAACAGCCCACCATCAATAACAGTGGATAAAACAGATACATTTCCACATAGCCTTAATAGATATCATAATTTTTTTACCCAATATGAAATCAATGGGTTCAGGATGGTCATAAAGAACATCATGCTGAATCGCAACAGCACACCATCAATAACAGCCGATAAAACAGATACATTACTATATAGCCTTAATAGATCATACAACCAAATTATAGGCCATAAGTCAAGAAATATGCAAGACAAGTATTATGCATCAGCAGATTGATCATGCTTGCAAGGACATGTACTGTCAGCTTGGCGACAAGATTTTAAATATCCTTAACTGTTAATAAGCGGTATCATTGTATACACATCTCTGTAATCTTTTGATCATATTGACGACACTTTGTTCTGTAGCTGATATATTTATATTGTGTTAAAGATCAGCAAGATAATGCAAGAATTTTCGATGGGCTCTCTTTCATATAGAAAATGTTCGACTGCTGTTACAAGCAGGAAATTCATCACATCTCCCACGTCTAGTTTATGGCTGTCAAGCGATTAGCTGATCAGTAAATGATAGTTATTATGGTCGATAAATTGTGGCTTCGTATTGTAGATTTATCCACTCTTTTACAATTCAATGACTGAGACCTTAGGAGCCTAGTTGGTTAGGAAGGAAGTCGTTCTTATTATCGGAAGATAGTGAATTCTGGTTTAATAAAGGATCCGTTGTATTCTCAAAATGCGGCTGGGGCACTTGAAATAGGATGTATTCCCAATGTCTTCCAAGTGAAATGATACTTCTGGGAGTGGCAGATCAAGTAGTTGGGGTCTTTCGCTTGATCTATGCTTCTAAATTATGAAAATTACCACCCGGCAGCTTCCGATTATTGGTAGATCCCAATTCAAGGCTGGGTAGATAACTTTAGGGTGACTTGGAATAACTTCTTCAATAACCCGCAGTATAAAAATTAAGCTTTTTATAATAGCAGATGTATGAAAATAATCAAACCGCTATTCTTTCATAATATATGGGATTCTTTACATTACATGTGCTATGATTTGTATATATTAATTGACTACAGGGTAACCAGAATGATCAGGCTTTATCAATATTGTACAATAATTTAATTCTTGTTCAGAGCTCCAATTATGCACGTATTAAAATTTTAGTCGTCTTTTAAATATTAAAAAAAATTACAATATGAAAAAACTTTGAAGGCAAAAGTTACTATAATTTTCATATTGTTCTTCTAATTACTAACAATAAATTAAAGTTTTTAAAATATGTTTTTACAGAAAAAAGAATGAAATATTATTTGTTTGATGAGATGAATTATTTTTTTATTCTTTTTTTTTGTGATAGAAATCGTGAAGTATTTTCATGTTTAGTTTTGATTAATTATTGTAAGAAAATGAAACGACAAATGTGGACTTCCATTTCTTAAATTATTGCATTCTGTATCTTTATATCCTAATTATCAATATTAGCATGAAATTAGTTTTTTACATCAACTTAAGTTATGTATTTTAAAATAAATATCTTTCTCTTACATACACAAAAAACAATAAAATTTGAGACGTCTTACTATCCTTATTTTAATATGTTTTGTACCGAAGTAAAAATAAGTCTGCTTGTTTGTTTGCGCGAATAATGTGCATTTTGCATTTTTTGTCAGTTTCACTTCAAAGTATTTCTTTTGCTTTAAAATTATTTAGATGAATTTCATAATTAAGAAAAAGAGCATTTCACATTTTGATTATTTTATATTTAATATTCAAATCATAAAATCAGTTTGCTTCATATTCATTTGTATAAGTCAGGTATGCGGATAAATTTTCAAAGGGTTTTCGTTATGAGTAAAATATTTTGTTTTCATTGTCCAAAAAAAAAAAAAAAAAAAGCGTCATTTTTTAAATTTATAATACATTAGATTAAATACTAAAATCTATTAGAAATTTCATTTTTAAAATATCTTCATTTAAATGAAAAAATTGAGTAACATCCAAATGTGCATATTGTGATTTTTGAAGTAAAGATTTTCATGCAAGTTATAATCTTTTGTATTTATTCTGTTTATTCTTACATTAAATGAAAATTAGGAGAATAAAAGCTACAGGAAACTTCCAGTTTACTTGTCTCCCTATAATCACTTCTTGAATGTATGGGCTAATTTGACCGAGTTTTATAGTCCTAAGTGGGTTTTGGACGCTGTAATTTTCTGTGATCGAGGTGGAGATCAAACCAATGAGTTATTGAATTGAAGGCCATACTGCTATTTATTTAAAAGAATCTCAGTAGAGAAACTGAAAATAGAGATTCAGTAGAGAAATTGGAAACAGATTTTCAGTAGAGAAACTGAAAACATTCAGTAGAGAAACTGAAAACAGATATTCAGTAGAGAAACTGAAAACAGATATTCAGTAGAGAAACTGAAAACAGATATTCAGTAGAGAAACTGAAAACAGATATTCAGTAGAGAAACTGAAAACAGATATTCAGTAGAGAAACTGAAAACAGATATTCAGTAGAGAAACTGAAAACAGATATTCAGTAGAGAAACTGAAAACAGATATTCAGTAGAGAAACTGAAAACAGATATTCAGTAGAGAAAAGACATATACCTATATATAGAGAAAAGGGAGAGAATTTTATTCTTGAAACAATCCCTTTTTAAATAGATATTTCTAAAAAGTACAGAATCCGAAAACAATTAATAGTCTTAGTAACAAAACAGGAATTTAAGATACAATCAAAACATTCATTCCAGCAAGCAAAAATTACCAAAATAATATTATATAGAATAATTCATACGAAAGATAAAACAAATAAAGAATACATTATTGGATGTTGTCAGTTGACAAAAAAAAAAGGCAAAATTATTTTACTATGTTTACAAGAATAATAGAAAAGAACAATTTTTTTACAAAAAAATCTTATGTAACTCCGATAGCAGTACAATTAACATCTTTAAAAGAAGAAGGTTAAAAGTAATTCAAAGAGAAATCAAAAGTTTCTTTTAATTCCTCTGCAATTAGATTTACATTTATTTATGTTATTAAGGGCTAAAACTAGTTTTAGTAATTTTAAAGGAAATAGGAAATAAATTCTTAATATACTGTGTCTCATAAAAGTGATGTGACACTTGTGCTTTACAAAAGGAAACTATAATAAAGTAAATTGAAAATACACGTGTACAAATTTTTTGTGGAAGTCTTTCATAATTAAATTTAGTAACAATTATTACATAGCATACATTTTGTCAAAATATTAAAATATTAATTTAATAAAAATACAATTGTTTAGAACGGAGCAAAAAATTGCTCACATAAGTGATGGGACACCATTAGATATGCAAAAAAAATCTCTGAAATAAGCAATAAAAATATTTCTACTCAAAAGCAATTGGGAATAATTTATAAAATCGCCTGCAGTATTTCTCTTCAAACTGTTTTGGAATTTCTGTGTTTTTTAGCTGTGAGCAGACATGAATGCTAAACGAAAAAAAAACTTTGCCTGAAATTCGAAAATTAGTTATTAATTTGCATATTGAAAGTGGAAAATATATTAGAGTAACTGCAGAAACATTTAACTTGAGTCATTCAACAGTTTTCAATATCATTAAACGATATAAAAAAGAATCATATGATTCAGAATAAAAGAAGGCATGGTTGACCATCAAAGCTATGCAATGGAATAAAGCGAATTGTTATTCGAATTATTAAAAAAATCCAAAAATCAGTGCTCCTATAGTTGCTGCTAATTTACCAGCATTATATGGAGTAATTGTTAATACTAAGACTATTAGAAGAGTAATTCGTTCTGTGTGCTGGATATCACGGTAGAGTAGCCAGGAAAAAATTCTTCGTAAGTGAAGGGAATAGAAAACTCAGATTGGCTTTCGCATTATCCAACATAAATAAAAATTCTGATAACTGGAATAAAGTTATATTTGCTCTGATGAGAGTAAATTTAATATATTTGGTTGTGACGGTGTAGAATCTTGGTATGGAGAAAACCGAGGGATGAATTTCGTAAACAGAACTTGGTGACAACAGTAAAACATGATGGAGAAGGAGTTATGTAATGGGGGCATATATCGTACGCTGGAGTTGGTAATCTTGTTTTTATTGACAGTAAAATTGATCACTACAAGTATATCGATATTCTAAAGCAAAATTTAAAATCTTCTGCACGAAAATTGAACTTTCATAACGATTTTAAATTCTACCCGGACAATGACCCCAAGAACACTGCTTTGAACGTTAGACTCTGGCTGCTGTATAATTGTTGTTCTGAAATAATAAAAACACCACCACAATCTCCAGACTTAAATCCTATCGAGAATATTTGGCAAGAATTGGAATCAAGAATTCACAAACACATCATTTCTTCCAAAGAACAATTAAAATCGGTGCTTCAAGAAGAATGTGGTAAATCACAGAAATCCATAAATCGCAAAAAAATGAGTCAAATCCATCCTAGGAAGATTAAATGATGTTTTTAAAGTAAAAAGAAATTCAACAAAATATCAATACCTTTTAAAAAGTAAAATTTTTGGATAAATATTTGATGGAAAAGTAAATATCCCATCACTTATGTGAGCTTTTAGTACTCCGCTCTTAACAATTGTATTTTTATTTAATTAATATTTTAATATTTTGACAAAAAAGTATGTTATGTAATAATCGTTACTAACTTTAAATATGAAATACACCCAAAAAATTTTGTCCATGTATTTTTAATTTATTTTATTGCAGTTTCCTTTTGTAAAGAGCACAAGTGCCCCATCACTTTTGTGACACACTGTAGAATAGTTTGAACTTTTCAAATCCTTTCATTTTATTCGAATCAAGAGAACTGCAAATCGGCGTTCCATTAAGAGAGTAAAGATTGTGAAAGTAAGAATAATATTTAAATGTTGCCCACCTTGCGGGTTGAAAGCATCTTGTATTTAAAATTTTCTCGGTTAAACGGGAGATGGATGTTGCATTTCTGCTTGCTCACCTGTCAGGATGGTGTTTGAGAATTTTCTAAATTTCCTTTCTTACGTCAAGTGAATATAGTCCACTACTCATAAAAAATCTTCCCGATAGGAAATTTATGCAATGTATATTAAAAACCGCTTTCGAATGTTAGGGGTCCACTATGTGGTTGCAAAGTAGATAAGGCCCAGCGAAAAGACAACATGGCTTAGTGGTAACACAGCGCTCTTTAGAGTGAAAGATCCCAGATTCGATCCCAGGTACTGTGGTACTACGTGGGATGGATACTGCATTCATACACGTTAATCAGATGGGATATGAATTAGGAATTATCCGGTTTTCCTATTTGAAACATGAATACTGTCCACTAAAATGTCTTACAAAATTTAAGCTATGAACCACGCTATGTTAAAATAAATATAGTATAGAACCTCACCTCTTATCAGCAAAAATAAACTAATCTTGAATATTTCTCACCTTTGATGTTTATTCAATGCTTGGAGATTCTTTTATTAAATGAAAAATTATAAACATCGTAATTAATTTCAGTGAAAACATACAACTTCATTCCAAAAACAAAGTTTTTTTAGTATAATGACAACAAACATATTTATTGAAAAAAAAAAATCGAGAACATTTATTTTTTAACTATGCTCGAAGGTATAAAGCATCTTTCTAATAGCCATGAGTAGAAAGTTCTTTGGATGCAAAAATGTTTAATTGAAAGTTAATTTAGGGAATGAAATTTGTGTTGTTTACTGTAAAAGGGCAGTAAAGTTTGCTTAATGTAAATGGCTGAAAATCCAGAACTTAATTGCATCTGATATTAACTTGTCTTTGAAAACACTCATATTTTTATTTTTAAAATAAAATCTGTTAGTAAACTATTCTAGAATTTTAATATGTGCTGTATAGAAAGGACAATAAATAATGTAAATCTCAGTATTTTTTCTACACTAATATACTTTTCACTTATAAAAATTGAAAAACGTATATCTTTTTTTTTCCACAATATCAAGCCAATTAAATTTTAAATGATCCTATTGCATTCATGTAAGATATTTGGAATTCATGAGCTTTAAGATGCAAATAAGAAAACTAGTAAAATTTAAAAATATATTTCATCATCTTTTACTGAGAACTTCAGTTATAACACAACAATTTCAGGTATCATACTCACAGGTGGCCAATAGATTAACTTTGGAAATCTGTCTCTCAAAATATCTGAAATATCCCATTCAAATCCAAAACATTCGATGTGGAATAAGTAAAAAAAAACGAGTCTTTTGTCCCCTTTTCAAAGCAATGTCATGACAAGGCTTTTTCGATTGGGCCAAAGTACACGAATGCTTCAGCAGATGGTGGACCATTTGCTTATCAAAGTTAACGGACAACAACGTCTGCTGTTGGCCAGTGAATCAAGTGTTTTCTCATATGATGGGGAAAATTTGTTCTGACAGAAAAATGAAATAACTTAGATGCTTGTTCTTCTGACAGCTTGGAAATGACATGAATTCTTAAATATTTGGCCACATTGAGGAAAAATTTCACTGAGGAATCATTTCATTTCAGTTGGACTGCAATCAAGGATTATTATTTTTTTTTTTTTATCAACAATGCTTTCAATAAAGATTAATTGTGGTTTTACTTTGATGCTTATTGTTTTTCTGAACGAATGTATTGAAGAGCATAAAGACATTTTCAGTCACACATCATATCATACATTTTTTTGAACTCTTATACAGCCTTTTAAAACCAATTAATTGAGAAAGAACAATCAAAGCCTATTAATTTGAACAGAAGCTTGAATACTTTTATTTTTGCGACTATTATTCCAGACTTTAAATTTTAAGTGCTTCAAAACGTTCCCAGTAGAAATGTAATGTTTTAACAATTTATTGAAGCTTAAAGCAAGAATTTCAGTGAAGTATTTATTATAAAATAGGAGAATTTCCTAATCAAAAGGAATTATTTTGTATCTATTGTTTTTTTCACGTCCATGATAAATATAAAAAAAACAAACATTGCATTCAAACTGATTGCAAAATATTAGTTTTTATATATGAATCCCATGTAAAAGAAAAAAAAAACACTGGAACTCATTTCTCAAATTTAATTGAATATCCATAAAAGAATGACATTCTCTGAGATAGGACTTAATTAAATGCAACAATTTACTGATCTCAGCTGCAAACTGATTACATCAAAAGTTAATTAAAGAAATGAATATTATTTTGTGATCAAAGAAGCATAAACTCTAGAGCGATGTCTATTTCATTTATTGATTTTTTTTTTAAAATAATGATAGGGACTATATTTCTTTTAATAGACAGAAAGAAGAAAGCGAATATTGTTTTAGAGTTAGGATTGATTCAGTCAATTAAAATTTATTATTAACATGTGGCAATGATGATGAAAAAAGATCAATTGAAATTATTTTTATGTACAAGTACTCGTTAAAACTATTATTTCTGGGTATTACACTGAAGTATATACAAAGGCAAAGAATACTATATTAAATATATATTCCACACTAAATCAATAATCGTTACTGATTTTATAGTAGAATCTCAAAACAGTGGAAATAAAAAAAATATTCATTTTTGTATTTTAAATTCATAATGATAACCTCTTTTATAGTGAATATTTTTGGATCAATGTACTTTATCACTCTTCGACCAGCAAAATCATTTATTTCGCAATAAAGAAAAGAATAAATAAATTCACTCTGATATTTTTTTTCCAATGGCAGATTGTAGACAGTTACAACTGCAACAGAGTCTATTAATATATTGTTCCCTGATACCCAAGGAACCGGCCAGAAATATCGACCTCTTAGCTGCCGAGGCGTTGCCCCGTGCGATGGTGGCCACGTGGTGTGGGCCACCATCGCACCCTCACACATGCCATAGGGACTCGTTTATAGGGTAGGCATCATTCATACTTCATTCACACACACAAGGAAAGGACAAAGACAGGATAGAGAGAAAAAGAAAGCACATCCATGCCTGAACCGGGATTCGAACCCAGGACCTCCCTATTCGTAGTCAGGCACGCTGACCACTAGACAAGTTGGCCGGCCACTCTAATATTTAATTTCATAAAGAAATATTTGGCAAAACAAATTTAAAAAAGAAATATGATAGCAAATAATTAATAAGAAATAAATTTTAAATTCATATATTTGAATTTAAATATCATTCAATTAATTAGAATCTTGAATCATTGAATCTTTAAGCAATTAAAAGGAAAATAAAATCAAATACTGTTAGAAAATCTCCTTGGAATCGAATGTCAGATAGAGCTTATTTTAATCATTCAATGTTTGGTGGCCATTAATTTTCAATATTCAATTAAATTTACCAGCAATCAAGTGGACATCCAACTTTCAGATGAAATATTTTATGTTTGTAAGAATTACTCTCTCTCTCTTTGGAATTTTTGTAACATTTCGAGGTCTAATATTGTCGTCTGAGTCGTGACATCTGACCCCAAAGTGACACTAATTTATGTGTCTGTCCAGTCTGCTGGAGACTCTAGCAAATAAAAAAGAAAGAAAGAAAGAATCTGGTTTGTCGACCTTTGCCTATCCAAATATGGAATGCTCTTGTGTATGGTTTGGGTGCTTCAAGAAAGATAGCTTTTACAACCCACGTAAGCTGACCATGCAGGGGGTGGGGTGGTAGATAATAGTTCATCGACCCTTATCATGTGGATGGAGGGGAGGATGGGCATAACCTCTCGAGGCAGGTCGGTGATGTGACAGCACCTGGTCACGTAAGACTGAGCAGACAAATAAATAGAAGACCACCTGCCCCTACTTTTTTTCGCTGTATTTAAATCGGTGAGAAGTTTTTTATCCCCGTCATGGAGATGGCGTTTTCAACTCTTTGAACACTGAAATGACGCGTGTTACAGGGGTTCTTCCACAATGGTGACGAGGGAGGGGGAGGTGAGAGGATTGGGGCATAAAGGATTAACGGAAGAAATCTTCCATCTTTTTTTTTTTTTAAGGAGGTGGGAGTTGGTAACGGTACGAGAGTGGGGGGTATTCCTTTGTGGTGGTTAGAGGGGGAATGTCAAGGGAAGAAGAGTGGGTGAAGAACTATTGACTGAGTTTCATTCGACTGGATTCACCTACATTTTTTTTTTTCTTTCGTGAATGGGTTGAGTGAGGTATTTCGTTATGTGGGTAATGTGAATGAACTTTAGAGATCGCAATGTGTGGCACGAGCATGTAATATGGTACTTAAAGGGTTACTGGGTGTCAGCTAGGAACTAAAAAGTTGAATATTTTTCAGAACTCTTAAGCCAGTATCAAAATCACTATTTTCTCAACTAAATTATTTTATATTTTAACTTATTAATTTTTACTCATAATTTAGGATTTATTTATTTATTTATTTTTTTTGTGAATGAATTATTGTCTCAATTTTGAAATATTTCATTAAAAAAGTAACATGTGTATTTATTCAGTTGTCAAATAACATTTTATATGCATAATGTTATAGGACAAAAATTTACTATTTAAAGAAATTAATTAAAAAAATTTGGGATAAAAATAAACCATTAATGAGATGTAGTAAAAAAAAAATTTGTAAAGAAATATGCAAACAAAAAATATATCCTATCTTCATTTCTAAGATGTGAACTGAAGAAAAAATGAGTAAAAATAATGATTAAAAAAATTTTGAGATTACCAAAAATCATGTTAAGTATGCAATATTTAATAATTTCTATAAAAAATGTATACATTTTTTATACAAAAATTTATGCATTCATGTCAGTGATTTCCCTACAGAAATATTAATAATTTTTTCTTTGAGCATTAATGTGTCTGGATACGGTTTTCTGATTAATTTGTCTTAATTATAGAAAATTAAATGCTTAACATAATTACATCTTTGCTATTTTTTCAGCTACTTTATAATCTGTTCTTTTTTTTATAGTTTTTGAGACTTAATATTGCTTTGTAACTTATATTACCAATTTTGACTTTTATAATTTTTAAAAAAGATATTTTAAGATCGATTTTTATTCTTTCTTTGCTCTTTGTTAAAATTGTCAACAAACAGAAATAAAAATTCATTATAATAAAAAAAACATTCTTTAAAACTTGTTCAACGAACCCAGCAATTTGATAAATAATATGAATCAAGTTTTTCTTGACTTTAAAGTACTTATCCATCTGATATCGGTTTACTTTCTGATAACATTTTATTGTTAAAAAGATAATAATAAAACTATCAGTATTTACTAATTTATCTATTGTGCATTTATTTACCAATATGCTATTGAATAATTAAATTTTTGTACATTGTTTCTAATTTAAAGTATGCGTAAAGCATTTATTCAGAAAGTCTTTCATTTCTCGACAGCTTTGCTGGGGTAACATATGAAATATAAAGTTCAATTTTATATTTCAAGATTATTTCAAGAAATTAAAAATAATTTTATGGATACACATAAAAGTAAATAGCAACTTCCGCTACAATTTGTTAAAAAAGGAAGAAAATGTGATGAATTTTTAATATTTTTCCTCGAAAAGACAAGATCTACCACTTAGGCAACCCTACCAATTAGGTAATTCAATAATATCATCAAATACACAGCAAGCTAACAAAAAAATAAAACAATTACTTTTAACCGTTAATTAGGTAAAAACACCGATTATGAAACAGCTGACCCAGTAACTCCTTTTTCCCTCCTATTTTCTCAATTATTTTTTGATCTTGTATGATTGATTCTTTGGTTTTTTGAACATTTCTCAGCTGCAAATGGAATAAATTTTCTTGTGTACTTTAATAAAATTATAAAATCATTTTATGCTAAAAATGAAATTTGATCCATTTATTAAAATTAAAACTGTAGTAGTTAGGACAGATTTAGGTCCTGTAGATAGTAATAATGCTTTACATGAAAATGTATCATTATTAGTTTCAAATCTATTTTTGAATATGTTAAAATTACTTTTGAAAATGTAATATGAATAAGTGTTAATAAAAGATAGTATAAATAATAAAATTTTAAATTAGAAATCAGGTTATAATAATAAAAGATTAAACATAATAACAAAAAAATTAGTAGTACATTCTAAATCAATAAAACTAAAACCAACACACACAATAACACAGTCAAAGGAAATTATCGTTGTAGTTGTTTGTTTTAGTTTTTATATTTTAGTCATTCTTGTCACATGATAATGTCAAGTGACAAAAATGACTAAAATATGCATGATTTATATTGAGAAATGTGTTTGTTTCTAGTTTTGTTATAAAAATTTATAAGCACATAATTTACGATGAAGTATTTTTCTAATTGAGATATTTCATCGTAAGGCTAGCCAACTTGTCTAGTGGTCAGCGTGCCTGATAACGGATAGGGAGGTCCTAGGTTCGAATCCCGGTTCAGGCATGGATGTACTTTCTCTCTCTCTCTATCCTGTCTTTGTCCTTTCCTTGTGTGTGTGGATGAAGTATGAATGATGCCTACACTATAAACGGGTCCCTATGGCATGTGTGAGGGTGCGATGGTGGCCCACCCCCTGTGGTGCACCCGGGGCAACGCCTCGGCGGCTAAGAGTTCATTGTGTCTGGCCGGTTCCTTGGTATTAGGGAACAATAGATTAATAGACTCTGTTACAGTTGTAACTGTCTACAATCTGCCATTGGCAAAAAAATATTTTATCGTAAGTCTTAAATAGTAAATTATATTCATATTGCTTAGCGTAGATATAAAATTTTAGAAAATTTAATAAATTTATAAATTATTCTAAAGTCATATAAACAAACATTTTTTTAAATTAAGAAGAAAAAAGTTTTTACTTTTCTTTACTTTCCAATTTTAGTATTTTTGATACACTTCAATTAAAAGATTAATTCATAAAAAAGTGCCTAATTTTTTTTTTAAACATTGAAAAGTTTTTTATAAAAAAGAAAATTTATAAAATTTACAATTTCTGGTACAACAAATAATAAATATAAATCACAGATCTTCAAAAATATAAAGTAACAAGAAGCTAATACAGAATTTTTTTTAAAATACATGCAAAAATAAGAAAAAATTTTAAATAACCAGATTTGAATTACAAACTGAAGAAACTAAATTACTGTAATAAGATTTCACTTTAAACTAACGCAGAATGGTTTATTTTACTGAAAAATAGTAATTATTTTAAAAATAAAATTTTACTTCCTAAGTTTAAAGCAAGCTATGAGAATTACGAGGAATATAAATATCCGGTTATTTTAAAAAAAAAAACATTAATCACACCTTGATTCATAAATTCTTTTGAATAAAAGAAACTATTTTATATATAATATACAATATTTTATTATATATTATATTTTGAAGATATTAAATATACTTTATTTGCTTATGCCAGTCTCAAGATCTGAAGCACGCTGTTTTAATGAAATAAAATGCTTCAACTAAATACAGAACACTCAATTCATAACAATGAGAAATCAGAAGTGTAATTTTTCGATTACTCAGAAACAGTTTTGATAAATAACAAATGTTGTTTCATTAGCTTCCTACCTAAGATGAATGGCGGCAATATATTTGAACGAAGGATGCATATTACGAGAAGCTTTTGTGGAAACATAATTATATTGAAACATTTTAATGAACTTCTTCCTGATATTCTTTAATTAAATTTAATATCGATCTTTTTCCTTGTGTATAATGTTTTTTAAAGCATTTTTCAGTAACTTTTCATTTATTTATTTGTTAATATGAAATATATATTTAGAATATACAATTTTTATAACTCCAAGGTAAATAATTAATATTAGCTAAAAATAATCGCATTTTTATAGGATTGACAAGTTTAATACAAGAGAAATATATTTAAAAAATATTTTTATTTGGTAGAATCATCAATATTTTCGAATGAGTGTTTAAGAATCAATAATGATTTTGATAACTGCCAAAACAAAAAGGAAAGGATAAAATAATTCTATCGGTATATAATACAGAGTATCTAAATTATTTAAGAGTTTTAGATAAATTACTTTTGAATTGATTTCAGTTTGATAAAAAAATATAAGTTAGTATAGAATATTCTACTTTAGTATTTTTTTATATTAAGTATATGTATTTTTTATATTATAGTAAGTATTTTTTTTATTAATTTATATAATGTTATATTTAAGGATATTTCTTAAGGTAAATATTTTTCTTAACATTCACAGCAAAGTATTTTAATATAACTTCTAAAGGAATTTTGCCTCAATAAATATCCTTTTTTTTTTAATTTTAGTTAAATGACCAATATCAAATTTCAAAATACCTAATCTAAGCGATTTTAAAGTCGCATATATTTTTGAGCTATAATATTTGTATTTTTAATATTATTTCATAAATTTAATAAACTACATGTATTTTTCTCACACTTATATATACATAATACACTTTGCATGTTAATCATTACGCTAGGCTGTTTGTCTTCCATAAAGATACCTCATTCAACGAACTTTATACTCACACTTATTATTAGCAATTTTTTTATTTTCGAAGATCAAATAATTGATGAGAAACATTAAATGATTAAATCGATTGTAAAATAATGCTTATTTAAAAATATAACATTTATAAAAAATGTAATTAAATTTTTTTTTTCATTTTTAGTCCTCTTTATTGGAAATAAAAATAAGTATAAGAACTCAATCAGTCTAAATTTTGTTTATAATAATATTACTAAACTTTTTCAATTTGATAAAAAAAAATAATAGGAGTAAGCCAGACAAAAGCTTTTCAAGTTAATTAAATTATAATCCGCCTTACACTCTTCCCTACCTGGGATTGGTTGCTTTTATAATCTACTCCCACTTAAAGAATATTCTTCCTTACCGCCTAGCGCCGATCTTTGACATTCTTTGGCGTGTTCCAGCCAGAGTGCAGAACTCTCGTCTTAAGGAATGATAAAATTGGAAGGACATTTTTATTCCAAGGTTGAAATTTGCTCGACCTATGGAAATTCGCGATTATTAATTAAAAGGTTTCTCCGCTATACGAGCACCTCCCACTTTCAAAGAGGAAAGGCGGATTAAGAAGGATTTAGAACAGTTTTGCAACAAGGGGATCTTTGATACCGTTTTGCATTTGTAAGGCCACCCTCAGATATGTTGCGCTAAAACTTCAAACCTAAAACATCTCCCACTGAGTTTGGACCTGGAGAGCAAATGCCTGCTTACTTGCCACGTCCTCCTCCTTTTGTCGAACAATAGGAGACAGATCTGGAAATGCTTCGGGAGTTTAATCCCAAACAGAGCACCAGGAATCCTTTTGGTGGTACCAAAATGGCTAATATTGTTTGCTAGATCTTGAATCTTGATGAGTTTGGAAGGAGGGGGAGGGAAGCAATTAAAACGAAATGGCTTCGTTCGATCTATAACACCCGTGAATAGAGAGGTGTTTAGTTTGTGCAGTGCTACTTTGTTCCCAAATCATATCTGGGGCATCAGAGAAGATGGCAAATCCCTGAACGATGCAAGAGAAAGAAGAGAGGCATCGTTTTAGTCAGGATGTAAAATATTGTAAAGAATGAGAAAGATGCCGGGGAAGATGTCTCTTTCAGATTAGATCCAAATTCTTCAACTCGGGAAGCACACACAAAGGAAGCACCACGATTCTGCATCCTACTTTGAAAAGAGTTTTATATCTCTGGAAAGATTTTGAGAAAATAGAGCTTATTGGTGTAATTGGTTCGCGAAAAGAGGATCGAAACTCGAGTTAAGAGTGGAAATGTCGCCAAGACGATAGAAACATTTTTAGTGGACGATACCAAATAGTTTAAATCCCAGGCTTATGAACAGAAACGATAGAACATGTAAGGTATTAACATATATTCAATCCTTCATGAAAAAGAATATTTCTCCCATTTGATTCTCCAATCGACGTTGTTGTGGCTATTCATTGGAAGAATATGTTAATATATTTAGAATTCACTTCAAAGTCGTTGCTGTAAATCTTACATAGAAAGTATATGCAACTCTCTCTAATTCTTTAATCTATATAATATACAGACTTCTTAAAATACACTTTACAACACAGACAATACTTTCTAATCTAGACTAAAGTAAACATCCTTTAAATAAATCTTTATTTAATAAAATAAAATTGTGAAGTCCCTATATGTATTCAAATTTATATTTATTTAAATTTTGTAAGCACAATTACCAATTATTAATACAATATCACAAGTATCTGCATCACCATCGGTTTTTTACAAAATCAAAATAACAATTCATTCATTCAAATGGTCACATTATCGGCATCATGATTTGTATAGGCAATAGCTCATACAGATTTGCTTAATATTCATTATTACTTTATAAAGGAAAATAATTTACCTATACACATAATGGAATGAGTTAACATTGAATTATAATTAGCAACTAAACTTCATTTTTCATTTAGTCAAATTTTGAAAAATATTTTTTAGATAATGTTTTACTTATAAAAATATACATATTTCATAAAAAATGTTTCCTAATATCTGGATAGATTTTTAATACAATACAAGTTCTGAATGTGGAAATAATATTCATTGCCGATCAAAAATATAATAATTTCTGTTTAAATTATTGGGATCAATTTTTCTATATTTATAAAAAAAATAATAAATAAACGAATAAATTCATTATCTGAATTGTTTAATTGATATATATTAATAAGCACATAATTAATTTGCCCCATTAAAGCAGAGTAAATGAAAATTAATTTTATAATTCTTGCTAAAAACCGTGTACAATATATAGAATTAAAAGATAATTAATACATATTCAATCAAGTTTGAAAAATTCAAATTTGAAGGATAAACAGTTGACGAAATAGTTCGGTTTCTAAAGAAATTTCCAGTCGTAATATAACAAACTGTCGTTTTATAACAAAGTATCACTAGTAAGACATGTTGTTTTCAATTGTGCTAAATCTTTTATTTAATGATAATAATTTATTACCAAATTTTAGTCTTAAATAAACATACCATTTATAAAACTGCACTAAATAAGCATTGCTATTCAAAGTTACAATTTACAAAAGTCATTTCTAAACTGAATTTTAGTGATAACGATAACGATTAATCCTCTATTGTTATACCTCTACTTCGCTGATAAATTCGAAAATTCGTTGCCAATTTTATCCTTTATTCATATTTAATTATTAAAATAAAATAAAAAAACATTTTAAGATATAACTATTATAACATTCATTATAAATTATTATATCATTTATCAACTAAAAAAATTTTTTTAGTATAATCTAACTGATTCGATTTGCTGCAATCGTCAATAAAGCAACGGGAAAAAAAAATCGATAAAAAAAAGAGAAATTAACTGGTATAAAGAATCCTGTTGAAAAAGTTCAACCTTTCTTGCAACAGCCAATTAACCTAAAAATAAATCTCCTCATTAATAACAATGAATCGGCCTTATTATCGTCGAGATGGTGTACTGTCTCCGCCCAAGGAGCGATACCATAACACCTGTGATGTCATCATCTGCTTCCAAAACGTCGCAGTCTTTCCTGCTTCACATTTTGGTGGTATTTTGAATCTTCTAATTAGAGAGCCATGCGCCATTCTTTTCGCTCATACCAAATGTGTCTTTTGTGTGACTGTAGGAGTTAGTTTAGATTTGGTGACATCACATTTTTCAATCTCGCACACTCGTTTTATAATAATTCGGAGGATATAAAAACAGATTTTTTTTTTTTTAATTTTTAAAAATGAAGCGTTTTATTTATTTTTTGAAAAGGTACCTTGCGAGAATATTCTGAATTAACACCTACTTAATTTAAAATTTGTCATCATATCGCAATAAGAAAATTACTTTTTAATTTAATATTAGAATGAATTGAGTTTTTTTTTTATTATTATTAAATAGATTATTTTCTATACTTACTTTTTATTAAATATGAAAATTAAGTTTTGTAGAAATTAAATTTTATCAACCAATACATTTTTTTTTATATTTTGCATGGTGATATGGAGATAAATTAAATCTAACCTTCTTAATTTTTGCAATTTTCACGGAGTTAAAGTGATACATTTGTCATTGCACTGTAGTCAGCATACCATAAGTTATTATTCGTTAGTTTTAAGTATTTACAATTTGGAGATTCATTTCATAGATATTGAATGAAATTTCTTACAATGACAAATGAAATTTCTTACAATGTACAAGGGAGGAAACTCCAATATGCTGTCCCTATCAGATGTGTACGTGGGAGGTAGAAATGCTAAATTCATTTTCCGCTGTTCGATAGTGGAAAGGATCGAACCTAAGAACATTCGAATTAAAGAGTACTGTTCTCTCTCATTATCGAACGTTGATGCCGGAAAAGTCATACTTAAACAATTTTAAGAGTTAATGAATAAATAATGATTATATAATCAAGATACGAGACTAATACTCATGGCATTTATTATACTTACTAACAAGCATTAGCTTCAGTCTTATCAAGTAAAATTTAAAAAGAATTAAATGCTATAGTTTTTGACATTATCGCAATTTTTATTATTTATTACTGATCTATATATTCCTATTATGTTTCACGTGTTTTTTTAGAGTTATTTAATTTAGGGCCTTATGATATTTTTGTATTGGATACGACATCATGATATTTTTGTATAGATATCAAAAAACACCTGTCACCATGTCCCACGTGTAACAAAACTTAAAAAAATTATTATTAGTAGGGAACATAAGCACATCAGTAAGAAATCTAAATTGAACTTGAGTGCATATTTTTAAGTTAATTATTTTGTTTCATAAAAGATTTAATAACTACAATTAAAGTGTTAGATAAAAGAAGAATAAATTTTCGAATTACGTCCTTTTAGAAGTACAAATGTAATCTGTACAATTAAAAGGAATCCCCTCAATATTCTTTATAACTTCTAATCATAATTTAAATTTTTAAAAAATATACTTTTAAAAAAAATAAGCTTAATCTAAAGTTTCCGAATAAATAAAATGGTGCCAATCTAAAGAAATGTTATATTATTTACTTTTTACAGTTCAAAATAAAATATTCTAAGAACTCATATTTGTTTATAGAACAATATTTTGTTCATATTTTCAAATATCGAACCTTTTAAAAACTAATTTTAAAAAAGAAATTTTTTAAATAAATGCATTTTTAATAAAGGTATAGCTATGTATAAGGGACTTTTGAATTGATATTTAATAAACTTTATTCACTTTTTTATTTTTGTTGTTTAACTCCAAGCATTGGCAATTTTTTATTTTTTTCAAAACTCATATAATTTGAAAATTATCAGAATTGAATGAAAATATAAAAAATATAAAAGTAGTTTTTAAAATATAACTGGTTAAAAAACTTTTCCAACATCTTGCATTAATAATAATTAAATATATAATTTAAATATGTGGAAAAGTATAATTAATATTTCTTGAAGACACACTCATCGTATATGTATAATGAGTATAAGGTGTGTGAGGGCGTGGACATTTGAAAAAACGGACTAAATTCTTTGTTTTCCAAAAATACTAAAAAAAAAGGAGGGGGGTTGTATTATCCAGACATTCATTATATGATTAAAACTGATATTGTATCATTTTTGCAGGCTATTTGAAAAATGGTATAGTTAAAAGGGAAATGAGTACTCATAGCCATTGTATCATGCTAGATACACAAAAGTCTATTGAAAATTATCTCCAATGTGCAAAAACCATCCAAAATCCAAAATCATCCTCAGTTTGCAAAAATCATCAAATATCAAATCAAAATGAAATCAGCAATCTTGATTCTGAAATTTTAAAATACTTTTTGGAATGTAATAAAAGAAAATTTCGGTGCTACAAGAAAAGCAAAAAAACTAGATTTTGTTGGAAAAATATTTTTTTGGAAAAATTTTCACAAATAGGTAAAAGTAACTTCTTTATTTTTCTAAGACGTTGGTTTCACTAATACAAACGTTAAAAAAATCTTCTATTATTATTCTCATATGTAACTCGATTTCTTGTTTTAGGATTACACATTAAGGATTAAGTTTACAAAATATATATATTATAGTATTGCCAATAATCCCGTAAATATTATTTTTCATCAGCTTTAGCTTGCAATAAAAGTGACAAACAAACTATACATGATTTTTTTTTCATGTATTTAGTAATAAATGAGTTTTGAAACTGAAATGTGCATCTGATGGTAAGATCTCCTACTTAGAGAATATTTGAAATTTATTACTATTTGGCAATAAAATTTACTGCCACAGAATTAAATATTATATCATAAGTCAAAATAAATATCTAAATATAAGTCAATTATAAATTTGAATATATATTTATTCGAGCCATGGTAGCCTAGTGGTTAGGGTGTCGGCCTTCCATCCGGAAGATTGGGGTACAATTCCCAAAGCCGCCAAAAACCCACCGAGTATATGCGATATACGTGATCGTTAAATCTGTGGAATCGAAAGTTCTGTGGTCGGTCGTTGAGCAGTTACAATGGGTGCAATGGTCTAGAGAAATTTACTCCCCTTTCCCCAATGCAAAAGAAAAATTTAGGAAGTAGATCTTCTGGTGCTGCCATCTATCGGAGGATTTGAATAGCAAAGTCTTACTTTTACTTTCATGGTGCTCTGATTAAAAGAAAGACTCCCCCAATTGACTTAAATTCGCATAGCCAAGGCATAGCGAGCTTGGCTTATCCAAGTGTCATTAGTAACAACAACATATATATATTCTCTTTAAAAGAAGTTGTTTATTTTTCTTAATTTGAAGAATTTCCAAACACTTATTTTTAATCACTTTATGTTTACAGAAATATGCCCAATTCTTTTTGAATTTTTACTGTGTTAGTATTGGTATCTTATCTTATTTTTGACCATTTGACCGTTGTTTAATATTTTTGTGATTATAACCCTATATTAAACTCTTTATAAAAGTAATTGAAGCTTTTCTGTAAAATCAAAAATTATTGTGCATTCTTTAAAATCATGTATTGTAACTTGATGTATTACTTTCTTTAAGATATTCATGTTTATTTTTTAACAAAATTGCATGAAATAACCAATTCTTCTTTTAAACAAATATATTAATTATTAGTTATATATCATAAGTGTATATTAATCATTATTTGTCGAAAGCTTCTTTGTTTGTTTCTGCATTTTTTTATTGCTTTCAATTTTTGATCTCTAATATTACCTAAAATCAGTGAAAGTAAATTAATATCTGAGAATATTTATATTTTGGCATAGAAAAATCCGCTATCAAGAAAAAGGGAATTGAATTAAAAGATTGTTTAATAGAAATAATAAAAATATAGCTTGGTCGTAAATGAAAAAAATAAATATAAAGTTCCAGGTAAAAATATTATTCATTAATTATTTTAATCTCCTTTCTTGAGAACCCAAATAAAATTAAATTCCAAAATGAGATTACATATTTTTTATCCATTTTAACACTACTTAGAATATTTTATGAATAAATCCCATTATTATGGAAAAAAAAAAGCTTTAAAGAATACGATAATTTTGTTAAGAATTTTAAGGAACAGATGATAATGTTTTTTAATTTCATCAGCGTTGGCATCAAATATAGAGCCTTCTTTAATGATAGCTAAATTTTAATTAAAAAAATAAAGAAAAAAAGATTTTCTCGCGTAAACGTTTATCCTAAATGTACGACGCTTGTATTGTTCTTTATCTGCATCTGTTTCTACAGCTGACAAATATTTTTTTTTTAGTTTATTTCTTATTTTTTTTATTTTATTTTATATACTTTCGTTTTCGCTTAATTAGTTTTTTGTATTTTTTGCTTGTGTTAATTTTTTTTTCAAGCGTTTTTTCTTTTTTCGTTCTTAGACTTTTCTAATAGTTTTTCTGGTTATCGAGATTGAAAATCTAACCGGTTTTAGAGAAAATAGAAAGAAGATCATCTGACCGGAACACTTCGAAATGAAATTGAATTAGTTTATCTTTTTTTTCTATCTGTTAGTTTTGCCTAAAATATTTTGAAAAAATAGTAATAGTTTATTCTGTGGGAGATGAATTGCAATTTTTTACTGAAAACATTTGAAACTGAATTAGAGTTCTAACAGTATGTGTGAGTATAATATTAAAGATTGTTGTGGATTTATTTTTTATGAATTATGTGTATAAAAATATCATTTGATTTTGTATTAGAATTATTAAAAGACAATGTAATTTGTTATCACTGAATTTACAATAATTAAAATTATTTCACATATTTATCTTCAAAATAATAATATTTCAAAATGCCAATATTTAGAAATAAATTTTTCTGAAACTACCATTAAGTATAGGAGTAATCAGTAGAAAGAGAACAAAAAAACTCTCTCGAGTTTCTTTTATACATTAAATTATCAATATAACATTAGATAAAGAAATTAAAAATTTAATCATAAAGTTTTTCTTTTGGCTTGTTTATTTGTATTTATTATTATTCAATGTTATAAATTACATTATAAAAGAGTTTAAAACCGTTAATTTCAAATCTTAATATTTTTTGTATGAAATTTTCAGCCATTATAGTTTGTGTTTCTGTATTAAAATATACTAACTTAAGACATTTCTTTTGTAGAAAAGTGTATATTTAACATTATTTCAGCAATTGAAATATAAATTTCAGTATAAGCGGGGTTAGAATAAGTATGTTAAGATCTTTCTTATAGCAAAAATTCAGTTTAAAACATGATGATAACATGTTTTTTTAATATTCATTACTTTAAAAAATCAAATGCGCATGCAAAGCTTTAACAAGAATTTTTGTTATCATATAAAAGATAAAATATAATTTAAGTATTTAATTTAATTTTTTAATATTCAAAATAATGTACACTTTAAATATGTGGTGAAAATAGTAAAATTATAGTATAATACAGAATATAGTGAAAAATATAAGTCTGTCATGGAATTATATAATACAGAGCAAAATAATTTACTTTATCATGCTTTAAAATTAAGAATGTTTCAATGTACTCTAATTGATGAACATGGATTTAAGTTTGAGGTAAATAAATTTAGGTCCACAAATCCATTAAGAATGTATTCAAAGCAAAAGTCACTGAAGAACATAAGCAAACATAAATGGATCGTCTACAAAATAAGATAGGAATTAATTCTTGTTCTGATTATTGCACATGAAATCAATTTTTATCAATCGGTGATTTTCTTGAATAGAAAATTTGTTTCGCATGCATTTTTCAGTCTTAATACATAGGAAATAAGTGGATAAAAGAAAAATTAATAAATGGTACCGTAATACTGTAGTTAAGACAAGGAAATAGAATCCCATGAAAAATTTAGAATTTTTTCTAGTTATACATGCCGGCATACCTATTTTTACTTCCCATAATTATTCGAAACGTACCCTCACCAAATGCTGGTACTTAGACAAAATCAAAAAAAAGCTTGATTTAGGGACTTAAACTTACCTACATTTTTTTTCCCGTAAAGTGAACAGAGGGAGTGAAATGTAAAATGTGAGATGGCATCGCCTAAAAATAAAAATCGCCTGTTTCCGGAGTACCTCTGGGGAGTGTGTTTGGGAGGGACTTCAAGGGACAAGGCAGAGGGGCCCTTGCTTTAGGTGAAGGAAATGAAGGGAGAAACGGGGTAAAAAAAGGAAAGGGTGAACAAACGAATGGGTTCCTACCTGAGGGCGGGAGAGTAAAAAAAAAGGGGGACTGAAGTGAAATGTAGGGTTCAATGCCAATGACTCAGAGGTAATATTTCGATTTGGAATAATGCTAGCGGACATCTGACGAGAGAATAAAAGGATTGAGATGCTACAGTGACTATACAGCCCCCTGGTGGATAAATTTAAAAATTTTGTAACTATGTTGAACGTGGAAATTGTATTCTAATGTTTTTTTTTTATTTCACAAATAGACAAAAGAAACTTAAATTATAGATGAATGATTTAAAAAAATGCTATTTAATGTTGATAGACCGTCTAAAGGCTCTTGTATTTATAATCAAAATTTGGAATATGAAATATAATTTCGGAAGTACTTGTCAACAGATTCAATAGAAAGAGACCATTATGTTTTACAATAATTCTTCCAGAAATACGTAATCTGCAATACGATTCAAATTTTATTTCAAAGAAACAAACCACTATTTTATGAAAGCATTTTATTAAGACATTTTTATGGGAAAAAAACTGAAAGAAAGAAAGAAAAAAAGTTACAAAATGATGAAATAGTTTTGCAGATAAATTCAGAGGGAAAAAACATCGTATTAATTTGCTTTTACTGTGTTATTTTTAAATTTCAGAAGTAACTCTTAAACCAGAATTATCATTTACTATTGTGGAATATTTGAAAATGAGCTAGTATCATTAACATAATAATGCAACAATACTCATCATGTTGTAATTTCCCCTATCCTTCATTTTTTGATTTATTTTCGTACTGAAAATAATAAAGATGTATATTTTTATTGCAACCAATAAATTTCAAAAGCTATATTTAGTTTATTTTAAAGCGAATGTATGTGTTAATCTACTGAAATGTTTTATAATAGCTAAGAAACAATAACTGCGACTTCGAATGATTTTTCAAACATGGAAACAGTTAGACACTAAATGTAAAAAAAAAAAAAAAAAAAAAAAACACTTTTATTAGTATCTAAAACGTTTTTGACATCGAATTATTTAATTGACTCAACACTTCTGTTTGCTTTAACAAAATTTTGCACAAAATATTCCAAATTCAAACAATAAATTACAGAAAAAAATAGAAAGAAATAATATCTCTAAATTTTTCCCGAAATCAAGATTATTTATTATTATTAAATAGTAATAATTAAGTTATAAAGTGGTAATTAGTTTATTAAATATTATTAAATAATAAATTCTGAAGTTTTGAGGGTTTTTCAAAGTTTAGAAATCATCATTTATGATTAATTTTTTTTTATCTGCAAATACATTTTTATATTTATTTCTAATCGAAGACTAAATGCCAGAAATAAGATTATATAACTGTCATTATATAATCCTGGAGTTAAAATTTAATTTAATTAAATATAATCCAATCGTCATTTTTTTTCTTGTAAAAGATTGTTAGAGAGAAATTTATTTTCTCAAAATAAAATATTGGTTACCTTTTAAACCTAGAGAATTTATATATTTTGTCTGAAACACACATATCATTGATGCATTTAATAGTAAATTAAATTTTAAAATTTTCGCTAAAAGTAGAAAACATCTCGCAGTAAAAACTAAATTTGTTGTCGATCCCTTCATGACTAACAACGATAGTCTCCACAAGAACAGAAATCTCACAGCAAATTATAAAAGAGAAGAACAATCAAAATTCACAAAAATTACCTTTAAGCGAAGTCCGCCAAAGCGAAAATTTAAAGCATTTAAAACTGGAAGTAAGAAGAGACACTCAGCTCGGCTCGATATTAATGGAGCGGCAAAATTCCTCCCATCAACTCAACTCCGCTTGTCAGCTGTCGTGTGCTTAATAATGGAGACCCCTTTAGCTGGATGATCAAAACTCATTAAATCAACCTTGTGACAAGTTTTTTTAAGCCCGCTTTCTTGAGTAATTAGATATCAGCTTAAGTCCCCTTAGGTGCAAAACAAAAGAGAAATAAATAATAGTCGGGTGTTTTTCTGAATACGTAAAAAAGGTGGGAAAGGTGTTAAATGGATAAAGGTTTGTATACTCACGAAAAAAAATTTTTTTATAAATAAATTGTGATTTTCTTGTTGCCGGTGTTCCGAATAGTCTGAATTTTATTTCACACACAAAAGAGTTATTTAACTTTTTATTTGAATTTATTTTAGAAAAAACCATCACAAGTAAATATTTTAAATGGATTTCTCTATTTTATCGAAAGATAGCTATAACACAATTAGTAAATTGAAATAATTTAAATAAGTGTTTCGTTTTGAAATTCTTAGAGCAGCATTAATTCTTCAATTAAAGTTTAAATAACATTTTCCTAAGCCTTGTTTCAGTTAAAAAATTGTATTTTTTAAAACATAAAAACTGAATAATGAAATTACGCAACAGTAAGATGCTATACAATATTCGAAAAATGAGCGATATCGATAAAGTAAAATGAACAAAAGAAATTTTTATTTCATGAAATAAAAAATATATAAAATTTCCCATTCAGTTAAATTGGAAAATTGATTCAATTAAGGTTTAAAAAAATAATACTAAGAAGAATTTCTACAAAAATTAGGTCATTGCAGTATGCTTTATACCTTAAGCACAAAACTTTTAAGCATAACCAACCACAGTGTAATTTTAAACAGGGTCGAAAGATGTAGCACACCTGTTTTTCACACACATTCTGATGTTTTCAACACCTGAATTGGCATCGCACCTCTATGCTATACGAGGGTTACTCCGAAATTTTTGAGATACGCGCAGATGAGAATTTGCAAGATAAAAATAACGGTTTAATTTTAAAATACAAAGCATTTTTAACACAGATGATGATTTTTTACTGACTTAGTCCAACTTGTTTAGCGTACAATAAATTTTAAACAGAAGAGAAAATGGAGTTGACACGAGAACATTTTCGGGCTATGATTTTCTACGATTTTAAAGCAGGATTAAATCAAGAAGAATGCGTTCAACGGTTGCAATTAGCATTTGGTGATGAATCTCCAGCTCGTGCTAATGTATTCAGATGGCTTAGAGAATTTAGAAGAGGTCGCAACTTTCTTCAGGATATTGAACACACAGGAAGGCCGCCGTCGGCAGTAATCCCGAATAATGTGTCTGCCATACGAAAAATGTTCTTGGATGAAAATCGCTGTACCTATCAAATGACACAGAAGGAACTTAACATTGGATCCGCAGCCATACACATAATCATTCATGAAGAATTACGTATGTAAAAAGTAGTTTGCCGTTGGGATCCTCATAATCTAAATGAGCACCAAAAAGAGGAGCGTATCAGAATCAGTAAAGAAACTCTTAAACTGCTAAATGATGGTGGCCACCACATCATTTCTGAAATTGTAACAGGTGATGAAACGTCCATACCGTTTTTTGACGTTCCAACACGTCAAGAAAGCAAAGTATGGGTCTTTGAAGATGATTCCACGCCGACAATGGTGAAAAAACAACGCACACTGAAAAAAGTGATGTATGCCATTTCCTTCAGACATACGGGATTGGTCAAAGCCATCAAGTTGGAAGGACAGAAGACAGTAACAGCAAACTGGTATACCGCTAAATGTCTTCCAGAAATTCTACAAGAACTGAATGTTAGGAGACTAATGCTTCACAATGGCAATGCATCTTCACATAAAGCTGGATTAACAGTTGAGTTTCTGAAACAAAAACAAATTAAAGTGATCGAACATCCGCCGTACACACCTGATCTAGTTAAGTGCGACTTTTGGTTATTCTTTTATCTAAAAAAGAGCTTACGTGGACGTTGTTCAAAAGAAGAGATTGATGTGGCTATAAATGCATTTTTTTCATCTATTCCAAGAAATGAATGGCTTGAGGCATTTAATCTGTGGAAAATTCGTCTTTAGTGGATTGATGCTGGAGGAAACTACTTTGAACACACCTAAAATTTTGTAAGTATAACTTTAAAAACCTAGTTGTATCTCAAAAATTTCAGAGTGACCCTCGTACTAACAAATAAATAATGTAGCCGATAGAAGTTTTACTTTTATAGGGTTTTTGAGCATGGTCTTCAGTTAAATTAAGCATTGAATCCACTACTTACCAACAACGATAACTATGAAAATTTCTTCAATCTCAAACAGAAACCCATTCATAAAAAATGCTTCTTATTTGCCCAAAAATGAATGAACATGACTGCCAAAGTAATACAGATTCCGAAAACAAGAAAGAAAAAAAGATATATTTGGCAAAAATTATATTAATTATAGACGCTTTTTGTTTTTCCCTCTAAATATCTTCAAGATAAATAAAAAAAAAAAAACATTACGAGCTTTTTTTGATATTAGTAACATTAATCTTTTCCCTAAAAAAATGTAATGAAATTTACAAAAATTTAAATTTCTATTGTCTAAGAAACAAGTTGCAATTTTTAAGGTGTCAATGCTGAGACTTTTTGTGTGTTTTAAAAAAAAAAATAGATAATTTGTATAAGAATCAATGGAAAACTTTCCATCAATTTTCATGGCTTATTGTGATCTTTTATATTGAAGTGATAATTTTATATTAAACAAAATTATGTTTATTTATTATTATTTTATGGGATGAGCATTTCCTAAATCAAAAAGTTATGGACTTAAATATTTTCGTCGTTTCTAATATTATATAAGTAAGATGAATTTTAAATATCTGTGATATTTTATAAAATATATAACACAATTATATGCTATATAATTAATTCAACAAAATATAAAATTTAAACGGAATATTGTTTCATGACTAGAACTAGGCATTTGCATAAAAAAGATAATAGAAAAAGAAATTAAAAAATATATACGTAAGATTAAAAAGAAAGTGTTAGCGTAAGATTAAAAAAAAGGAATCTCAATGAAAAAAAGTTAAAAATTCTAGATTTATGTTAAAAAGTTTCCTCATAAGAATATTGGAAGTTAAGATTCGAAATGCCAACTTTTCGTCGAATACTTAGTTTTTTTAAAGAGTAATTTATGAGAAATGCCATTATAAAATGCAAGCGTATTATTTTTTAAGAAAAAAAAAACTTATATAATTGTTATAATTCCATTAGACGACTTAAATAAAGATTACAGTAACTTATTAATATTTCATAGGAATAGAATATTAAGAACATTTATATGCAAAGATTTTAAAAATTCTGAATTTTGAAGTGCATCAGAGAAAAAGCCTTTACTTTATTTAAGAAAAAAAAAAGAAGAAGAAAAAAGATAACAATTTTAGTTAATTTCTGCAAAAGTTTTAAGTTAAAGCACATTGCATTAAAATCTCATTAGATACTTAACATTCAAACACATTTACAAATTTAATAGGATTCAAAAAAGTTTTTGTGAAAAAACTCACACATTAAGAATGTCTTTTTTACATTTGAGAACGTTTCAATTAATATTTCCCTTCATCTTTTTAAAAAGAGTTAAAAATGTTCTTCAAAAACTGTAATGTCAATTAGTATTCGCGCTTATATTCTCATAAAAATGTAAATAAATAAAATGTAAGCTATATATTCTATTAATAAAAATAAATTTTGAATAAATGATATAAAAATTAAATTTTCCGTGTGATTTAATAATCTACAAATACTTAGAAAATATATTTAATTTATGTCTGACTTTGAACATGCTCATTTAAAAGTACCTAAATTACATTTTTTTAAAATCAATTTACACGTTCTTAAATATAATTTAGTGATTAATTTTTATTCGCAGTTGGAATTTTATTCTTTAAATTATACAATATTCTTTTAACTATTAAAAATAATTAAAGATACTTTATAATAATAGGCGTTTCTTATTTTTTCGGGAAAGGAATTTCTTATTTTTTACTGCAGAACATTTTAAAGATGAGGGATCAAAGATGAAATAGTGTCTATTTCTTATTAATAAAAACACAATTTTAAAATTATAATTTAAAAATGCATTAAAAAACCTAGTGAAACTTCTGAACTAAAAGTAAAATTTATTTAAAAAAAATTTCAAATAGACGGGTATCTAGAAATAATTTTAAAAAAATTAGAATTCTAAAATAACTTTAAAAAATAAATAGAATTTATTTAAAAAAATAAGTAAGAAACTTACAATGATTAAGTTAAATAAAAAATTGTAATAGTAAGAAAATAAAAAAAATATTTACTTGACCTTTAAAATAACATTTTACTTTTCATAGAAACATATATATATAATAAAAAAAAAAACCAACTTTACATGTGGAATTTATATTTTTCTTAAAATTTTTTAGCTGGTTAATTGGAATTATTTATTGTCATGAAAAATCAAAAGTTCATTTTAAAAACAGTTTTAAAATTGAATTTAACAGTTAGAAAATATTTTTACTAATACATTCTGAAGATAATGAACATTTATACTTAAACCAAATCAGCGCAAATTTAGTGATATTCTTTCGGAGTTTCAAAAATAGTTTTTGGAAAATAGTTCAAAAATAGTTTTTGGAAAATAGTTCAAAAATAGTTTTTGGGATAAGAAAATAGTTTTTGGTAATTGTTAATTCTTTAAGTTAGCCAGAGCCTACATTCAATATAAAAATCAGGGCATTTTTATTATTATTTTTGCAAAAGACTATCATGATATAAGCCATTCCCTTACTTCTGGTAGCCTGTTTGGTTATGGCGTCGTTCTCATTATCGGAAGGTAGTGAGTTCGCATCCCGGCTTAACCAATTATCCGTCGTGTTAACTAAAGGCGACTGAGGCACGTAAAATATCTCGTGGTCACAATGTTCTTAAAAGTAAAATAATACCCCTAGATCTTCTGCTTGGTCAATGGTTCAAAATCACGAAGACTCCACCCGGCTGCTTTTACCTCGCAGGAAAAGTTCAATTCAGGGCTAGGTGCAGGGAAGCATGATGATGCAACAACAACTTTTAGTGTCCTCAAATTTATTCTAGCATTGAGGCAAACAGTAAACCATTAAACGCTCTACGAATTTTATATCATTACATGCATTGGGATTGTACTCGTGATACATTCAATTTGATCATTATAAAGAAATTACTAAATATGAATGAAGTTGACAAATTGTAGATAAATTTTGCTACATTAATTAAAATACAATCAGATTGACTAAGTTGACATTAAATTAACAAATAATTGGTTGAAATTATCTTTTTTTCTCATTATTTCTCTTATTTCAATATAAAATTTTATACAGTTGCTCTAATTTATTATTGTAATGCATATATTTAGCTTACTCATTTTACAATTAAAAATAATTACTCATAACAATATTCAATCTTTTTTTCTTAATAGAAATTAGTTTCAAGATTTATTAGCAAATTTGAAAAATTGTAAATTATAATACTTCTAATTTTGTAACAACTTTACTCAAAATTCATTTTTAATTAAAAAAAAAGTAACTTAATTTAAGTTCATAAAAATTGTCACCCGATTTTTTTAACTTTTTGTTTTATTTTAAATAATTATTTATTTAAAATTATTCACATATTAAATTATTCATTATATTAAAATAGAACAAATAATTTTGTGTTTTTATGATTAATAAGAACTAAAGATAAATCTTTAGTCTTAATATATAAATTTAAAAAAAAATAACGATGACGAAAATTTTTAACAGCAAAGAACTCGCAAAATTCTCTTAAAATTAAAATTAAAAAAAAAAACTTGTTTTTCTTGTTTTAAATTAGATGCGAAATTCTCGCAAGAATAGTTTTTCTCTATTAATTAATAACAGCATGAGGTTATTCAGAACTGCATATTTATTAAATATGTTATCTTTAAAATTTAGATATTAAATGTAAAAATGTTAGCAGAACTGTTTGTAAAATATGTCTTGCGGATGAAATCCAATTCATTTAAGATATTAAAGTTACACATCGGATCTAAAAATTTTAATTTATTTTGTGGATGATCCCTTTTTTCACAGTAACTTGCACTCATTGTCATAAGAATTGATAATGAAAGCCTGAGATGATTAAACAAATCGCTTCCTAACAATTTCACCCTTGGATTTTTTCTAAAGAAAATGAAAATAACTATTGCTTGAATTTTAACAAACCTTTTTTTATCGTACTGTGCTTTTAAGCTTAACCACCAGTCAAAATCATAAGTTAAATAAAATGGAAATAAAATCGAATTGTGTCACTGAGCTTTTAATTTTCTCCTTTTATTTGCCAATATTTTTCTTCCTTTTTTTTAAACACCCTTTTTCTTTTTTTTTATTACTTCAAAAGTGATTATTGAGTCAACAACTGCAACATTTAAAAAGTGATAATCCTTTGTGCTTTTTTTAATCTGGTTTCTTACTCTAAAAACGTGTCTGAAAGAGTTTTCAAAATTCATTTTAATTAATGAATTCATTCATGTTTTTCTAGCGACATCTTTATTTTATTCTTTAATTTTTCACACCCAATGTATATTTTCTTTTGCAATCTCTTTCTTCGCTGAGTTTCAGCTATTTATAAAAGACTGATTCCTTAATTTATTATTTTTCTATTAAACATTATTAATTCGGTTTCTCATCTTTTTATACATTGAGACAAAAAGTTATTATAAATTTGTATTTATTTGAATTTAAAGTAACTACAGAAAAATATGTATGTGTGTGTGTATGTTTGTGTGTGTTTGTGTGTATGTGTTTGTGTGTGTGTATGTGTTTGTGTGTGTATGTGTTTGTGTGTGTGTATGTGTTTGTGTGTGTGTATGTGTTTGTGTGTGTGTATGTGTTTGTGTGTGTGTATGTGTTTGTGTGTGTGTATGTGTTTGTGTGTGTGTTTTTGTGTGTGTGTTTTTGTGTGTGTGTGTGTGTGTGTTTGTGTGTTAAAAAGATGTATTGGTGTATATAATTATCAGGTTATACATAAAATTTAAACTCACAGCCTAATAAATGATGATGATATCAATTGATTCCTAATATTAATATCTTATAAAAATGGAATGTGCAAGCCTTATTTACACATTCAATAATAAAAATATTAGTAAATATTTTGATTAAAATATGATTTTAAATATAAAAGAGTAATAATTTAAACTTCATTTTTGTAAATGATACTATAAATGATTATCAACAAAATATATTTGCTACTTATTATCAACAATATTATTAATAATTAACTACACTGTTTAAACAAAAGAAAATTTTCAAAATTTCAAATTTTGTCGAATTGAAAAAGCAAGAAAAATTATAGTGGTGAAACATTAAGTAGTTTCTGAATGATTAATTTCCTGACGGTTGAATTGAAAAGTTACTCAAAGAAAGTTTCTTAGAGAATTTATTTTAAGAAAGTTATAAGTATTACACAAATTTAAAAAAACTGACAAAAATTTTTCTATCAGTCATAATATCCAAGTTTATAATGACAAAAAACTGATTTAAAATTTTTTTGGGCTTTGTTTATTAATATATTTTTAACTGAAGTTTAACTTTATTATTAAATGTAATAATATCTTTAATTTAAAGCCAACATTAAAAAATTTTTCTTTCAAATTGCATTATAGGAACTATTACAGTTAGTTTCCTGTAACAAAATATTAGCACATAAATTCTTATAAACAATAAATAACATGTGTATACGTTTCTAAGTGAAAAACATTTTTAAGATTATGAACAAAAATATACATGGGTTATTTCTATTTTTATCAATATTTCTAAGTGAAAAACATTTTTAAGATTATGAACAAAAATACACATGGGTTATTTCTATTTTATCAATATTTATTTTCTATATATACCTAAAAATTGTAAATGATAAATTTTAGAAAAAATTAAATTTTTTACTTTCATACTTTAGCAGTTTATAATAACTTTATAACCCTTTATAATTTTTAAATAAAACATTTTAAGATAATTTTTATAATTTAAATACGTATAATGAGGCAACACGTATTGATTTTGTAAAAAAAAAAAAAAAAAATGACATTTATTACGAAAATTATTTTAATTGATAATATATTTCAAATTTATAATGAGGATATTTTTACTTATTACCTTCGTATTATATATATAGTTACAGTTCGTATATATAGTTCGTATTATATATATATAGTTACAGTACTAACTAAAAAACTACATAAATTACCAATGATATATTATTCAAAACGTAATGCTATTTTTGCTAATAGAACTATTTTAGCAATAATTTAAAAATATAAGGAATTACGTCAATGTTTTACGCAATTCTTTATCTTTCCTAAATTATTAATAAAATACTTGTTAAATAATGATGAAATGACACCTTCTAGCTTTGTAGATCTATCAAAGTATTTTGTTCTATTTATCTTGTTATTTTATTTAAATAACTAAGCTTTTTGCGTTACAGCAAAAAGGTATATTTTATTTCAAAATACCTGAAAATTTATTGACAGTTTAATATTAAATTGGAAGAAAAATTTATTGTTCTAATCATTTGCAAAAAAGAAATATATTTTTGTTAAATACACATGTCAAATACACATGTTAAATACACATGTTAAATACACATGTTAAATACGCATGTTAAATATACATTTTATAAAATCAAGCATTTACACTTTATTGGCTTCTTTTCTTGCGAACTATTTAACTTTTTGCATTTCATTTGAATAAATATTTTTAACAGTCTAAATTTACATCACTATATTCAAGTTGTATTTATCATAGATACTATTTTTATTTGGTATATTTACAGGGATATAAAATAATAATTGGTGGAAAATTCAAAACAAAATGGCCTTATAGATCTCAGATTTTTTCTGAGTAGATCATCGACTTTGACCTTTCGGAAAGTCCGCTTTACTTTCTCTCATACCCTCATGTTGATCACACGACCTTTCGGGGACACCCCTCAACAGGTGTGGTTGTCTTGAGCACCTGGCGGGTACAGGGGTCTTTTAACAAGAAATTCACCGTTATACCTGCTTATCAACGCATGAGGGTCGGATATAAAATGGGGTCTCAATGTTGTAAGGAGGGAGGAAATGCGTTTTATTGAGAGCGGGCACGTCATTCACTTGTGTGCGTTGGCAACAAAAATGGTATATGTGTTGCTCCTATTTCAAAGCAAGCTCTATGCACAGGTTATTCAATCATCGTGAAATACACATATACATGTCCTGAATATAAGAATACGAATGTCTGATATAAATATGTACAACATTGTTTCTATTACAAGATTAACTATTTAAAGAATAATCTACTTGAGTAATTTCACGTAATATTAAATCAGAATTATTAATCCCTGAGTTGATATGCTCTTAAAAATTAGAAAGTTTGTTGCTTTCACTGTTTAATTAATATATCTTGTCAGCAAGAAGCCGGAACGAACTTAGCATAATCTAAGTTTGGTTCCTGAAAAGTATGTATGTTTAAAGCATCAGAAACACTGGTATTATTTAAAATAATTTCAAAGCTATATTTACGTAAAATAATGAGATTATAAATACAATAATTTATTTGAATTAAGAAATCTCTCCTCTTTGATACAAACAATACTAATTAATTTTGGATTTTTTTAAACCTCAAAAAATTATATTTATTGATAATTGAAACAAAAAATAAACATGCCTTTTTTCCAATGACATTTTATTTGATAATGAAGCTCTTTATTGGTGGTTTCATTTAAATTTTTTGAATATATTACTGCAAAAATATTGAATACAATGAAGAAATAACATAAATTAATGAGAAATTATTAATTTGAACTCATTTGATTTGATCATCAAAAGAATTTTCATTTATGAAATGCGAATCAAAATATCTTTTGAATATGATTACAGTTTGTCATTAAAAATGAAACCTCAAATCAGCAGAGTTGTTCATTAAAGAACAGAAAATATTATTTATCTATAAAGTTGCTTTACATTCAGAAAATTGTAACCAAAAAATAATTTATTAAATTTGAAAGCATTCTGAAACAGAAAGCACCAAGATAAAAATGGAATTGAAAGTGTAGAAAATGGTAAAAAATTATATATTTCAAAATATCTTTTTTGATTAAAGTTTAAAAATATGTGTTAATTAATTTATTTAACTTGAATATATTGGTATATTTATACATATTTATAGAAATGTGAATTTTTTAACAAAATTATCAGTAAAAAAAACATTAATAAATGATAAACTTTAGAACTGAAGCACAATGAAAAGCATGTCCGGAAAATTAATTTGCGAATCCATTTTTGAAATTAATATGTTTAGAAATACATTATGAAACTGGAAATAATTTTTATGACTGCCACTGATAAATATCAAAAACAAAGTTCCTCTAAATCGATAAATAAGTATGGCAAGGAAGAATGGAAAAATAAGAAAATTAATTTAAAAAAGTTGGCGTCAAATAAACTGATATAATAAGTTTAAAAATTTTAAAGTTGAACTAACAAAATTAATGAAAAATTAACTTTTATGATATCGATAATTAGTTTGGAATAAATATTAGTTTTTTTCCAAAGGAATTTCTTCTTTGAATAAGAAAAACATATCGGCAAAAAAGAATCTCCGTGAATATGTGCTAGGAAGAGGTGTGCATTTTTTATCCCTTGGTTGAATTTTATTTCATCACCTGCAATCAGAACTCTGTGTTTTCTTAAACAGTACCTCAACTACCGTTTATTTACGCGTCTTTTAAGTTGCGGCATTTTGTCTGCATCAGGAGACACGCCAACATAAACAAATCCTGTCAAATGACTTGTCTTGTCCTGTCAGATGAATTATGGAGCCTTGTCCTTTGCCAGCTATTTGGCCCTATAATGCTGAGATTTCCTTAGTATCGGATTTTCTTCGTTATTAAATGCAAATAGATTTTGTTGCATTTGGTAGGTTATATATGTGTTTTCATGCTACAAAAATTTCACAAGTAAAAGCAGGTGCGAGAATTGAAATGCATATTTACTTACACAGCATAATCTATGCCAATTACATCTAAATAATTAATGGATACCAATGTGGTAGATTTGTTATATCCTTTATGCCATTCAAGTGTGTAAGTTATATTGAAAATTAATAATGTAACACACACAAATGTTTTTACAAATATATTTTCTTGATCAGAAACTTCCAGAAAATATATTTGTAGTTAATATCTTGTAAAGTATGCGTGATAAAATGTAACCCCATCTAACATTATAAGTCACAAAACTATGTTGAAAATTTATAAGACGCGGCACAGATGCCGTATAATACAGGATGCCAAATTCTGAGTTTGGCGGATTTTCTTATGCATGTTTTCTTTTACGTCGTAGATATGGGGACCTATAATAATTATGCAAAAAATTCTATTTTGGTAACCCTAGTATTTACGTCATTTTAGCATCATTTTTTCATCGCCAAAAAAATTCAGAATTCGGAATTATGGATTATACGGCATCCGTGCCTGAAAAGCTTATGACGTATGTTTTACTCTATACTAATGAAACTTGGACCCTAAATAAAGATAAGCAACGATCATTGGATATATTGGAGAGAAATATCCTCAAAACTATATTTGCACAGTGCAGGAAGAAGAACGTTGGCGAGGACCAGATGCAATTTTGAACTGCACAAGCTCTGTAGACAACAACAAGTTACACAGATCATCCGTCGTAACCAATTAAAATGGCCAGGTCATCTATAGAGATACCCAGATGATAATCTAACAAAAAGCTTAACATTTTAAAAACTTGAGGAATGCTGGGCTAAAGGAAAACTACCTGCTGAGTGGTTGAATGATACTGAAAAAAACTTAAGTATTTTTTTTTAAAAATCAAGGATTGGAGAGCAATCTTTAATGATAGAAGGCGCAGGAGGGAATGTGCGGTTGAGACAGCCAAAGCATGTTGTTCTTGTGAAGAAGAATATAAAACCCCATCTATTTTTAAAACTCACTTTATAAAAATAATAAAATAATTTCTCTCTCTTTCGCATAAAGAGATTTTTAAAAGTTAGTATCTCAAACTCATAGCTATAAAATATCAAAAGAACTCTATACAGAATATCTATTTTTCAAATTTCTATTAAGAATTTAATGAAATCAATTTAAATTTCTGGAAAATTTGTTGTAAAAGAGGCACGTGATATTAGTGTGGTTTCCATTTCAATAGCTCAATGAATCAGATTATTCTATCACTCATGAATATTTTTAATGCTCTTGAATCAAAGTTTAAACTTTAATTTCTGGTTGATTAACCATTGTATGTATGAAATGCCCATAGATAATTAAACAAATTCAACTTTACAAGTTTTCATTGGGCGTTAATTACTTCAAATGACGTACTCATTTCCTCTTTTAGGAGCTCAAAATTTGAATAATTTCCTTGAAAATATGCTGATCATCACGAATAATTGTTATTGTTCTTGATGACATTATTAGAGAATGATAAAACAACGAGATTATTTTTCCTGAATTTCTTCAAGAATGTGAAATGAAATTGAGTGAAAATCTCTGTTTAAATAAAAGAGTTTTTTTTTAATGAATTTATAACAAATGCCATCTTTTATGAATGAATTAATTTAAAATAGAAATACAATTAATTTAATTTTAGAAAATTATTTTTCAGAATTGTGTCAATTTGGAAAAATTTCCTTATGATTTTCTTCTTAAACGTAAAACGAGAGACCAGTTGTATTTCTTAAAGTGCATTAATTAAATGAAACAAAAACAGCATTGAATGTAGTCCTTTACATCATTAAAATTCAACCCAAACATAATATTAAATTTGCAGTATTTTAAGGAAAAAAAAAGGAAAAATAGGAGTATTTTACAAATTAGTATGATTTTTTCTTTCTTTTTTTTAAATTTAGCATAACTTTTAAAGTGCTCAGCTTAAAGAAACTCCTTTCAATTTTCTCGGTGGATTAAATAAATATAATTTAAAAAAAATTTTTTTTTAATGTTATAGCTTATATATCAATAATTAATTTCACATAATATAAACAATTATTTTTATGTTACATATTGGATTCTACATCAGAAGTACTTTAAATTAAAAAAACGCCAAGGAATATATCAATTATTATTATCAGTAAGGTATTGGATATAAAACGAGAAAAATTTTTATGACTTTCTTGCACTGAAAATGAGAAATGTTTTTTTCGGTTTAATAACAAAGGAAATAATAATAAAGTAAGATAACATAATATGCCGTATAAATGATTATAAATTATTAATGTCTTGTGTATTATATTGCATACATATATATTTTTAAATATTCCTTTGATTATTCAAATACATTATTAACAATAAATTAAGGTACAATAATTCTATCAATTTATGTTGAATTACAAACGTTTAATATATAATTTACAATATGTATCCTAATTATTAAAATTTTAAAGAAAAATTATATTAATTTTAGATTTGTTTTAAGAAACAAAGGACATTCGTTACGGGGTTTTGATATCTGTTATGGTAAGCAATATAAATAAAACAGTTTAGTGTTTCGTGAGATTTTTATACGTCAGTTACAAATAAATTTTTGTAATTTATAAACTTCAACAACAATCTAAATACAAAATATGTACAGCAGTTGCTTTTTTAGACGTTTTCTTTAATTCATATAATGAATATCTTTATTTTTGACTTGTAAGACAAGATAGAAACATAGAGTTGTTACATTTTTCTTCTTTCGTCAAGAACTCAGAACTGCGCAAGCGAGGCCAAGAATCTGAGACGAGTTGCAGAAAATCAGTTATCGGGCACGTTTTTCTAAAATGCCCTTCTTATCTCGAGTCTCAAGGAACTCCACCTGTAGGAATTTAAAGCGTAATCACTATCGCCGGTACTTTGACCATTTGGCATTCTGGGGTGACAAACTATCGCGTCTTTTGAACACCAGTCTTCATTTGAGTCTTTCTCCCTAAAAATGCCCCATCCTTGAACTCTGGACATATTTTTAGAAAAAAAAAAAAAAACTTCAATGAAAAAATTTTACTGAAGAAAAAAACCTTGTCCATCCTCTGGAACCTGTCCCGCATATCAGATTTAACTGTCTCCAGAGCTAAACAGTTCACCTTTACTTGACCCCGGGGTTACATAACCACTCATGGTGGGGATGGGGGAAGACAGATGGTGATGTTCCACCCGCCTCAAAACGAAAGTAGAACTGCCCAGATGCTATATCACTCCCCCCTCCCCATCTACATGGATGGTTTTTCTCAGGACTTGGGAATATCGTCTTGTGCCAAGGGATGGGGGAAAAAAAAACAAGAGATTTTTTTAGAGTGGGAATTTCTCTCCTCCCCTTGGATCATTCTTTCCATTGGACAATGGTAAGTTTATTTTTTCTCACACTGATCAAAAGGGCTCAAGTGGACTTCGCAGGCTTCTTTAGACAGATACCAGAATCCAGAGAATAAAAAACAAAACAAAAAACGGTAACGGAACATCTTTTCGGTCTCAAGCAAAACTCTGTGTTCTTAACAGTAAAAAGTCATAGATACAGCTTCTTATTTTGATAATTGGTTTATATTTTTATCATAAAAAGATAATAATTGTTTTATTTGGCTTACTTTTGGTTTTATTATCCATAAAATATCTGTTATTTATCAAATAAAAACTAAATATTAATTCTTTTTTTTAAAAATAAATAATTAATATAAACTAAATATTAATTCTTTTTTTTTTAAAAAATTAATATTGAATCGGAGATATTCTATCAAAAATTACATTTATAATTTTTTGCATCATTGCTCTCTCATTATAAAACTTTGACTCTAAATTCATACCATGTTAATGAAGAGACAACAATGCACTATGGTGAAATAAGAATTACAATTTGATTTTTTTTACTAATTTATGATTATTCTAAATAATTATAGTTAAAATGTATAGAAGCACATATTTTTCTAATTAATTCGAATTTCTTTATAGGAGTGAAAAAAAGTAATTTATGAAATGAATGATTAATAAGTTAAAATTGAGCAAAGTAAATATTTTTGTCAATGATCAAACACCAAAAATTTGTTTAATTTTTTTCTCTCTTTTTATTAGTAAGTTTTATATTAATGTAAAATATTGTTTGGAACTACATCTGTTATATACTTTAATGCCGCTCATTAGCCTATAACCGAGGTGGCAGCCGAATGGTTAGCATTCTTGTCTTCCGTTCAACAGTTCGTGGGTTCGAATCCCCCCTAGGAATGGGTGTTTGTAGTGCTTTGGAATCCACTTTAAGCAGTAGGTCTCTGTCTAAATAGCTTTCGTGTGCCAAAAATGACCATTGAGTGACAAACCAACCATGAACCTATAGATTTATTTCAAAATTTTTTAGCAAATGTGTTTAATTTATTATAGCATGGAAAGTTATTAAAAAGTGCATACGTGTAAAGCAATCCTCACACGAGAATATGTCATTCGTTTAATAATACTCTTGAATTCTAATTAATATTTTATCTAAAAGATAGGATATTAATTATTAGTTGCATAAGTTATGTTGCATTATTAGTTGACTTATCGGATGAAAAATAGAAAATTTGTTTTGAAAGAAAAGTACAAATAAGGCATTTAGTCAAACACATATTTTTAAGCTTATTTTTATTTCTACTTTTTGTAAATTATTTATTTTGAAGTTAAAAATGAAATTAAGGATTTTAAATTATGCAAATAATAATTTTTCTTTTAATGTGAATTTTCATCTGGAAACTCATAACTCAGTCAGTATTTTGTTTAATAACTTCGATTTGATTTAGCAATTATTTTGCTTTACATATTATAGACTTAATCACATTATAAAATTTTTATGCGATATACTCTTCTTGGTAAAAAATTTAACAGAAACCAGAAATTGTCTACATTAATGAAAATGTGTTGTATATAAAAAGAATAGACAATAAATAACACAATATGTAAATAACAAGATACACTTAGGTAGTAAAATGTAATCGTTTGTTAGCTTCTTTTGTGAACTATATTCCTTACTTACAAAGTGGATCGCGAATTACTTCAAATAAAACTTTTGTGTTAAAAAATATAAAAAAGAAATCATTGTAACTATTAAAAGCTTCCTTAAATTGTGCTGAATTCGTAAAATTTGAAACTGCTTAAAATGACTTAAAACAAACATTTATTAAATACTTTTATTGAACAAAAAATTTGCAAAAATCATTTATTATGAATCAAAATGAGCGTTCAAAAATACAATCAATTCTGTCTTAGAAACCGACTGAAAAGAATCTTCATTTTTTTTTTCCCTTCAAAATCATCTGATACTTCACATCATTCTAGTTTCAATTGTGATACAAATTTCAGCTCTTCACATGCAAGGAACCGATTCAAAAGAGCCATTCGAAAAGCATTTGCTCGTTTCCTTTTGTTTTTTTTCTAAATCGAATGGGGCCGCACCTATAGTATCTTGCGTGTATATCAGACTCATTCCACCTTCAAAGACCCCTATAGGGTAGGCCCTATCTCCCAGCTATCTAAGGTTCTATACACACTTACCCTTGTCTCTCTTTCTTCCTCCGGGCACGAGCCTTATTTAGATGGCTGACAGTTCTTGCATCGTCTTCCATTTAAACCAGGTAGTGGAGGAGAAGTTGTGATTTCTGAAGCAGCGCGACAAATAGAAGAAGTCCACTCCTCAACCCACGCACCACCCCTGTTATCGTTGTCATCCTACTTTCGCTGGAACTGGTATATATAGTGTCTTCTTTTAGGTTTATATTTGTCTCCACCTTTCGCCTGCATGGCCACTGCATTTCCTAAGCGGTGCCAAAGTGAAATGAATCCTCATTACGATAAATTCATCCCAGTTAGGCGCCATCTCATGTTAAGAATGTTCTATGGCTTATTTAAATAAGTTCTGTAATCAATAAATTTGCATTTACACTCGTTTATAATCATTTGCAGCGATACGGAACTCAAATCAAAGAAAAAATAGTCATAGTTATTCCAACTAATTTCCATACTTTAATTCTTAATTCATTGTTGAAAAATAGCCGATTGGTTTTACTGAAATAATTATTGTTTGGGTAAACAAAAAAATATTAGTTTTCAAAAAATTTAATGTTTTTACTTGGAATAAAATTCATAAATTTTGTTTTTTATTAATGTCTTCTATCTTTAGTGATTAATAACAGACTGCAACAAAAAAACAGCGAAAGGTTAGCTCTCATAATTAATTATTTCTATTTTTTGAACTATAGATATACTACAAGAACAGTTACAAAGTTATGTATAAGGATGGAAGGCAACCATTAACATTAAATTAAAGAACAAAGTATTTAAGTACTTTCCTTTGTAGCAGCTGCCAGTTTGTTGTTTTTGTTGCTAGTCGAAGACAACCTAATTATTGTTGTCATTAGAAGTTTGATGAAATAGTTCTATTACAAGAGTATCAGTGTGGTTTAACTCAAAACCATTATATATTGTATTATCGTTTTTATGTAAAAAGTCAGGTAAAAGTGTCTTTTTAATCAATGTCTTTACTTTTTAAAAATTATTGAAGCTAAATCTTTTAATTCTTGTGGACTTACTTCACTAGCTCTCTTTCTTTGGAAAAAAAATAGTATTCAAGATATTCACCTTGTAATTAATATTATTTAGAAAATAAAAGTATTTTTGAGGGGGAAAACGTAAATTATTTTTAATGATTTATGGAATATTATAATTTTTCTTCATAATAGAGTATAAATACATGGTTTAAAATGAATTTAACAAAATTATCTTATAAAATACCTATATAAAAATGTGAAAGTGTCGAAAGAAGTGCATACATTGTTAAACATTTTAAATACAAAATGGTGATCTGCAGTAATGTCCTAATGTTTTTGGAAAATATACTTATTTCTAATCACTTTACATTTTCAAGTTGCTTCCGCTTTTAATTTATAATAAATTTTTATGGAAGTTTTTCACTCAAATGTAAAATATTTAATTGTGTAAATAACTGTAGAAAATAATTCAACTTGATATGGAAAAAACATAAAAAAAACTATTTCAAATCAATTTGGGAAGTTAATACATCTATCTATATAAATATTTTTCCATGAGGATTTTCAGGAATTCTTCTTCTTGATTAATCCATGAGAAAGTGATGCCATGTAAGGAATAAAAAATCTTTTTTTTCTAATCCAGTTACCAATTATTTAATAATTGAATTAGATCTGTACTGAAAATTGAAAAATCTTCTTATTTATATTTTACATTTTATAAGCATTAAAAACTAATTTAAAAAAATTTTTTTTAAAAAAGCATTCTGTTTTAATCTTAAAATGATTGCATAAAAATATATATATATAATTATCTTTAATTCAGAAATACTTAAAAAAATAAGGGTACAACTAGCCCATTTTTTAAGCAAAAAACTTACGATTTTTTAAAATTAGTTTAAGAGAGGCTGAATTTTAACTTAATTAAATAAGGAGATTCAGCAAGTATACCAATTTAATTAATAACATAAATATGTTCAAAAACAATCACTAAATATAAAATCCCTCTTTTAGGAGGATAAATTTCAGTGTCATTTCTGATTATAAGTGAAACAAACTCTTACCTTCTGATTTATCTCTACAATGAGGTATAAAATGCAATATCTTATTCACATTTTTGGTAAATTACAAAAATCCTAATAAAATTATTGATTGTAAATAATTATATTTTTAAACTATCAATATAGTCTTAGAAATCCATTTTTTAATATTCCAGGTTGCCTAAAATATATGAATTAAATTCATGAAATCTGTTGTGATCTGTCAGCACATTTCATTAAATCATATTTTCATAGACTTCATAAAAAATAGCATTTTCCCTTAGAATTTAAATATTTTTTACAGAATTTATAGTTTTTCTTTAATATAATCAAGAATAACTCAATACTGCCTGAAAGAAATTTTAATAAAATTCTGAGCTTATATTCAAAGATGTGTTTGTTATAGTTGATTATTGTCGATTTCTTTATCTCTATTTATTTTATTTCAATTTCCCATCTTAAGATGTTTTCCATAGAAATCAAATATTTCCTTCAATTATAAATTTTTGTAAATTCTACTTTCCTCAAATCTCACATATTTTTGAGAAATACGAGTTTTCATATGATTGAAGAATGTCTTTAAGATGTTTAAAGAAAAAATTCTTTAATTCGCACTCCTATAAAAAAAACTCTATAGTTATTCATCAATTCTATTATGCCAATATATTTCATTCAATAAATAGTTATGAAATTTCATTGACTCCATTAAGAAGCAAATATTTCCTCAAACTTCACATAAATTTTTGGTGACTTAAAAAATAGTTTTCCTGATATTTATAAATTTAAACAATTTAATTAGATCAAATTGATAAAATTGCAAAGTGGTGAAACTTTCATAAAAAAAATATTTGTTTTATTTTGACCCTTGATCAAAATTTTAAAATGATTTAATTTTGCTTGTAGATTGTAAATGTGACTAATATTCTTAGAACAGACGGCAGTCCTTCCTAATTTACAATTTATTAATTTTTTCACAGAAATATCATAATTATGTAGTTTAAGCAATACGTATTTTAATGAGAAATATAATGTTAGATCCAGTTTTTAATATTTTCAGTATTTTAAAATTATGAGTTCGTATAAGTTTAATTTAAAAAAATATATAAAATAAGGATTTCAAATTATTTCAAAACAATATGATTTTGGTGAGCTTCTTACTCCGTTTATCAAAATTTACACTAAATTCAAAAACATTATTTACCATCTTAATATGTATGCTGAAGAAAATATGATTTTTAAGGGATGAAATAAAGAAAATGGAAGCATGAAATTTCAAATTTTTATCTTAAGACATGTAATAGATGGAAGAAAAATCGTAGGGAGAGTTTTAAATCTCTTTAAACGATAGATATAAGGATAAATTTATCATAAATTTAATTTTTGAAAATCACTAAGCATACTTAAGAATATATCAAAATTAAAAAAAGAGAAAAAAACATTTAAAAAGATTAAATGCATTTACAAAATGAATCTCAATATCAGTTTAAAACCAGAATTTATTTCAAGTGACAGATACAAAAAGGTTGAATATAAAATATTTACAAAAAAAAAATAATAATAATAATCACTGAATAAAGTAATTCGTATGTTATGGATTTAAATATCGAATGGTCGTAGATCTGAAAATTCATAATAAAAACAGAAAACTTTCAATCTTTAATTCCGATATGATTCACTAACAATCAAACTTTTAACAAATATTGAAAAGCTAAAGTATGAGCTACACCAATCAGTGAATCATAAGCATAACTTCAAAATCTTAAAAATCACAAAAGGAGAAAATATATTGTCAACGATGCAGAGGATTTTAAGTCTTGAAAATATTGTATGCTATAGTCACATCTCCAAATATGTTGTAAAATCATCTTATTTCAATTACCCATTAATTCAACGTGGTTTAAAATTGCGAATCACTATATGTAGGATGCTTTTAAGGATGTTATGTATATCATTAACAATTTCCCATTGTAGAGTTATAATATGCTGTAAAATCACTGAATGAATAAAGAATGAATATTTTCTTTAAACGAGACGCACAGGAGGAACGAAAAAAAAAGCCCTACTTTTTATATTTTTTGATTGAAATCAGGAACTTCTATTTTTTAGGACACTTGCTTTTTCTAGAACACCACCAGCATTTTATACATACGAGCCACAATGCCAAACAGGTGTCAGAGTATAAAAGTTAAGTCCTTGACAATAGAGTTCCGTTCAGAAAATCATGTTAGAAATAAGAATTTAGAAAAGATTTTTAGAAGAAAAAACTTGAAAGATCTGCTAGTATTCTTTAAAAGCTTGGTGGATTAGAAATAATTCCACGTTCATTAATATAATTTCATAATATAATTTCAAATTATGTAAATAGGAAATTATTTTTTCGTGTCCTTTACACAAAGATTAGGATTATTTCAGAACTTTTCAAAGTAACAAACAAACAAAAACGTTTTCATTCATTCTTTTTATGGTTATGTAATCAAGGAAAAGGATGAGTTACACTCAAGATAAAATGGAGTCAATAATCATTATTTGCTGTTATAATTCTCAGGATAATAAATAAACTACCCATCAATATATTTGCATATTTTTGATGTTTTATAAAACAGTTTGAATGAATAGATTGGAAACAACTTTGAAGAACACTCCATTGAAGTTGCGCTGGAGATATATCTCCAATTGTGGATCGTGACCTAAGAACAAAATCTTCTCTCACCTCATGATAAATCCCCAAGATACATCTTTCGAGGCGGCACGTGTGTCAGAGACGAGCACAAACAGAGGACAAAAGGGACCGGGGCACTGTTTGGGTGTCTGCAGAAAGAAGCCAGCGGAAAAAAGGATGCAAGGTGAGAAGCCAAGAGGGCGTAGTGCCAGGCGGACTAGAGAAACAGAGACAAAATCTTCGCGACCATTTCTCCATCCCCCTACCTTTTTGTCCCTCTTTCAGACGTTTTTTCTTCTTCTCTTCCTACCAAGAGGCCCTCCACCGGAAATAGATCAACCGGTACTAGGGAAAACGGCATCTTTTTTTTTTTTATACGAAGGGAAGGACTAAAAAATCATCCCAGTCCATTGCAGAGATGCAGGATCTCAGCGAGTGCCAACTCCTCTGCGAAGAACAAGAAGCCAGCCGAAATGTTGTTGCTCACTGGTGTAAAGTGACGTCCTTACCTTGAGGCCAATTTCGAAAGACAGTCTGCAAAATGTTTTTTAGGTCTTTTAGAGATCGAGTTGCAGTGGGTTTTATTTTAGAAAGCGAGTTTTCCACAGACTGTGCAGAGCACAAGGGGAAAAAAAAAAAAAAAAAAAAAAAAAAAAACTAAACAATTTTCGAATCTCGTTGTCTTCACCGTTACGAAACTTTTTGAAAACGAGGAAGAACATCATAAGATGGATGGGCCTGCTTCCAGAATACCCACAATTGAAGGAATTGTGGCTTGATGAGAGACGTTTTTTGTTTTTGTTGAATTCTAGTGGGCGGAAATATTTGGTATTGTATTTTTGGTTATATATATATATATATATATATATATCCATAAAACCAAAAATATAAAAAATTCCATAAAATATGTTTTATGGTATATTTTCATTTTTAATATAAATAAAATGAAATGTTTACACATATTTAAAAAATAAAAGCTAGCTTAATTTTAATATTTTTAAATATATATTCGATTTATTTGTCTTGTACCATATTTAATAAATGCAAAATATAGTACTTATATAATTTAATTGTTCTTTAAATGTATTTTGTTATAAACACAAAAAGGATTTACATAATTATTTTTCATTCTTTAAACATTGTACTGTTGTAAATTGATTAAGATATAATTGTAAAGACTTTATTATAATTTAAAGCTATATTAAAGCCCTATTATAAAATTTAAGTTATATTTTTTAAAAAAAATATAAGTATTTTTCTAGACAGGTTTTCATTGTTTCTATGCTTTAAACCGGAATGCCAAGCGACTTTTTAAACTTTAAAATTAATAATATTATTTCAAAAAATAAATATTTTTGTTTGCAAATTTTCATTGTTTCTGTGCTTTAAACTGCTTTAAACTTTAAAATTAATAATATTAATTCATTCACATATAAATAAACAAGCCATACAGTTTATAGTAAACTATAATAGCGCAATCATGATTTATTAGTAAAGAAAAACTAAATAACTGAACGCAATTAATATAATAAATATTTATAAATTCTCACACACTTTTTTATGCATTCATATGAAGTAAATTATTAAACTATTTACCTTTTTTCTCCAAAGTTAAGAAATCTCACAACATTTGAGTTACATATTATAGCAGAGTAGTTGATATTTTGAAGAAAAAGATTAAGGATATAATTTTATTGTTATGAAGTAACCACACAATGTAAAACAAATTTTTATTGCAAAGTGAGATTAAATGAATTTTTAATGAACGGAACTTTATTTTCATTTCAAGTCAAAAAATATTTCTTGATTTTCACTACTTTCAATTCGTTCGTGATGTTAATCACAATAAAATATATGAAAAGTATTCGTAGATATATATAAGTGTTATAAGACAAAAACAGAAGTTTATAACAGGTTTTTAATACAAAAGTGTACAAGGTATGACATTCATATAAAAAATACTTTTAAATAATCCCAAGGAAAATTTTATTATTTATATTGGATTTATATCACAATACCTCAAGGTGGAAGGTTCCAAATTGATACTGCTCATGGTTAGGCAAGGTAGTATAAGTTTTGCTTTTCTGTATGCACTACTTTAAACTTGTGATATGGATGTGTTTTAGTTTTGAGACTGTATAGACAACCTGAGGAGCCTGAGACTATAGTACTGTACACACAACCCTAGAGATTGAGGCTATAGTAAGGCATTTTAATGTCCACTGCCTAAACATCCAGAAGGAATTCTTTTATAAATAATGGGCCGTATTCCAATATCCCAAGGGAGGAAACTTGAAAAATTCATAAGCATCATCAGACATGCATTCATAAGTGCAACATTCTTCTTTCGTTATTCAGCAGTGGCTAGGATCGAGCTCTAGACCTTCCGCTTAGTAAAGTAATATCCAATCATTAGACTATGACAAAGTCTGGAGCTTGTATACAAGAAAATTATCCTGTTATAATCGAACACTATTTCATGTTAATAACTGCATTTAAATGTTTTAATTGTTTCGATTACAATGTTAGTCCCTGAAGACTCTCAAGCACTTACTCCGACAGAAATGCATGTTGAAGGAAGAAATGAAACATATGTGTCAAGTTGTACAATGTTGACTGGGATTGAACCCGGAACCTTCCGATCTAAGCTCATGGGAGCATTATTCTGCTAAGTTGAGGCAGTGTTGAGAAAAGTATAGTTTATGATGCGTAAATTAGGTTTGGTGTAAATTAAAGGCCTCTAAGACTGTATGAATATGTTGTCAATGTTAACAAGATTTTACAATCGCCTTCAACTGATAAACAATCCAAAATATATATCAAAAAATCTATATCAGACACCGCTGTAACTATTTAAAACTTTTTAAATGCAAAAATTAAATTATGGTACAAATTTAAGCCTGTCAATATTTATATAAATCCATATATTGCAAAGTTATTTTAGGTCTTGAGTAGTATTATACCCATTAAAATACTGGTTTTCATTTTCTTCGAGAAATTTAAAATCTTCTCATCCATTGATAATGCACAGAAAAAACCAAATAACGTAGACATAAGTTATAAAGAGATAAATAAGTTATAAAAGAACAGTGACTCGAAGACACAAAATAAAAAAAAATATTAAAAAATATAAAAATTATGGTCCATTTACTGCAGACTGGCATCAGTGACTCCAAACGGTGTTGACTATAACTTCATCGATTTGTAAAAGAAAGAAATTTAAGCCTAACACCTATTCTCGTTTTACAGCAGAAAGGGGGGGGGGCGGAAGTTACCGCTGCTGTAGGTCAGCGAAGCGATATTAGTCAAACACTCACCTCTTTCAAAACATAACCACCTAGTCGCTTTACCTGTGTACATCAGCAACAGGTATTCGGTCATTGCACATTAGATACGCATTAGTTGAGTCTGTGCTTAGAATGGAGGTGGGGGTGTACGAGAAAACCATTTCCCCTTTCTTCGACTTTTTGTTAAGAATTGTAACCTTTCCCCCCTCTTTCTACCCTTTCAGTTTTCACGTGTGAAATGGAAGCAGAAAACATTTTTTTTCCTTTTTATTTGCTTAAAGCGTGCGTGGGTGTAGAGGAGATTCTTCACTCGAATATGAGGTTCCAATTCTATCCGTATTCGTCTTGGAAGATGAACCGGGCTAAGTGAGCTTCATTATTTCGGCTACGGGCTCCACTGGTCAGCTTATACCTGTGAATCGTTCATAACGAATGCTGAAAACGATGCTCAAGGCAGAGAAGGAAATGAAAATTGGTAATAACTGTTAAAGGGAAAGGCCTTCGAGCACCTTAATATAAGGGTTATTTTTCTCTAGTGAGATAATACTGCTGATCTAAATTTAAGTTTACTTTGAAAAAATATTAATAATATATTATCCTTCCCAATTAATGGATCTACAAAAAATTAAATGAAAAAATCTTTTTTTTTCAAGAGAAAATATTACCCGAGATATCTTCTATATTTCTAAATACGAATGTTAAAATCAACTAAAAGAGCCATTGAGATTCTAGTAACATGTTGCAGCCAGTTTATGTTCATTGCATTAGCAACAGAGAAATGACTCTAAAAGATTTTTTATCATACAATATTCCACTACCAGCACACAATTTTAATTACTTGTTAATTTGACGCTGTTAATTTGAGGGTTGCTTTAGTGTTAAATATGCATATAGAAAATTTATAATTAGCAATGCTAGCAATTATAATGTGCTATTTTTCGTCAAAAACCTAGAACACTTTCATGAAACAATATACTAAATTTATGCATTTTTTTTATAAGGAAAACATTTTTGTTACCTTAATTTAATTGATAAGTAAATAAAATTGTCAGTGTTTTACATTTTTATAGTTTAAGGAAGCAAATTTTGATTTCTTATTTGTATGTTTGCAAAATAAATTATACATAATCCGATGATATAAATATTTTGGAGTTGCGAATTTGAAACTTCAAAACTTTTTCAAAAGAAAAATGTGGAGAATAATGAGCATTTTTTTTTCAAATATAGTCAGAAAAATATATATTTTGAATATAATCATGAATTTCTGTAACTATAGTTCATGGCTGGTAACATTTAGTGTTAGCTGCGTAATTTAACTCATCTTAACAATGTTAAAAAATTTTTTATTTGTTATTATATATATATATATATATATATATATATATATATATATATATATATATATCAAAAACTACTCATTAACGTTAAACACGTTTTATATGCACACGTGTCTAACTTAAAAATATAGCAAATATTACATATAGTTAATTAATCGTGTGAACATTTCTGCTGTTATATATTCTTTCAAAGGTCATGTCGTTTTGGTCGATTAGGCCATCATTTTCATTTCCTGAAAATAATGAGTTCAAGTCCCACTTTAATCTAAGATCCGCCGTGTTTAGTAAAGGCTGCTGGAGTAATGTTAAATAGGCCGTGGTCCCAATGTCTTCCAAGTGAAATGATATCTCTGACTGTAATAGAATCTCAGCGTTTTGGGATCTGGTCTTCTAATTGGTCCGTACTTCTAAATTACGAAGATCACAATCGATAGTTTCCATGTAACTCGTAGAGCTCAACTCTAGGAGCAGGGAAGTGCGTACACATACTATTATAAATTAATTATTCAATACATGATAATCTAATTTAAGTATACTATTGTATTTACAAAAAATACTGAATTTTTTAAATATATGTACTAAATCAAGCCCAATTAATGTTATTTTTAATATTCTGTTAGTATTTATGATTGTTCTTATGATATTCGATCAATAATGAATTGTTTCATGAAACAATAAATATGTAGAAGCTGTTTCCTTCAACGCGAACCACCTTAAAGCAATTTAAAAGCACCAGATCACGTTTTGCTTTCGCATCCATTTAAAACGAGCATGATGTAAAACTACTTTTACTTCCGTGAGTCCGGTCCCCTGTTTGGGCCTGAATAATGTCACTACGCCTCACTCAATATGGATCCACATTCCTTCATGTCCAGAGCAGAAGGACCTAAGGGATGTTCGCACGCAAACTGACCCCGACATTCTCCCGCCTCCCACCCCCTACCAAAAGAAGAAAAAAATGATTCTCTATATTGCTTGGAAATGAATGTTCGTGGGGTAAAATACTTTAGGAGACAAAATTGTTATGCATGAAAAAAAATCTGCATTACGAAGTAATTTATTCTACTTTTCCTTCTTTGGTCCCTCACAACAGCTTGCATTTATAGAGGAATCTGCTCCAGTATGTATTTTACAGAAAGAAAAATATATAACACCCCAGAGAATATTTGTTGAGGTTTTTAATCCACAAAAATTTATTATTCAATAAGAATTCTAGAAAATAATGTTTCGATGTAACGCTTTACATTTGAGATAAAGACAATCGAGGAATAATGAGAACACAAGAAATTTTATGTAAAAAGGGTAAATAAACAAAAACAAAATGATTAGAAGGCTTAAAGGTAAAAGAAAGCTAGGATAAAATGAATTATTAAGTACTCGCCAAATTTGTATACTTAGTGTTTGAGTTTTTAATTATTACAAAGTTTTCTTTCCATGAGAATAACGTTTAATTTTTATTCCACAAATTATAACTATTACCAAAAATTCATGAATAACACTCTTTTTGTATCTCATTTCAATTCAAATTCATTTTTATTCACACTCGTTTCACATTAGTTTCGATTTTAAAACGCAATTGAACATGTCAAAATTTTATAAGTTTAAAGATTTTAGGTTTCTTATTTATGGATCATGGAAAGTTAACATAAGCTAATTTGCATGTTAGAAAAATTTTATTTTTCTATGTTCTTATAAATTTTTCTAACGAGATGGATGTCTCTAATCTCGTTAGAAAAATTTATAAGAATTGTTAAAAAAAAAAGGATAATGTTATTGGAAAATGATCAAGAAAAGTAAAAGCAAAATTTATTTTATCTATTTGATAATATACATATTATCAAAAAAATTGAGTGCTGAAATAAGATTAGTGTTTTCCATTATCCTTCCAAGATTCGGTAGATGTACCTTTCATACTTTAAGATTTGGAATTTTGAAGATGAATTTATTCATGATTCTGCTTATTACCAACAGAAAGGAAAATTCTTAGATATCTAAATAGGCAAAATATAAACTTGATATCCTCTTTATTTTTTCAGAAATAATGGAATTCAAGAAAAAGATTATTCTTTTTAAAACAGAATAAAAAAGAATTTTATTTCAATGCTTCTACGAACAATTTTAGGGCTTTTAGGAATGATTATGCAATAAACAGTACATTTCAATAAAACTATTTCCGATTCTTGAAGAAATCATAGTTTTTTATTCTTCGTTAGCTATGCTAAGTATCTTAAATTCTTAGATGTTAGATTTGTTTTTGCATATGAACGAAAATATCGAATGCTTAAATTTTTATTAGATATGGATTCGAAATAATCAAGTTAGAATATTCAGAACAACTTATCTGTGTTAAAACTAAGTGATTTGAACCTCACTCTTCTTATTATTCCTTCATTACTTAAGAAAATCTGCTAGATTCTAGAGCAAATTACATTGAAAAACGAATTCTCCAAGGCATTTATTATTCACAAAAACAATTAAATAGTGTTAATAAGATGCTTTCGAATATTTTTCTGTGTGCTTTTAATGGCTCTCATCTGAAGACCGTTGAAATCGTCAGTTATCTCTCGAGTCCGGCCAAAAAATAAGAGCTTGTGTTTTCCGCTTTTTCTTGCAAAAACCCACGAAATCAGCACACCCATTTTTGTCGGAAGACTCGATAAAAGTCAAACTTCCGTCCTGAAAGCATCCGGTGGACGTTAAGAAAAAGGTCACCTCGAAAATTGTGCTGAATCAGTGAATTTCTGACTTTCCTTTTTCCAGGTGGATACGTCATCACAAACTTTCACAACATCTTTTCGACTCTAGGAAGGCAGGAACTTGGAGAACAGTTCCTGACGTTTCGAAAAAAAGATGACCAATAAGGTTCAAACACGTTTAAATTACTGAGAATTCTTTGTTTCAGGGTGCTTGAGACTTCACACTGACTTCATAATTGCGGAAAAAAGTGGAGAAATGACTGCATTTGTGAAGCAAGCGTTGCTATCCGTTTATTTCCTGTCTATTTACTGAAACATGAAGTAATAGAGGAAATATATGCATGCTGTGACATTGTTAACAGCTTAATGTATCAGTTTCTTCCACATTTATGATAAATACACTAAATTATATTTCAAAATTTTCAATAAAAAAGAGAATAGCATGACTTAGAAAAAGAATAATCTTAAGAATATTCTGACCGTGTTTTGATGCAGATCTATGGTTCTGTATCACTTTAGAAGGTAAAAAAAAAGGATGAAAAATATGAGATAATAAAATTATAAGCTTTACAATAAATTTTAAACAATTAGCAAATATTTTTAGTTTTTTTAGTAATAAATATTAGAGTTGTTAGATAATATGACACATCTGCAATTCAGGATTAGTTGTATTGTATCATTAGTTTTGTTAGTATTGCACAAAAATAATTGCAATATTCATTTTACTATTTTCCATTAACGTTCATTAAATAGACATGTGAAAAATAAATTGGAAGCTTAAACATTTTTTTTATCAAAAATATATTCCAGGCTGAAATATATGCCAAAATAATACTATTGCTTGCATCATAAATTCACATAGAGAAAAATTTAAAAATGGAACAAAATATTTAAAGATATGAAATACGTAAGAGAATAAATTAAGAAAACTTTCTTAGCTGAATAAGGCTATTTTAGTCAAGTGTTTTTAATATTCCATTCTTGAAAAAAAAATTCTAGTTGAATTATATTCCTATAGTTTCATCAGTTGTTTTACAATGAATATTGTATGTTTTATTGTGATTATTTCATGATTTTTATAAATTACTTTTTATTGTTTCAATTGTATGTGAAACTATAAAAATACTAAAATATAATGTTACAAGTTGTTTTACTGCAATTATTGTGTTCTAAAATACTTATTTTGAAATATTTTATGCTTTTTTGAATTGTTCTCCATTATAAGAAAACAGATGATAAAAAAAAACTTATTATTCATTAATAAAACCTAGTAAATTAAAATTGAATTTTTAATAATTTTTGAGAAATAAGGAATTTATTTTTTAATAAATAACTGATTCATTTATAAAGCAAAATCTGCGTTTTAGAAGTTTTACTTAACTACATTAAAAGAAGTTGAGTAAAATGGGAAAAATCCAAATATTTTGAGAGTAATTTTGATCCATTCTCTATTGTGGACAAAGATTAATGTAGAAAAAACATTTTGGATTCCTAAACAAATGTTCATTGTTCAATAATTTTTTTTGAAAAAAAAATTACACTAGACAATGAACTGAAAATGACCCAAGTTAAATTTCCTTCACGGATGTTTAAAAATATTCTCTTTGTTCTTTAAGAAACTGCAAAAGTAATTCTTTTTAGATTACTTTATTTTATTTTAGGAAATAACAGGGAAAACATTAAATTGATTTGGTATTATTTAAAATAAGGCTTTATAAAACAAGTCAGAATAGTTTGCCGCTTTGAATCATTCCAAATACATGAAGTCTTCTAGTTGGGTGAAGAATTGAATCTAAACCATCCCACAATCCACAGACAATGATCGATATTTTGAATTTGTGAATTATTATAGACACATAAGAACTTAATAACAGCTATTTTCATTGAATTATAATAAATATAGTGAAAAACTAATATGAAATAAGAATAGTAGACTCAGTAATTACAAGTATTTTGAATTTGTGGATTATTATAGACACATAAGAACTTAATAACAGCTATTTTCATTGAATTATAACAAATATAGTGAAAAACTAATATGAAGTAAGAATAGTAGACTCAGTAATTACAAGTATTTTGAATTTGTGGATTATTATAGACACATAAGAACTTAATAACAGCTATTTTCATTGAATTATAACAAATATAGTGAAAAACTAATATGAAGTAAGAATAGTAGACTCAGTAATTACAAGTATTTTGAATTTGTGGATTATTATAGACACATAAGAACTTAATAACAGCTATTTTCATTGAATTATAACAAATATAGTGAAAAACTAATATGTAGTAAGAATAGTAGACTCAGTAATTACAAGTATTTTGAATTTGTGGATTATTATAGACACATAAGAAGTTAATAACAGCTATTTTCATTGAATTATAACAAATATAGTGAAAAACTAATATGAAGTAAGAATAGTAGACTCAGTAATTACAAGTATTTTGAATTTGTGGATTATTATCGACACATAAGAACTTAATAACAGCTATTTTCATTGAATTATAACAAATATAGTGAAAAACTAATATGAAGTAAGAATAGTAGACTCAGTAATTACAAGTATTTTATGGATAAAAAGTTTACTATGGAATCAAAACTATTCACTTATATTACTTAAATTCAATCTTGTTATTTTAAGACAGTATTTGATTTCATCACGATTATTTTTAGTGTCGTTTACATTAATTTCACATTTGTTTAATTTGACATTTATTGTAATTATAAATTTCTTTGTGGGTTAGTTTTAGAATACTATTTTAGAAATTATTTTCTAAAAAGAAAAAAAATCCGAAGTAAGGATTTTATGTAAAATATGAGCTTATAAAATATTTTTTTTATTAGCATCATGGTTTCATGAAAATCTAGTATTTTGAAAATAAACTTCAAGCATTTCAACAATTTAATATTTCTTAATTATTTTTAAAACAATTTCAACTTTAGACAAATAAGACAAGATCACTGTCTAAAAATTAACTTCACACATTTCACATAAAATTAACTGCACACACACATTTCTAATTTTCGAATTATAATCTTCATTACTAGTATCAAGTCTTAACTTTAAAAAGTTGTAGACAATTTAAATTTGGGAAATTTTGTGTAAATATTATTTTATTTATAAAATTTATAACTTATTTTTGGAAGTGTACTATTTTTCAAATAATGAAACAAAATTAGAATCATAGATTTTAGTGTCGCTATAGAATTATGAATAATTATGAGATACTTCCATGACAAATTAGTTGTGACATTCTCATTTAGTAAGTTTTTTTTTTATTTTAGTGTAATTTTTTGTCATTTTATTTTTTTAAACATAGGAGGCAAACTGTATAGAAATATGTAGGTATTATATCAATAAAGCATCTAATAACAAATTTACTAAAATGGTTAATATTTTAGAATTTAAAAATTAATTTAAAAAATTTTAAAACTATTTTGATTTATTAATTAAAAGTATAACTCTAGCTTATTAATATTATATCCTTGAAAAAATAAAATAATTTTAGAAACATAAATAAGATTTTTAAATTTTCTAAAAATATGATCTCTTTGCCAAATTTTTTTCCTTAATAATAACAATTTTTTCTTTTGATTAATGCTATAAACATGCATTCAAACATTCCAAGCGAATGAGTATATCGGAAAAGTAAGAAAAAATTGAATAATAAATAAACTTACCTCTTTTCATTGTAAGTAAATTATTATATTAGTAACGCATGAAATGTATTTAATCTTTTGGAGACATCATTAACAAATTGCCCCTCTTTCAACTTTATAGTTATGATTCTTAAGTTGTTTTTATTGTTCCTATTAACGATCAACACAAATATCAGAAAACTATTGGGTGGAAAAAACACTTCTCAAGTACCACAAGCAATGATGCAGCACCCGTGTAACGCGCGTGTTGTTGGCGTCACACATGGCTGGCCACGCAATTTCAAATGGTTTATATGAATTGAGCATTGTTCAATTACAATGTTTTGTAGGATTTTGTTGCGTAATTTCTTTTTCACATTCTAATTTGTTAATCTGAAACATGCTGGCACGTGTATTGGCTGCACATGAAGTAAATACTGTCTATCTACACGCTACTGTCCATGATGAGTTGTGAAACGAGTTGACATTTTAGATTTATCTTACTTGAAATGAGATATGTATTGAGCAATATTCTTTGTAGTGTTGTAGCAGAAATGTTAACATTGGCTAAAAAAAAATTGTGTTGAAAATTCACGGAATAGATTGCTTTAAAAGTAAATTCTATTTAAAAAAAGTTTTTTATAAAAATTAATTTTTATCGATATAAAAATTAGAGATATATGTATGTCCCACACACACGCAGCAATTTTTTATATGAATTAAAGAAATAATTCTTAACAAAATTCCGATGGCAATTTCAAAGAAATTATATGCACTGTTATAAGGAACAATATTTTTTTTAATATTTAAATTCTTAATAAACAACGCTGGAAGCTTTTAATGATGATAAAAAAGTTGGATTTTCTATTAATAAATGGATCATATGTATAGAAAATGTAATAAATATTTAATTTATTTTTTAATCAATTAAAATATAAAAATTTGATTTTATAAAAAAAATAACTATTACTAATTACTTCTTGAGATAAGGTATAACTTTTCAATTCATAAATGGCTAATATATATATATATATATATATATATATATATATATATATATATATATAGATAGATAGATAGATGTATGTATGTATGTATAATATGTAATTTATTTTTTAATCTATTTTGTCATCATATCCCGTAGAAGAGATATAAATAAGATAAATTAAATCTATTTCAGTATAAGCAACAGAAATTATTGAACGCAAAATTTAAAATTTTGATATCATTTTAACGAAGTTTTTAATCAATTTATATCATAAACAATGAAGACACAGCTGAAATTTCTTTGGCATAGACTGAATTAATTATTTTAAAAATTTAAGTGAATAGAGGGTGGAAAAAATATCCTATAAAAATTTTCATTATTACAAATAGATTCATTTTAACAAAAATCGCACAAATTTTGTTGAATTTCAGGTAAAAACATGAAAATAACTTCATTAAACTTTAAATTATTTTTAACATTAAGCAAAAATTAAATAAGCAAACAATTTTCATCCTGGAAAAATAATTTTTCACCAAAAGTCAGAGCAAATAATTTTTGAATGACCAAAAAAGATTTCCTAAGGAGAGATTAATTTTTATAACAAGTATTCATAATAATCTTCATCTCATTTTAATGTGTTTTTTTTTTCAATAAAAAAATCCCTTAAAACAGAGAAGCCACTTCACTGAGTTAAATAGTCAAGTTAATTAATAATAGCACGAATAGCGTGCAAAAAATTTCGATATTAAAAAAAATTCCTTCATTAAAAAATATTTTAAGCAGGAAAAAAGTCATTAAAGATTAAAACTTTTAATTTAATTTCGTAATGAGACGTGCGAGCTTGCTTTTATACAAAAAAAGAAAAGTATTGATTGAAAAAGCTTAGCATCAGAGAAATTGGGAAAAAAAAAAAGAAAAAAAAAAAGAAAATTGAAACCATCAACTTAAAAAAAAGAAAGAAAAACGTTTGTTGAAAATATTTTTCATATATGTTAACAAATTTTTAAAATTTTAATAATATATTTTTTTATGTTCAATTTTCTCTTGCATCTTGGCATTTTATAGAATGTAATAATCTGAAACAACTCACATAAAACTATAAAAATTTTTGAAAAATATTTTATTGAGTAAAATTTTGAAAAAATAAAATAATATTAAATTGAGCGTTTTAATCATTAAATAATTCTTGAATAAGAAAAATAAAATAAGTCTGAATTAGAATGCTACTGGACTTAATGCATACATAGTTTTTTCAATAATTAATATTTGTTCTTATAAGAAAAATTGAAATACATATATATATATAGGAAATATCAATTATTGAAATAAGTAATTTAAGCTAAAAAATCAGATGTTATTCAAATTTCAGAGCCTTTTGCCATTTGCGAAAAACATAATTCTATAGTGCTTAATCTTCTCAGTTTAATTTTATGGTAATTCCGTCACTAATTTATTAAATCACAGCTTCCATTACTTTTCAATCTAATAAAAACTAATTATTATTAATTTTTTAAAATGTTATATCACTATATGCATACTTGTTTACAAATAAAAAAATTCACAAATTTGTTTAACTACTTACACTCATATTTATATTTACAAAATACCCAGTGTTTATAATTCAAACAAGTAATTAATAACAAAATAGCAAAAATGTAATTCGAATCCAAAAAATACTGATTGAATTTATTTATGTTTTCAGTTATTCACGTATTAATCCTACATAAACATTGAGATTTAAATTCATAAAATGTTGAATTAAGTTAATAAACTTATTCCACAAATTGATCCATAATAATGCCAAGTCATCAATTTGAAAACTTAATCACATATGACTCATACCTGAAATATAAATTTTTGGATTTATAAAGTAACAATGTATAGAACGAATTACATTAATATTTTTAATTACCACTAACCAGGAATTGAGAAATCTCGATATTTCTGCCTTTCTTTATATTTTTAAGAATATATCTATAGCCATCTATCGCATTAGAATCAGGTTCAAATAAAACACGATGGATATTATATACACATACCATACACAAGTATTAACCTCAATTGACCACCTCAGGTTCTTTTAAATTTTTGTTTTAAAATTTCTTTAAGGCAATTCTACGAAATCGAATTTTAATTCTTTCTATGCTTCATCATCCCTTTGTTTGGCTGCCTGTCAAATAATGGCAGACATGTTGAAGACGGGTGTAGGATAAAAAATATTAACTATATATATATATATATATATATATAAAGAGCATTTATCATAAAATAAGATGAAGCTGAAGCAGTTAAACGTATAAGTATAAAAATTATACATCATTGGCACTTCATAAATCACTTGTCTGAAAATGGCGGTAAGAATGAATCGAATAGGATCTCAAAAAGTGGATCGAAACAATATTTCAAATTTAGAAACCAGAAACGAAAACCGAAAAGCAGCTGGACTAATTAATAAACCATTTTGGATGCGTGGCACTTGTTTTTGTGGAAAATTCCGCCCTCCACTATCGTACAGGGTGTCAGAATCAATAAAAGCAGTAGCTGCCATTGTGTGTTGGCGTGATTTTTTTTTTTTTTTTTTTTTTTAAATGAAAGACGGTACACAGAATTTTCTCCTTTTAACTAAAATAAATGGAATGTTATCAGAGAGAAAGAGAATCATTCAATAGTTCGGCGTTCAACCCTGATTAATACCCATGTTCAGTGTTTTATAATGAAAGCCGAGCTAATTATTCTCTTCAGATTTGCAAATTGTGAAGCAATTGAGCCATTTATCATTACTAGCGGCTCTGGCGCTCGGAAGGAAAAAGTTTTATGCTCGTAGTCTCAAACCTTATTTTGTTCAAATTGCTTGAGAATGTAACGATGGCGTTTTTGATCATTTTACTGATTATTTAAAACGGAGCTTAAAAATAAAAAAAAAGAAATTTGTTCAAAATTGGTAAAACGATTTGAGAGGTAATTGCAGCACCAATTTACACCTTCACTTTCATATTTAATTTGATGATATTCTATATCTGCTTAAGAGAAAAAGAAATAATATTTGCGCTAGTCAAGAGAAGAAATAATATATTTTCCTACTGTGCTTCAACACCTTTCAGTAAAATTGAATTGTAATAAAATGTAAAAGAATCCCAATGATTATTTTTCAATAATTTTTAAAGAGAATTATTATTAAATATCAATAAATCTTTCTTTTAATGATTTATTCATATTTATTAACATTACAAAAAATTGCCTTATGCATATTTTTGTAAACAATCAATAGTGAACAATTTTATATATAATTAATGAACTCTAAAATTAATTATAATTGAGAAAATCAATTTCATAATTATATTTACATGAAGAAAACAATGAAATTATGTACGCAAAATTAAAATATAAAGTTATTTTAATCATGAAATTTCTTTTAATGGAAGATTTTTGATGATAAGAAAATATACTGTATATATGCTATCATGTAAAAATATTTTATTTTTATGGAAATAGATTCAATAAAACATAAAAAGTTTAAATATCTTTAAGAAAAATTATTATTTTAAATGATTAAAAACATTATAATGGGGGATATATAGAAATCTAAAAAAACTGATTTTTTGTAAATATTAGACTTTTCACAGTTAACTCACATTTTAATCTCTTTTTTTTTTAGCCACTATGTAGAGATATTCAGGTCGAAGAGGGGATAAAAGCAGACATCTGTGTGTATTGGTTTTATATTTCTCCTATTTATTTCCTCCCGGAGTTATAGAATCCGGTGAAACGGTGAAAAACCGCAATTGAGATCGTATAATTTATAGGTCACATTCCGTATTTAGTACAACATATTTAGTAAGTTATAGTTATTTATTTAGTTTTAGTGCTGATTTAAGCAAAAATGAAGACAAGATTACTAAATTTTTTAAACAATGAAAAAAATTTTAACTTACTTCAATATTGATGTTAAAACCACTTTTTAAAGATGATATCTTTAAAGATGATAAAAAGACAACATTTTGAACATTTTAAAATAACAGAAAATGAGCAATGTAAAACTTAAATAAATTTTTTCCAGTATTTTTTAATTAGAATCTTTGGGGGACAAATTTTCCATTATTAGTCGCTTAAACTAGATTTGTTTCATTGGGTCAGCACCAATAATATGTTGGTATGAATGTTCATAACGTAAATTAAATAAATATACTGTTTGAATCAAATTATATTAATTTTTTTAACTTTTCTTTACGAAGCCTTAAACTTTAAATATTACATTTGTATATGATATGTATAATATTTATATTGGAAATTAATAGGTATGAAATTTTATTTGTTCTTTGCTGAAAAAAGAATAACTGTGTCACTTTTATATTTTAATAAATTTTAAAGTAACAGAAATAATACTTATCAATAACAATTTAAAAGAAACGATTTTTAAAAAACATTAAAATTAAATAATGTGCGAATTTTTAAATATTTGGTTACTTTGAAACATACAGCGATTATTTTTAAAATATTTTTGACTCAATTTTTTGATTAATAGGAATCTTAAAAAATTTGTTTTACTAATTAATTAAAAGTGAGATTGATAACTAATGTAACATGATTTTGTACATGAGGATACATAAAACTAGAATAAAATTAATCATTCTTATTTTTTATATATATCAAAGCTAAATACATCTACAAGAAGCTATACAGTAGCTAAATAGTAGTATACAGTAGCTAAATAGTAGTATACAGTAGCTAAATAGTAGTATACAGTAGCTAAATACATCTAAACATATTATACTACTATAAAAACACATTTTAATTTATGTTGAATTTTTGAAAAAGTTGTAAAATATATAAAAATATTAAATTAAATACACTTATTGTGGCCATTAATTTTACATTTTACCTTAATTCATTTAAATAAGGTAAAATGTAAAATTAAGGGGTTTCTTAAGGTTGGAAATTAAGATAATTTATTTATTAGTTTAAACATTTTACCAATACATCAATATAACTACAAATACTTAATATTTTAGAAAAATAAAATAATTAAAAATAAGACAACTAATATTGCAAATAAAACTAGAAATATTAGGTTTCATTTTTTTTTATAATGAAGCAGTTTAAAATTTATTAAAATTTCAAGAACTAGAAATGTTAAAATAAGATTCGCATTATTTTGTTGCTTGGTTCTCTTTCAAAGATGCTTCAAGCTATAATTTACATTATCATATATATATATATATATATATATATATATATACTATAATTTTAAGTTTATATGTAAATTTCTATGATTTATTTATACCATATTGAATATTTAAGAAATCCTTTTTCAGTTTATTTGAAGTTGATATTTCTCTCTTTCTTGTTTGTTAAATGAAAAAAAAATCTTTTCTTTAAATAAAAAAATTAAGTAAATAAGAATAAAAATTTCAGAATTGGAAGATTTAAATCTATGATCACTGCACATGGCTTATAACAAAACCATCATTTATTTCAGATAGATTCTAAGTGTTCATTTCAAAATAAGTATACGATATTTTTCGAAATATTTATTATGTAAAACAAAACTTCCTTTTTGTACATTAATTTTAATTAAAACTTGAATAACTATCATCCTTATAAAATATATTTAGATTAAATTAATTACTCCTCCTTTAATATTTCAAATACTCCAATAAAAAAACATTTTAAAATCTTTAATAGTAATCCATGATTATAATAACTTTAAAAAATCAACATATACAGTGTTAAGCACTTTAAATCCAGTGCTTAAAAGTAATTTCTTAATACAGTTTAAAAGAATCATGCATATGATTACTGAATAATAAAATCAGTTGACATGTAATTTTAACTAAGAGCGAAATTGTGGGAAAAATTCTTCTTAATTTCAAATACAAAAATTTAAAATATGTATGTAATCAAAACTAAATGTATACAATGTCGACCATTCTTTATTAACTAAATTAATTTAACGACTGATTATATTCATAATGTTTTCTTAATAATATTGTTAGTTATTCAATTCTTATACGTAGCTTAATTTTCAATTATTATGTAATGAAATGTATTAATAAAGCAAATATAAAAATAATATAGTTCCTTAATTATTATTAGATTATTTAGATACATAAATACATAGCAAAGTCATTTTCTAACTTGTTATTCAGTTTCGAAGTATATATAAATTGTAATTTTACATTTCTTAACATTAGTATATAAAAATACATTTTAATCATTACATATTGAAAATCTTACTATGAACATTATTTAATAAATTATTATATATATGATCTGCCAATAACAAATAAATGTATATTGAGAAAAATGGATATAAGTTATATATTATTTATATATATTTTGTTTTAAACTGTACTTAAAAGTAATCTGATTTTTTCTTTATATGAAACTAAACAATTTAAAATAATATTATATGGAATAATATTTGTGTTTCTGATTAAATTACGCAATTTAATTATTATTGAATTTAAAGTGTATTTAAATATATGACAATTTTTTTATCATAAATAAAATATTAACACTATATTATGAGAAGTAATGTGCTTCTATATCGGCTATAAAACTAGTCATGGATTTAAAATAGGATCGACTCAATTCTATGAAACTTAAATCAAAAGAAGAAATAGTAAAAATTTATTTGCATATATTACGAAAAAATATGCAGTTTTACAATGACAAAAACAATGTCAATAATTTTTGTTATTATTTGAAATAAAAAAAATACGAATTTTTAATTTTTAAATAGACCCCTCTTTCATACACGTGGTTTATGGAAGTTGACAGTAAGTGGCATTTTTTTTTTATCATATATCGAAAACGGAAGTAAAAATAAATTGTGAAACATTAAATAGTGTAAATGTACATAAGTTAAGAGAATATAAACTTGGTTAGGAAAAATAAATTTCTCTGATATAAATCAAATTATTTATGAACATGCATAAAAAATAAACAATAGTCTTACCGTTAATCAATCTCTTCCTAGGTTGTGGATTTTCTTGCTTCCTTCGAGACATTGCAGCAAGAAGTCATTTGTTGTGCAGAATAGAACAAAACGTCGTACCAAACGATAATTAAAATTGGGAACAAAAAAAGCTAAAAATTAAAAAATAACTAAAAGAAAAAATGAAACTAGTTCCCCGTACTAGATGTCCAGGAGCGCTGTCTTTACATTTTTCTCCGCCTGTTTTGCGGAGGACGAGACTGTACTCCAAACATCATGTCCGCCCCCAGTGCATGCTGGGAAAATGACGCCGGCTCAGCGGCTCGCTTCAGAACGTTCTCTAATATTTTCCCGAATTTTTCCAGTTTTTTAGGTCTCATGATATTTTTTTTAAGATCATAATTATGTGTTAATTTTTCAATTGAGTGTTTCTGAGTACAATGATATGCAAGAAATGGCAGTCTGTTTTCAAATATCAAAAGAAATAGAATTAGGCTTAGCTTAGTTCTTGAATACTTGACTTGTTTACGTTATTGAGGGAGGAGTTACAAATTGCATGAGTTTGAAGAGCAAGCTTTTTTTTTTAAAGAATCAATTAGAGTTTTCTTAGAAATAAAAATCCAGTTTGTATTTTGGAGAAATGAAGCTTCTTTTAATTATTTATTGAATTGTTATCTTTTTTAGAAGGTAGACATAATTTCCTTTATTAAAACTTGTTATTTTCTTTCATTCGGTAAAATGACTAGCTTTTTAATCGAATACTTCTTTATCGGAATTTTGACTAGGAAATATTTCAAGTTTTCCTTCTGTTCTACATTAATTGACTAGTGATAATTAACAATAAATTTTTGTATAAAAGAGAATCAATATTCATGGATTACAAACAAACCGTTCAGCAAATGTAACATTTCTTCGAATATCTCTAAATAAATTGTCAGAATCCCATTTTCAAGTGGGTTGAGGCAATTTTTTTCGGTTTAAATATCCTTAAAAATGAGAAATAACAAAAACGAAATTCACAGTTATAATGAAACACAACAAACACTTCTTCGATGAAAAGCTAATCAAAACAGTCTTTTATTTCCTGAAGCAGCAAATATTCCAGTTACGTATTCACATAATGCACTTTAACGATCACCAGTGAAGATGTGTTTGAAAAAAAAGGAAACGGAATACCGAAACCAAAACAACAAATACAGCGCACATCAATGCTGACCAGAATCGACGAAAACAGTTCTTTTTTCCTCGGCGAAGAGTCGCAGTGCACGCCGGTCGACGATCGGTCGGGGCGCCGTCCGTGAAGTCTTGTGCGGCGCGCTTAGCTCGCGAACCAACTCTACTCTGGAAAATCTCCGCGTTCTCTTCACCCTCTTCCCAAACCGACAGCGCGCGCCGCTCCCTGCTACTCGTCCAACCACCCGCTTGCAGAGGAGTGGTCAGAAGCAGAAGAAGCAGACCAAAGGTCAACCCACCGCCGCTTGATTGGCAACACCCCCCTCTTACACGCTACGCTCCCCTCTCTTCTCCATCGCTATGTAGGGATAAGGAGCAGTAGCATCCACACTACGGCTTCTCCTCTTACGCAATGCTCTTTCTATTCCGAGGGGGTGAGTGTGGTGTTCCACCCCCTCGTACGGCTCCCCCCCCATGTGCAGGTTCATTTCTATTTTCCGACTTTTCGGGGTCTTGTAACTGTAACAGTAACCTCCAGCTCCTGGTCGTCACGCCGTCTGGGTCGTTCTCCGAGAACTATTTCTCCCAGACGCTGAGAGAACATCTTCCTCGCGTTCATTATCTTCAGACCCCGAAAAAGAAAGACTAATTTTCTCCAATCAAATACAGATTTTTTTCTTGCTTTTTTGTGGGTTATTTCTTTTTTTCTTTTTTTTTTCCTTTCCTTTATTGGTTGTTATATGATAGCGCATGTAAAGGGAGACATTCACTTCATTACTACAGAGAATTGGTATCAGGAAATAAAATACTCTTTAAAATGATTTATAAAAATGTTAATTTTTTAATGAAATTTGAAATCCTTAAAACACAAATCATTTAAACTTTTTTTTCAAGGGTAAGGTAATGAATGACTAGCAGGAGAAAATTTATTGATCACATGTAATGGAGTTCTTTACCTCAATTGATATTATAATTAATGTATAGATAAATTAATATAGTTTCGATTATTCATATTTGAATTATTTACAGAAAGTTAATACACGATTACAACAATTCTATGTAACGTTATAAAAATTTGAGTTAAGAAAATAATATTGAAAAGTATTTTCAAGAAAAATGTTGCTATATTTGTTTTATATAATTATTGTAATGGAAATTTCAACATTATTTTAAGGATGAATGAGTTCTAAAAATAATGAAGGATATTAGAAAATGCAGAAGAGAAAAATAGCTAAAGCATATAATTATTGGTTATATTTCATAAACGTAATTAATTTTTAAAATATGATAGTTAATTTAAGTTTTTGACTGATTGAATTTATGTTGTAAATTTTTGCTAATTAACAAACTGTTTTTTCCAATTACATGGATTTCTGTTTCTTCTTCTTTATTTATTTCTATGTAATTCATACTTGGAATGAAATGCGGTTAAATGCAATATTAATACCGAAATGTAATTAAAATAATGAAGTTTTCTATACCTTTTATGTGTGGTGCTTCTGGAGTAGAATTCTTTAAATATATCAAGAAAATGCAGAGAAATATGTATGGAGAAATAAATGCGGCTCTTTGAAAATATTCTTTGTTTGAATTTATATAAGTATCCATTTGTATTTTATTAACTCATCCGTCATAAAATCAAATTCAACACTTAAAAAAAAAAATAAAGCGCTTGTTTAAGATACTACTTAAAATTAGTTTTGTTATTATTATTTATTTATATTGAATTCGATTATTCTTACAAATAACTATTTATTTAATTTTTTATGTATATAGTTAGCAACCAAAATTTTATTTCTTCCTCTGATTTTTTTTCCGATGTAAACCATTTTGTTGGCCATTTTTTTACTGACTATTTTTTTAATCAAATTGAATCGTAATTTTTTTTTTGCATAAATGTTTAATTATTTATAGCTATGATCTAATTTTAAATTTTGTATTAAAAGTTTATAGAAAAACAAATTCAAAAGTTTGTTCTCATAAATTTATTATTTGAAAGTATTTTGAAAATATTTGTGCCAAAATATCTAAAAAAATTTTAACATTGTTGGGTATATTTCCGTTATTTCTGTATTATAATTTATAAAAAAAGAGGTATAAATTATTATCGAAAAGTTCATTGTGATTTATTTGTTGAAAAAATTGTGTAATTGTGTGAGGAAGAAAATTTGAAATTAATTCTTTCGTTATAAATGTATTCATAATAAAAAATTTGCTTTGCTATTAAGGAGAGAGAGATGAATGTTTTTATAACTCCAGGCATTTTATCTTACATTTATAGGAAACTAAATAATATTTCAACAAATTATATGCAACATAGTCCATTAAATTATAATTTTTCGAAAAACTAATATTATTTGTACATTGTTTCAAAGTAGAGTTTATAAAAGTTTCTATTGTATTTTGTCATTATTTGTACACAATTTTTTGTTGCGCTTTAAAAACACAACAAAAATACATTCAATAAATACATTTTGATTTCATTATTTAAGCAAATGAATAGATATTTTACTAAAACTTTTTTCTTATTTTATAAATCTCCTTACGGCATTCCTTATAACATTTGATTCACTTTATTAATTGCTTTTTGATTTATTTCTTTTAACCTGATTTTATTATTCAATTATTTTTCATCATTTTCTAAACTATGGATAATATTTAAAAATCATTTTCCTATGCTTATTCAAAATTATTCTTTTAACTGTTCCAATTAATTACAAGTATTTATTTTAGCTATAAATGTTTTCGGCAGTGATACTATTATGAATGAAAACTTTAATAACATAAAATAAAACTAAGTTTTGAATTGGTCATCATTAAAATTTATGCATTTCAAGTATTTTTTTTTTATCAATTAATGAATAAAAATAATAGAACAAAAAACTATTTTCTCTGATTTTTCCGAATTGCTTCCTTAACTGTTCCTTTACAAGAAAGTTAATTTTCTTCTTTTTTTTTTTCAAAGTTCATATCATTGATTTTACTTAATATTTGTAGTTATCAGTATATTATTATCTTTACTCCGAGAATATGATTTATTTCAGTATTTAAAATATTCTTCAGTTTTATCATAACATTATTATATAATATTCCTTAAATGTATTATTGCATTACAATATTCCTTTTTATGTTATTATAATTACTTCGTTTTGTTTCGCATTTATCTATTCAAATAAATAAATGAAGATCTGAATATATTACATACATTTGCATTATGGATTTATATACAAATTTGAAACTGTTTCAATTAGGATAAAACATATACATGTTTGTTTTATAATTATTAGTAATTTGTTAAATTTTCTAAAATGTTCTAAGAGCAAATTTTTTTGATAATGATAAGAAATTTACTATTCAGTGATCATTCTTAAATATAATGAATATATACATCTAACTTAGAGAATAATTTAATTAAATGTAAATAAAAAAAAAATACTCTCATTGACTATTTTCCTTAAAAACCATTGCATTTACAGTGAAATATGTTTTTTATGTTTTCTTTTGGGAATAAATAAAAGATAAACGAAATGGTAAAAAATGAAATATTTTATTTTCAATTAGAAGAAATATTGTGCTTAGTACAAATAAAGTTTAGTATTGTGCGAAAGAACATATATTGCTTGTTTGTATTAAATTCTTGTTAGAATTTATCATCACGTATTCCACTTGAACAACTTCTGAATGTTTTTCGGATATATTTTTATCCAATTTTGCAAAGCAATCTGTGAAAGAGAAAAATAAATTTGTTATAAAAAATGCCAATTTTTTAATTATATTTATATTTTATTATTTAATAAGGTAATTAAAATACCATAGATAATTATAAGCAATATAATCCGCAAATTTTTCATTGTATAATTTTCAAGACTATTCATACATTTTTAGATGTTTTTCATACTTATATAAAAAATTACGAATTTTTACCGGAAGTATAAGCAAAATTTTATTCGAAAGGTTAGTAAATATAATTATAGTGCTTAAAATTACTGAATTATAAAATGTTTATGTGGGAATAGGTAACGTAATTATTATATTTGGTCTTAAGAAAAATTGTTGAATTCATTATTTTACAACTTTTAAAAGAGCTTTTTAATTTAATTTTTAAAAACACCCTCTCTGAAGCTCTTAAAAGGAGCAATTAAACACATTGCAAACACACTTATTTACCCCATTTCATCAACCTTGAGTTTAATAAATTTTAAGTCATTTTTCTATAATAGAATTTTTTAAGTTTATGGTTTGTTATAATGTATATAAAAGAAAAAATAGGCATTATGAAGTTTAGAAATCTATTCTTCTCAATAAAATAAAACATCGATTAAGATGCACATAACAATTTGTCCTATGAAAATAATGTATTTATACTTTCTATTGTGAAATTTTATCAAATATTAAAAAAAAAAAAAAAAAAAAAAAAAAAAAATTTTTAATTTAATCAAAAAGATTTTTTTTTTAGATTTTTATCACTCAAAATCATAAAACGTTTTTTTATATCTATTATTTTAAGCCCATGATATGATTTATATATGTATACATACATAAACCTTCACACACATATATATATATATATATATATATATATATATATATATATATATATATATATATATATATATATATATATATATATATATATATATATATAGATATATAAATATACAAGTATATTAAATAATAGATCCATAATTATCCATTAAGTAACTGTTTTATTTTATTTTGATTTTATTCACTCAAGAGTGTAAGAAAAAAAACATGAAAATGTTTTTTTGAAATCTTTTTTAGATAAAAAATATTGATCATACTCTAATTTACAATATTACTTTACCATGAGAGTTCACATTAATTGATATTTTCCAAATACTTGGCACAAACTGGCATAGCACCAAATAGGACTTATTTTTATACATGTCAGTTTTTAATGTGAAAAATGTGAAGTATGATACATTTTTAACCATTTATAATATACAATTGATTAATCCATTAAAGGATGATCATTTTTGTATAAACATTTCATTTTATTGTAGAATAATAAAATATCTGATAATAATACTCTTTATAAATAACAGAACGCAAAGTATATTATATTAAGACATATGCAGACAGTGACTTATATTAAAAGCATGATATTATTTAGAGAATAGCGCGAAATTCTCTAAATGTATTTCTAATTTAACTGGATTGTTAGTTTTCTATGAATATCTCATTTGTCTCTCAAAATGCTTTTCAAAAATCCAGTTATTATTATAAAACTAACTATTTAACCAAATAATAATTATTTACCTAGATACGATATTGTTGTGATCACTACATTGTTAGCTTTCACAATTTACAATAGAGGTATGATTATTTTCAATTTCATGATACAAAAAAATAATAAATATCTATAACTGTGTGACTGGAATTAAGTGTGAATTTTAATTTATAAGCGGTCCCTAACAATAATATTATCAAAGTGATGAAACCCCGATGAATTCTTTTCCATTGGTTGTGGATGGACAAGAGGATAGGGAAGAAGTGAGTCTGAGCAATTTCCTTCCGCATCGGGAAGTGCTTGAGAGGCAGCAAAGCTTCTCCGAAGGCAAGCAGGAAGAAGGACATCCAAGCCATCCGAGTTTCCGTTCCTGCCCAGAAGATCGTTTTCTCCATAAAACCGCTGGTTACTACGGAGAAAAAAACTTTACAAAACCGTCACATGGCTCACGTCACAAACATTTCGCAGTACATCAAAACCTCATATTTCTCAAGAAATCTTGCTTGGACGTCCCAACTGAAACAACGTGATGGAGTGTTAGTTCTCTCCTGGAAGAGTATCTCTTGGTATTGAATACTTCATCGTGTAGAATGAATCAATATTTTTAATGGTTTTACGTAAATGTAGTCTAATCATATTCAGATTTGACAGTACAGAGAAATGGCTACTTAATGAAATGAGATTTAACTGCAATCGAATTTTTCGTCATATTTTATTTGATTGCTTTAATAAAATTATGTTTTGAGATTCAAGCAATTGTTTTATTTTTGATGAACATTTATATTTACGTAATCATGTATAAATGTTTCAATTAAATTAAAATCATTTAGTGTTAAATTAATTTATTATTTCTGGTTTCATTTAGTTTTTTGTATTAATTTTTAATAAGATGAAAACATTATACTGTTTAAAATCTTCAATGGCATTTGAAAATCGTAAAATTATCGATACATTTAATATTTGTGGTAGTTGATTATTTTTTAACTTAATTAATTTTCAGTGATCTGATTAGTTGGATAATTTTATAGTTGTGAAGCCACACAAAGGATATGGTATAAGTTAATCATGTACTTCTCTAATAATTACTTTAAAAATTAATACGAGTTTTAAAGAATTAGTAGTAAACATAATTTTGAAAGATAAAGTTCTTTAAAATCAAGCAAACCCAAAATGTTGTAATTTTAAAGTTTCCATACGTGACATAGAAAACATAAATTTTTAAATTTTTAAAATTAGCTTTATTAATTTAAATAATATTAAAAAATTTTCATTAAATTTTTTCGTTTGTAAATAAAATATTTGGGTAAAAATATTATTTATTTTGGCAAATTACATTTAGATTAGAAAACAAATTTAATTGGATTTCGAATGAAACAGTGACAAATACTACATCTTATTGCTGTTAAAATTTAATCATAAAAGCTTAGATGTTATAAATTATATTAGAATTCATATTGTAATAAATTTTCTGCAAAATACAATACCATTTTAAGAAATAGAGATTTTTGCAATAAATTTCCATTAGAAACCTCAATTCTTAACTTATATATAATTATGAAGATTTATGAGAGAATTTCTATTTTATATATATATATATATATATATATATATATATATATATATATGTATATATATATATACATATATATATATATATATATATATATATATATATATATATATATATATATACATATATATATACATATATATATACATATATATATATACATATACATACAATTTTTATTCCTTAAACCTTAAGAAGATACATTAATTCATATATATATATATATATATATATATATATATATATATATATATATATATATATATATATACATGTATATATATATATATATATATATATATATATATATATATATATATATATATATATGTATATATATATGTACATGTATATATATATATATATATATATATATATATATATATTTCCTGAATTAATGTATCTTCTTAAGGTTTAAGGAATAAAAAATTGTATCTCTAAGCAATTATATTAAGCAATACAGTTATTAGTAATTTAAACAAAATCCCTCTTGATTTCTTAGAAAATAAATATAAAAACAATGAATTAAATCATAAATAAAGTCTAAATTTCACGTTATTATTTATTAGGAAGAAAATTTTATTGGTTTTGATAAAATTTTATTTTGTCAAGTTTCACAAAAAAAAATTAAATCCTTATTTGAAGAGCTGATGCTCATGATGAACTTAATGTGTGATGTCCATTAAAATAATTTAACAAGTGAATCGTAATTTTATTGAAAACTTTAAATATATTAAATGATATGAAATTAAAAATAATTTTCTAATTATTCTTGTGGGATAAAACTTTAAAAAGTTTTATTATCATCTGCTAAATTTTTTTCATGTAGTTATTGAAAAAAAAATTAATTAGATTCAAATAAAAATTGTTGATTAATAAAAAATATAATCATCGTAATGAATATAATTTATAAACTCTCTCGAACTGTAATGAAAATTCTATTTGTATATGAGACACCAAAATGTCCAAGTCAGTTTTAATTAAGTTATGAATACTGCACACATATTTGAATTGCATTAATATTCATTTATATTATAATAGACCTATTTGAGGATCATTAATGCAACATCTTTAAAAACTTAAATATGGGAAAATATAATTTTCATAATGTTCTTTATTTTTTTTAAGTATTTTTAAATAACTATGCGCGTTAGTTAACATTATTAATTATAAATACCGTTTATAAATATCTTGTATTTTTTATTAGAAGATATAGATTTTTGTTGGTTTTATCAAAATAATGTGTTCCGAATAAAACACAAAACAAATTGTGAATTAAAATATTTAGGTTCAATAAATAAATTTTAGTATTTTTAATTAAAAATTTAAGAAAATCATATAAAATTAAATGAATTAAAATTTTAATATTTACGTGAGAATTCAAAATACTCAGACAGTTTTAATTATTAAAAGAATTTATATCAAAACGAAATCATATGATAAACTGTGCATTATGTAAATCAATTTAAATTAAAAATAATTCAACACTTCTAAATTAAAAATTAAAATCATGACGAGGATTATTATGTATGAGTGGTCAACAAATTACATTATATTTTCCATTTTAAATATAAAATCTTAGGCGTTATTTCAATTGAAATGTTTTAAATTAATAATCGAAACATTCTTAAAATAATATTGATAATGACCTTATATTCTTTAGATTGAAATAATATTCATTTTATAAATTATGCCTATAAAAGTGATTATTTAAAATTTTAACACAATTTTAATTAATATTTGCTAAACTACACAAATAAGTTGAATTCGAACTAATTTTTTTTAATTGCAAAAGCTGCCTTCTTTAAAAATTTACGTATAGGATATTTATGGCAGAACAATTATGAATTTTTGAGACTTAGAACTGGATAATATAAGTAGCACTTATATTTAACCTATTTTTAGCAAATATTATTAAAAATAATAAGTAGATTAGGAAAACGAATTAAGATATTTTGTCTTTATTCTTTAGTTAACAAGATTTCTTTCATACACATTTCCCAAAACTGAATCTTGCAAATATCAATTAATAAATTTAGCATGTAAAAAGTAAGAGGCTTTTAATAATCAGTAGAATCTGATGGGTGACTAGTTTGTTGGAAATATCATGAAAAAAAGCATTTTTAATGAATGAGAAAATATTTCTTTCATCATTTCATTTTTGTTTCAATTATTTAAATTTTCAAACTAGTTTGCACGTTATGTTATTATAAAATTTTACTACATATCCGAATATTTGAGATAGAATATTCTTATAAAGTCTTACATTTCAGATGATTTACTTGAGAAAACTCTTTTATTATGTCTAATATTTAATCTCATGTAAATAAAAAAATACAAGATTCTGAAGTATATATAAAAATAATTATCAGTTTTATATATAAAATATTTTATGAGCATTAAAATTGTAAAAATAACAGTTAGATCTGTCGCTTAACTACAATGAAAACAATTGCTTTCATTTCAAAATTTTAATAAATTACGGGAAAGAAATAATCGATATCCATGATTATTACAATTGATGGGAAGAAATAATCGATATCATGACATAAATATTCGTCATCGCTTATATTTTTCATATCTCTAAATATTTTTACAATATTTTATATACACATTGTCATAACAATAGGGAATTTTAACTGAGAATCATGAATTTTACAATGGACTTTTTGTGGTTTTTCACTGCATATGTATAAATATATGCTATGCATGCAATACATAAGAATATAAAAGTTATATATTTGACAAAATATGTAATAATGATCAGTAATATTTATCAAAAAATTTTGCATATCATAGTATTCACAACTAGATTTACCTATATTCAAGTCTCAAAATGTAATAATTTATTTTTAAACTAAAAATATTCAAAACAAAGGATTTTTAAAAAATGTATCTGCATATTAAATATACAAACTAAATTAAATATTATTAAATCCATTTGTATTAATGGAAAATTATACTCATTCTTAAGTTCTCTATCAACTCTTAGTAACGTGCATAATTTGGAATTTTATTATTTCAGTGAAGAATGAAACAAATTAATTTTTAAATAATTTCTAAATATTTATAAAAATCCTTAAAAATATTTTTTGCCTTATGAATATAATTTATTATCGCTTTAAATTTTGAAGATTATGACAAATTTAAAAGTTTAAAAATCATTCTGTTGGACCTAAATTTGATGTTTTATATGTATACTGAAATATTTTTTATGTTGTAATAAAAAAAATATAATAGTTACTTATAGTTTACTTTGTTTTAGACTTGCCAATCAATCACATAATTATAATGGATATGATATTCGATAAAATGAAAAATAGTAAAATAAGTTTTCAAGTACTTAAAGTCCTTAGCAAATTAAATCAAGACTGCCTTTTATTCTCGGCGAGGTTTCTTATTCTTGATATACAGCAAAGGAGTTCACCAGGTAATTCAATACCTTTCAAAATTTTTGAAGTGGTACTTGAAATTGGTTTTCTCATTTGTCAAGGGCTAGAGAAATGCTTTCTTGAGTAGTTTGTTAACTTTCGATAAATTAATTATTCAGAATTTAAAAATAAGTAATAAACACACACACACTTTATAAAGTTTGAGTAATAACAACGCGTGTTATGAAAAGTAATTGATTATATCTGTTTAAAGCGTACATGAAAATTTTTAAGATTAATAAAACCAAACCTACTTCTGAGAAAACTATTTTCCTTTTATCTGTTACTACATTGTAAATTTAATTATATTTAATATAGCTATGTATCATCATAGCTATGAATACTTTAAATAAAAACCCAATAATGAATATCAAATAAAAAATAATTAATTGGTATAACCTAATTTTATAATTATAAATTATTACAATTTTTTCGTGAGAATTTTGAATTTTATTTCATTATTTATATGATATGAATGTGGGATTTCTTAAGTAATTAATTTGTTATTATGATTATAACAAACTATAAAAATATTGCATGCAAACTTTGTATTCATATTTGTCCTCTTCCAACTCCGGATTATCAAGTAAAATTTCTTAATCTTGAATTGGAAGAAACCGAATAATTGAACCAAGAGTTGGAAGAAACAAAAATGAAATAAAGTTTTTCTCAAATTACAAGAAATTATATTGTTACACTAACACTTAGCGTAACAATATAATTTATTGTAATTTGATAAAAACTTTATTTATTTTAGAAAAATTGAAGATGATTTCTGAAAATTTTAGGAATATATTAGACATTTCCTTGAATTTCCAGAACAGATGTAGCTTATTTTCCTCATTCTTATAATTCTCTGACATTATTTTATTTTATTTCAATTCAAACTTAAGTTTGCCGCGCACCCTGCCTAGTGGTCAGCGTGCCTGACTAAGGATATTGAGATCCTGGTTCGGACATGGATGTTGTTATTGATACCAGCGAACTCCCCTGTTCCTAACTCCAAGTAGCTTTACCAGTTTAACGGATATGGATGTGATTTCTCTCTTCCTCTGCTATATTTGTCTTTTCCTTGTATGAATTGATTGCAAATGGTTGCTTACTCTATGAGCGTTTACCTATGACATGTGTGTACTGAAAAAGTGGGACTCCACAACAAATTACAGTTCAGTTGGGAAAGTGGCCTGCCTAGCTAGCACAAGGCAACAACACATCTTTAATAAAATTTTTTAAAACTACATCTTGTTAAAGTTGATAAATTTCACCATTAATAGCAATTTACAAGACTTGAAATTTTTTATCAATTTATTATGTAAATACTAAATTTTGTCCAATCAAGAATACGGTTATCAAAACATAATTCCTGAATATCAAACGTTTGTTTAAATGAAATAAAAAATACATAAACTCGATAGTTTACTCAAATGCAAATTTATTGTAACACAAATAACATATTTTTTAAGTAATTTAGTCATTAAATTCGTTAATCTATAATTTCAGTGATAATCCAATGTACATTTTTAGTTGATAAAAACTCTTATTTGCAAATAATTTCTTCTCCTTTACTAGAATTATTCTTATAACAATATTTTTTAGGTGTTTGTGATACACAGGATAAAATTAGTTTTGTTTGTTTAGTAAAATTGATCTGAATTATTTAATTTATATTTTTCTCTTTAAGTCATTGAGAGTTCCATAAGGCTCATTGTGTGTTCATCATTTCAAAATATAAAATTCTAAATTAAAATGTTGATTTTGTTACAAAAAAAATAATAAATATTTTGGATAACTAACAAATAATCTTTTAGAAAAATCATGCTATTAAAATAAGGCACTATAAAAGTTAAATCGAATTTTTTCTGCGGATCTTAAAATAAATACTCAAAAGATATTACCATCATATTATAATCTGATTTAATTAAAAATAAGTGCATAAATAAAAATGATTATTTTAAAACAAAAATTTTCTAAGTGCTTGTGGCCAAGTTTTTTATAGGATTTATGACCAAATAATTGCGTCAAATATTAGGTTATTGCATCTTCAATTTAGCATATAATGAATTGCTTCCGACAAAGGAAGAACATTTTAATTGAAAAGATTATATAAAAATTATAATCATTTTATACAATATTTTGTAGTATTTTGTTTGATTTTAACTGTGTATTATGCTCTCTCTTTCTACTATCTCTCTCTCTGTCTCTCTCTATACTCTTTCTCTTACTAATAACGTAGTATATTGGTTTCCGATCTATCTTTCTCTCTCTCTCTTTCTTTCTCAATCTTGATAAAGTTTAAACAAATAGATAATTGAAAATTGGTTTTTATGTTTTTCAATATTCATATAATTGAAAAACATAAAAATCAGTTCTAATTCCAAACAATTTTATTCATTATGGGGATTAGAACTTAACAACAGAAGGTCGATAATAATGAGTGAAAATGAAACTTTAGTATATTTTGTGAAAAATGATGCAAACAATATAATTTTTAACACAAGAACTATGATCCTTTATATTTAGCAATTATTAATGTGACCAAATGTAACCAAATAAAAATCATTAATATTTTTATTATTAGCTACTGTTGTAATCAATTTCTTATTGTTCATAATATCTGAGGACATTGATCAAACATGAAAATCTTTGTATATATGTGATTAGGATTACAATGCAGCCAATATATTCCTCATTTCAAATAATTATATATTTTCACAATAAATAGAATTAAAATTATCTTTAGTAAAGGACAGATATATTAATATTATCAAAACCTAAATGTGCATATTTGTTAAAATAATTAAGAACTTCTTTTTCTTTGTATGAAATAAATAATTTATAAGAAAATTAATTAAAATGTTATTGTTATTCATTATTACATTTGTGTTGAAAAGGTATTTTTGGATTATATAAATTCCTTTGAGATACATACATCGAATGTAAAATAAAATGTTGTTTGATTTTTCTCATTATTTAATCGAAACCACATTTTTCTGTAAAATTTTTTATACATGATATATATTCTATTTCACATTTTCTTCAAATATGTTGCATCGTATAAAAATTGCCTTCTCTTATTAACTATTCTCGGTAAAATAATTTTGGTAAAGAAAACTTTTATTAGCTTAAGAAAATCATTATTTCATATATAGTTTCTTATTTTTTTGTTAAAATTTCTATCCTAAATACTTTTTTAAAGGTTTAAAATATTTTGTTAATTTTGTATTTCTGAGTTTAAGAAACTTGTTTTTATATATATCTCGTCAGAGGATTTAGGACTCAAATCTTAAATAAAAGACTTGTATATTAATTATAAAGCTATTTTTTTGATAATTTCTATTAATGCAAAATACCAATTATTAATAAAATAATTAAATTTGATTTGTACTTCATGAAATCAATCTGAAATTTTTTTTAGACATCTATATTAAGTATCTCTTCTGCTAAGAAAATATTATGCGTCAGTGTAATTAGCATGATATAATTTTATATAAAAATATTTTTTATCATAATTTATAAAAATTTCTATTTATAAGCCATAAATAGCTCAAATATAATTTGCCAAAATAACCGGAAAAAATGAGAATGCGGAAGTTATTATTGCGAAAACTCACATCTATCTAAATTCCATATTTAAAGGACAATCCAAACAATAAATAGTCAGTTTAATGATCTTAAGCAATTAAAAAGCTATTGCTATTTGTTTCCAGCTCAATTCCGTTTCTTTCTCGAGTAGATAAAGATGAAATTGTTCTGAAACTTTAAAACAGAAAGCCAATAAACTTCTCTAAGAGGAATGCACACAGTAAAGAATCTACAGAATTTAAGAATTGGCTCGAAAGCACTCATAATGAAACAGAAATACTTTGTAACGGATTTTCAGAACTTTGCATTGACTTTTTGAAATATTGTAAGTAAAGAAATCGTAGGAAATGTATTTCTGATGTTGATTATGAAGATGAAAGCTGGATGATTATACCTGTATGCGAAAATGAACTGTTTGTATCTTGAAAGTAAGTAAAATGAGCTCTTGTTTTCAAAGCATAAAATAAAAGGATGGCTTTATAAAATACTTGCACACATGTATGTTTACACACACACATATGTATATGTATATATATATATATATATATATATATATATATATATATATATATATATATATATATATATATATATATATATATATATATATATATATATATATATATATATATATATATATATATATATATATATATATATATATATAATAACGTATATACACATTGGTTTTTAATATTGATGAATTATGCAAAAATTAAATAGTATGATTCTATCTTTTAAGAACTCCAAAAAATTTGGATTTCAGAACTTAGAACCAGACTTATAAAAGTTAATTTAGATTCAGAAAAAATTTCTTAATTAGATAGATTTAATTTTTGAGCTTAGTATAAAATAAAATACTTGACTTTAAAATTCAAATAAAAACTGAAAAGTATATTGAGAAAGAATGGAGAATAGTATATACATAAAAGAATCATGTTTATTTTAATAATTAAAGAGAAAATTAATTCCTATACAAGGAAATAAACCCAAAAATAACGTAATAAAAATATGAAACATTTTTATAAAGAAACATTTAAGTTACTTTCATAGTTTTATCTTATTTCATATCTGATAAAATTACAAGGCTATAATATTAAAGTACTTTTCATATATATTATGCTTATTTGATTATATCACAAACAGCAAAATACATTTAAATGTAGATTTTTGCAGTAAATTAAATGTAAATTTAATATTTAAATGTAAATTCTTGAATCCTTACGTTACATTAAAAATTAAATAAAATATCAAAAATAACTAATTCCCGAAATTAAAATAAATGATAACCATGGCCCCCCAAACAACACAGTTTGGGGGGCCATGGTTATCATTTATTATCATGAATGCTTTGATATCATTTTTGCAATATCAGCAAAAATGATATTGCAAAAATGATATCAAAGCAATATCATTTTTGCTCTAATTACAGAATTTCAAATTCGACACTCAACTACTTTCTGGCTTTTTTGTTTTCTTTGATTCTGTAATGACGTTTTAAAAATAGTTTTCTTCACAATGATTGTCTTCCATTCCCTCCCTCCATATACCCAAACTTATACAATTACATGAAACTAATTTCATGTTTATCTAATTTACAAAAAAAAAAAAAAAAGATTTACTTTTTTTTTTAAATGTAAAATATTTTTTTACATATATAATATAGTAAAATTACTGAGATTAAAACAATAATCACATTTCAAAGCAATAAATATTTATAAGGTTTATGAAAAGATTTACCAGAAATTGACTAAAATTAATTTTAAAGTGTAACTTAAATGTGTTACTGAATTTGTAGGCGATCAAATCCAAAGGTATAAAGAATATTTTATTGTGTCTGCATTTGTAAAGCAGTTTTTAACATTTACTCCTGAATTTTTGAAATTTTTCTGCCAGAATATTAATAGATTTGTTAATTAAAGTAATTTTCAAAAAGAAAAAATTAATGTTTTTTAAATTTACATTTTTCTTAATATATGCAAAAATGCTTTCATTCATCAAGATTCAGTCAGGTCTTACTTTTTGTTGAACAAGTCTATTCACATATGTTTCAGTAACGTTTATTGATATATAACTATTTTTTACTGCATATTTATTTACTTCAAAACATGAATAGTTTTTATGTACACTTTAAACGTTAAGCATTTTTAGTTTGATGGATTATTCAACATTTGTTTAACAACTTTGAATACTATGAAGAAAATTTTCTTCAACAATGCTATATCTATGTTTTCCCTTAACTGTAATAGTTCTCTTAAGTTTTCTATTGTCAATATTGGATATATAAATAACCATACATAATACTCATTAATCTTTCATTCACATATGCTATGAATAAATTTATATTAATTTCAAAATCCTAATCTATCTATCTATCTATCTATCTATCTATCTATCTATCTATATATATATATATATATATATATAGATAGATAGATAGATAGATAGATAGATAGATAGATTAGATTTTGAAATTAATATAAATTTATTAATATAATTTATATATATATATATATATATATATATATATATATATATATATATATATATATATATATATATATATATATATATATATATATATATATATATACATATATATATAATTATAAAATTAGTGGCTTGAATATATTAAAGTTCCACTATTATAGATACCATTTTCAAGGATTTTTATAACATTTTTATGGTTTTTATAAGAATTTGAACACAATCAGGAATACACTTAATTTTATTATTGAATGAAAAAAGAAATTTTACTCCATAAATTTTCTAAAATTGCAAATCTTCTTCATCAAAAAGTAGCATTAAATAATACTTTCGTAATAAAGTTTTGCTAGAAAAGTATTAGAAAAATCAGGAAATGGTTTTAAAAGTAATTTAGATTAATAATTGCATTTTATTTATTTAAAGAATTCAGAAATATTAAAGGAAGAGATTCCGTCGAGATGATCAGCTACCTGGTAAAATATCCAATTTAATCAATGGTTCAGTGTGCTAATATTTGACTATCATCGTTTGACAATATGAGAAATTATTGAACTTTTGATCAATTTAAAAATAATATCGAAGATTTGGATGCGTCTTTTTACAGGTTGTTTCATGAACAACGAGTTCAAACAACTCCTGAAAAAGCTTTCATAATTTTTTTCCCATTTAGAAGGCTTTATTTTTAATGATAAAAATTGTACCTATTTTTGGCATAGAAAAGTTTAACTTCTTGGGAATAAAGCTTAAAAAGTGGAGCAAGTCCAAAAAATCACATTAAAATCACTCCAAAATCAATGTGATTTTGATTGTTTTCTTTGATTTTATATTATGAAGTTTAAAGTTACAAGTTTTTATATTATGAATTCCGAAAATTTGTCTAGGTATTCAATAGAAATTGCTATCTGAGTATTTTGAGCCATTTGCGAAGAGCCTTTTATTTGATAATAAGCTAAAGTTTAGCCTGAAGTTCAAGGATATATTAAAAGAGACCAATCGCGGAATGCATTTTCTAGCATTGTCTGTTAATCTTGTCAGTTTTTCAGAAACGAAACACATATGATCTCATAAAAACTTTTGATTTGACACTATGTGACTTTTTTACTCACCCTTCTTGAAATTGCCGTTTTGTGTTTATCGTATCCCTACGAATTCTGAAGGATATTTATAAAAATGATTTCAAAGCATGATGTTGGTAAAATGTTGATGAAAGTGCTTTGAAATCTGATAAAAATATTTTGAAGGATAAGCAGTAAATTTTAATTGATAAGTTCTTATCTGTTTTTTTTTTATATATATATACTAATATATCAAGTACTTTTTGAACACAAGAATATATGTGTACAATTCATTTCCAAGTTCATCTTTCATATATATTTTTGTTGAAAATTCATAATATTTTAAAATACAATTCTAATTTATATAATATTTGATTTCAAGATTCAGAATTCAAGTAAAACAAACTTTTACCTATTACCAAATTTCAGCTCCGGCCTCAGTTAATTACTTAAATATTTCACCTGTTTAAATACTCAATATTCTGAATCTTCATTAATCACAAATACTCAGAATAGTTATTTTTGTTTTTTCTTCGATTATTTGTAATACTTTTGTATTTGATTGATGTAAATTAATGTATGTGATTAAAAAAAAACTTCTATATTTCTCTATAGGAATTTTATTATATCAGTTATCAGTTATAACTGGTAGAGATTGGGTTACCGATTCAGCTACAGTTAGAATCATATATTTAGCATTCATTCGTTCTAATCTTCAATATGAATGTTTAATTTATTGATGCCAAATGAATCCAATCTCCTAGAAACTGCGTTGGACCCAGTTGATTGTAGTCTTGTGTAATTATACATCAAGATGCAGTTTTGAGGCTACTTCACCATCTTATCAGTTTAAAAGATAAAATTATCGCAGAAAATATTATAGCAAATCATCTGTTCATGGTGAATGTAATAAAACTTCAAAACATTCCTAAATAACTTTAGAACCAGCAAAAAACTGAATAATTGCGCTATTGTTTTGTTCAATTTAAGTTCTTAAGAAACTTAATTGACAAAGCATAATGGACAGCCTAATCAAAGACAATTGTAATACATTTTACCATCACTTACGTGAATTGTCTTCCAGGAGGACTTTTCATGGATAGTGTGCCATATTGACTTGTAACAAAGTAGGATTCCATAGAAAATCTCCATCACGTACATCAGCAAACGTGCATGCAGAGGAGAAAAAACGACATTTATCTCCAATTGTTTAATTTCGATGGAATCAAACATTATACTCCGAAAAGGACTGTCATACTGTGAGAGGCCATGGTGAGCCATTAAGTAGCTAAATAATAATTTTGAGCTTCATTTATTAATTGTGGCTTAAATCAATTTAATGTTCTATTATTTCTTTCTTCATGTTTTTATTATTGTTTTTGTTAATTTGATTCATAAAGTATTTTTTTATCTCCATGAAAAACTGATTAAGAAAATGAAAAATAGAATTTTTTAAAAAATGTTTTAAAAAAATAATTTTTAATAGATGATAAATTCCAATACTTCATCTTTATGTGAAGTAAAACATATATCTTTGCAGGATGAAATTCATGCTCAATGAATTCCGTTCCATATGCACATTTACGATTAAGAACTGGAGGAATTACTTCTAAAGGATTATGGTCATGCGTACTTTTTTTCCACCCTTAACTCACTGTTGTATACACGGAAAATATCAAAAATTATAATGGATTGGTTTGTACCTTCCACTAAATATGGATATCTGGTTATTAGTCCGAGAATGGTCCTTATGTGGGCTGTGGATCTCATATGGGGTAAGAGCTCTTCAACTACGTTTACAAGATTTGAAACTGAACTTATCAAATTTCTTTAATACTATGGAAGAAGGAAGATTTTTATGATTGATTAGCACCATGTGCTGTAATTGTTGCTGTTGTTGTACATGCTTCCGTGTACTTAGCCTGAGTTGGGATCTACCAATTAGATAGAAGCAGCCGGGTGGAATCTTCGGGATTTTGAAGCTAGGACCAAGCAGAAGACCCTAAACACTTGGGCCACTACCCCAGACGTATCATTTCACTTGGAAGACATTACGATCATGCTTAGTTTTAACATACCCCAGCAGCCATTAGCAAACACGATGGATTTTCGGTGTGTCGGGATTCGAAAACTCAAAACTATCCAATAATTAGAACGACACTCTAACCAACCAAGCTACGGTGACTTTTGTGCTACGGTGACTTTGTGACTTTTGTGTCGGATACCTCTTGAGCTCATTTTGAATTGTATGAAGTTTCTTGAGAGGAACATTTTCCGCAACTAATTTTTTGTTTCAGACATCTTGCAAGTCAATGATCTATAGACTTTGTCTGATTGTATTCATAACAGTAAAAAATTTAAAGTATTCATAAATATCGTTTTTTCTTCTTACTTACAGTAAGTATAATGTACCATTAAAGAAATTACACAAATCTTTTAAATTTATTATTAAATTATTTTTTACAGATTTATTATATAATATACTTAATTCAAAAATTTTTTTAAAAATGATACTCTATTTTGATTTATTTAAAATGTTTATTTTTAATATTTTAATGCATTTTGAATAGAATTTTTCAATGATTCCAAATGTTTAAAATTTCTTTCGTTTCCTCCCATAAATATCTTATTTTATACCATGTGAATGTTAAGTAGTTTTTACTGTTACCAATAAATATAACATCCAGTTAAACAAATGATGGAGTTTTCCCCAATTTTTTTTATTTATTTAATAAAGAAAAATGATAAGTTAGCTGTAAAGCTAGATGATTAATTTATTCTCCAAATGAACGTTAAGGGGAAAGATGTTTGAACTTATTAATGAATTAAATCAATTTTCGAAGCGAGGAAGCATGTTCATATATAATTTATTTATATTATTTAAAATTAATCAAATTCAATTAATTACAAAAATCTCTATTTATAATTAATTATTGCAAAGTTGTTGATACAATCGAGAATCAAGTTACTTCAATGATTGATTTTTCTCATTTATTCTCTTTAATAGAATTGAAATAATTCTAAATTGGAATGTCAACATTTTTCTCATTTTCAAATTACTATATAAATTATTAATAATTATATATCATTATGTGGAATATAAAATTTAATATTCTCATATAATTAATTTTTAATTTCCTATTGCAGACTAAAAATTGATTATTTGAGAGCAACTATTCATGTATAAAATACTATTATCTTTCACCATAAAATATCAAGATTATGTGTACAAAACTACTTAAATTATATACTTTAATTTTAATAAAACTAGTTATAATCATCATTGAGAAATACTGTTTTGTGAAAAGAAATTAAAAACATCCCCTATGTAATTCTTTAATAGTATCAACCTTAAATTATGTTAAAATATTAGATTTATATATAATCATTAGGAAATAATTACTTAATATACCATTTAACAAAACTCTGTGGACGTATTATGTTACATTGAACATTATGGGGATTAAGACATCCTAATGGTTATTCCATTTCTTGAGTGATCTAATATTTATCATAGTCTCAATTCTTAGTCAGATCTATGATTTTGAAACTCTTACTACTAATTTGCTTCCAGCGTTTCAATGCATTAGGTTTCCCTCTTTATTAAGTAATTTTGTTGAAGTTATTGAAATAGGCATAATAGATATTTATTCAAGAAAAATACAGAAGTTACTTCGCAGACTAAATTTCCTAATGTGTTTTCAACACAACTGTTAACAAAAGGAGATATTCTTACTTAAGGAAAAATTAAGATTAATTTAACATCTCTGATTATAAAATTAAGCACATTTATTAAGTGTTCAAATCAGCAGAAACTAGAATCAATGCTTTGTAAATATACGTTTTATGTTTATTGCTGTAATTATACTTTCAAATCTGTTGTTCAAAATTTTACCAAATGATATAGTTAAGTTGGGGGCTATTGGAATAAACTCAACGACTTCTATATTACTATATTGCTGTATTAACCACAGAACTTCGCTCTAAAATATTCCGTATTTAAACATTAAATGCTCCGTTTATATATATATATATATATCATGGAAATATTAATGACTATATATATATGTATATATATATAGTCATTAATATTTCCATTATGACTATATATATATGTATGTATATATTCCTTTCTTTTAAAACTTATTGTTTTATAGATTATACAAGTTTTAGAACAGTATGCTAAATTGCAAAATTTATGTTTTATTTATTATTATTCCAATGGAGTATATTTGTTCTTTAAAATTGTTCAAAATGTAAAAAATAATCAAATAAATTTTAATTTGATAAGATTTAAAATACTCTGTGTACTTTTTTAGAATTATCATAAAAGCATTTTCAACATCATGCTAATTTATTGAATTGCTATAACAATATCTCCTATCTCTTTTCAAATTTTGATTTTACAATTTTTGTGTAACATGTTCCTTAATATTGCGTGATATATATAAAAGTCATTAATTTTTCCATGATATAATTGAAAAGAAAATGATAATTACTAAGCAAAGAGGAAAACATCTGTTGTAGGTAACATTTAGATATTAAAAAAAATGTTTAATATTTTTGCAAGATCTGAAATAACTTCTTGTTCTAAAGTTAGTGAAGTTAATGTTGTTCTAACGGTGTACTTGTTCATGCTAGGGTGATATAAATAGGATATATTTAATTTTTATTTGCTTATTTAAAGAGAGTGACATTTTTGTTAATGTTAAATAAATATTTTAACAAAATTCTCTTTATAAACACCACGAAGATGCTTTATTTTTTTAACAGATTTATGAATAAAAATCTTTTGTATTATAAAAGATTATTATGAATTAAAAATACTACTGAATGAGGTTATAAGAATTGAAGGTTTTTCTGATTTTGTTTTGAATTTTTGCTTTGTTATAAAAAATTTTATGCTTTCATTACAGAGTTGTTTAATAATTTAAATTGAAAAAAATCTGATTGGTTTTATTAATAAAAATGTATGCAGATACATTTTTATTAATAAAACCAACATTCATACATTTACGACAAATACAGAAAGTTTGCAATTTAATTATATACTAGCAGTTCATTTTTTTATCTATAAATTCTCTATTCTATTTTTAACAAATGAAAATGAAGTATTCATATGCATAACGTTATTTTTTATAAATTTTGTCTGAAGTATATGAATTGCTATCTAAATGCTCCTAAAATATACATTTTTAAATAAAATTTAATTTTGCTACATTAATAATTAAATTAAAAAAATAATCTAAAAAAAATATTGCAACTTTTTTTTTTTTTTTTTTTTGTAAAATTGACGAATTTGTAAGCTTATTTTGAAAAATTCGAAAAAAATTAACTTTAAAATGAAGAACAGTACATTTTTTAAAATCATAGGTTATCTTCTTAATTTTGGAAAAGTAATTATATTTAATATGTTATTTTTTGGCTTTCATTGCTATCATTTTATTAGCAATTGTACACCATAAAGCTCTATAGCGCCCTCTAGAGAAAATCGAACCATTCAGTTAGCACGTGTAAAAGCCGTTAAATTTAGATTTTCGCTGCTATTGACAGCACTTAGTTTGTAGATTTATTGTCTGTATGTGATTTCACGAGATTTTCCTGAAACCTCTGCCGCTATTTTTCACCCGTTATTTTATTGAAATTTTTTATTATTCCAAAAACTCATTCATAGGATGCATTCGTAAATAAAAATAATGAAATTTGAGAAAATACATTTTAAATAAAATCTCCCATTTTAGATTCTTAAATAATAAAAAATTAAGAGAGTTTCAATTAGTATGGCAACACAAATTTAATTATACTATAAAAGCCCTTAGCAATATTTTACTTCTTTGAAAGCGAAACAATATATTAAATAAATATTCTTCATTTTCAATAATTATTATCATTAAGAGCAATAAAATTCATAACAACATTTGAAATTATCCAAACAAAAATTTTTAAATTGTCAATTTAAAAACATATTTTATAGTAAGAAAATTTCGAAACTTGTTTTTTACTAATTATAATGTTAATATTTTAGTTGTTTCTATTAATTTGCCATATTTCATTACACATACTCTTTACTTTTTATCCATATAAAAGTTTGCTGAGTTAAAATAAAATATAGGAAATAATATTCTATATTTTTTAAATTATTTTCCAAGTCGTAATAAATTTAAAATTTAAAGCAAAATTACATAATTTTAACATATAAGCAATTTTCAATTAGGATATTCACTATTAGAATAAAAGTCAATATTACGATTTTTTACAAAGTGCAAAATGTTTGAGAAAATATTTAAATGCATTTATTTAATATATAGTTTCATAGATTTCATTTTATTTAAAAAAACAAAATAGAGGATATATGCGTCGTGTTATTGAAATTGCATGCATGTATATTAATCAAATTAAGAAACGAAAAATAAATAATGGGTCTTTCCTTAATTAGTTGTTTCAAAATTTTCATATTTTCGTTTGAGATTTCTTAATATGTAATTCCTCTTACGGTGTTGTATATACAAAGTTAAAGATATGTAAGCTATGTATAATTAATTAAAAATATTTCTATTAAGTAAACTAAGTTAAATATTTAGCGATCAATTAATCATGATAATTTATAAATAAGAATTTTAAAGATTTTTAGAAGTATTAAACATTCTCTTCCTTAATAAGGAATATTATTCAAATTACAATAGAAATATTGCCTTGTTTGCATTTCTTTTTATGTACATAATTATATTTATGCTGACTTTTATAAGTTTGCAAAAGCACGAGGTTATGGGCAATTTAAACTAATTATAATGGATAATAATTACATAATTTTGCTCTGTAAAATAAATTTCTAAAAAAAAAATTAAAAAAATTTAAAAAAAAAAAAAATTTTAAATATTTTGTATAACACCATTTATTATTATAAAGATTGAATATTTCTTGACTAAATTATTTATTACAGCTTTGTTTCAGATGGACAACACGATAGCACAAATTTAATATTATGTGCTCAAAAAATAAATTTTGGAAATGCTATTCAAAAGCCCTAAAAAAAAAGCAAATTAAGTTTTTGTAATAAAAAATCGTACTATATTTTCCAACATTTACACACCAGTTTAAAAAAGTTAATTCAGTTTAAAAATATTATAAGTTATAGTAAAATCAGTAAAGTTTCATGCAGCATACCATTGCCTCCGTAAATCATATGTTTTTCTTTGCTTCCTTAAATAATTTTGGAATCACACACACACACACACACACACACAGTCTAGTTATCACGTTTACCATACACAACTCTTAAAAGTTCAAAGGAAAAAAAAGTGAAAATCATCAATATTCAGTATGAATGTGAAAATATTGTCCAATTTATTTAAATGGATACATTTTAGTGTGCCCTCAATGTACTTATTAGTTGTATGCAGAGAATATATGTTTATGTTTGAAAATTTATATACTGATATATGACATCTAAATTTGCATAGGAGACGAATCCAGAAATGTTGAGAGTTATTACAGAGAATTGAAAGAAATTATTTAGATAAATCGCCGTGAACTAGTATCCAACGAAAACCGATGCGTAAAAGTCTTTCAAGAATTATGGGTTTTCTTAAAAGCAAAATGAGATTCTTAATAAGATAATGGTTAGAATCAGAAGGCCTTTTTAATCTTAATCATTAAACTTATTGCACATTATCATATTACAAACAAAGAAAATGCAATTTTTATAGGGAAATAATTTATGGCTGTATTGTTTTTCGGCAGATCGCTAGTCATTCCTGTACAAATATTTCAATTCAAATTTCAGAGATTTTCAATTTTAGAAAATCAATATATCACTTTTCTGCTTCTCTAATTTATTCAGGCAAAAATATATTTCTTATGGAGATATATTTTAGAGCGTAATCATCACTTTCTCTGGCATACTAACACTGAGCAAGAATCACATTTAAATTGACAAATTGTAAAAATATTTAAAGCATTCTAAGTTAAATTTTAGATTTTAATCTTATTTGAGAAACAATTATTGATTAGGAACATCAAAACTCATTTCTCTTATTATAACTATTATATCATTTTATTATTATAACTCTTATATTATTATATCTTAAGTTAGGTAAAGTATACCAAATCAGATATTTTTATATAAAGTCAAATATTATTGCATTGGTGATTTGCTTACAGTTAGGTGCCTAAAAATATACTTTTATAAAAATCAAACTATGCTAGCAACATAAATTGCAGCGTTTGCACTTTAATTATGCTTTTGTTTATTATTTTATATTGTGTACATATTTTTTTAACATACTAATTGTAATTCAGTTCTTAAAGCTACTTCATTATAATAATAAAATTAATTTAGGTCACTCGTCATAATTTGCATTGTCTATCATCAAAACTTAAAATTGTATATTTTCAAATGAATTAATGTTAAATTTATGACTAATTGCCCAATTATTTCATTATTTTTATTAATTTAAATGTGTTTTAGAATAAAATAAAAAAAAAAACAAAAAATGAATTATATGAATATAAACAATAAATGTATAGAAGCATTAATCTCATATAATGGACCACTGTATTTTATCTGTAATAAATAATGCACTACTTTGGGTGTTTCTGAAAATAATTTAAGAAAGTAAGAATTTCGGTTAACATTAAAAATTATAAATTTCTTGTTATTCGGAAAATAAAAAAGAATGATAACTTCTTAGTTCTAACTTAAAAGAATAATTTAGATAAATAATCCTTCGTTAAAGGATTAGTTGGTAATTTTTTTTCCAACGGCGGGCACTTGGGTGACGAACCCTATGCCATAAAAAGGTCAAAAACAGCTACTCATTTGTCGTTACCCAGAGGGCACCCGTGAACCAATTCACGGAGGAGAGTAATATCGTCCGCACCATACCACCACAAGCCACTTTATTGGGTGGGTGGCATTAATACAGCATCACAGAAGAAACGGCAGAGAAACATACAAAGAGAAAGGAATCAGCAAAAGAAAGTAAAATCCATTACGAACCACGATTCGAGGCCGGGACCCACAGCTCTGGAGTCAGGAACGCTAACCACTCAGCCATCGGTCGGCGGAAGAATTGATAAACATGAATATCTTTTTGGGATTGCAATAAGTGATTCTGTACATTTTTCTATGAATGTGAATAAATCTACTATTTACTTAAAAAACTAAACAAAATATTCTGATCTTAATATTGCTTAAAAATAGAATCGTTTCACAAATTTTACTTTCTAGTATCACTGTTTTTGAAAATCTTAGATGTGTAACAATTCTTTGCTTTCTCTGTAATAAAAACTGTTTCTTAATTAAAATGTTTATTAAAGTAGAATTGCACAATCATTTTTATCGCTATAGTAATAGATGTCTATATATCTTTTAGGCTATATAATCAAAAACCAGTAAATAGGAAGTAGTATGTCTAAAATATAATTTGCAACACAATAATTTTTTAATTGATAGGATTTTTTATTTTGCGTCTATTGAATTTTAAATAATATAGAAGATAAAGAAAAAGGCTGAGTAGCATTTCGTATCAATTTGATTTAAAAAACTAAAAATAAATCCATGCAATTAAAAAAATAAAAAGTGGTATTTTTGAACCAATATGATCAAATTGATCATATCGGTCGAAATAATTATTAACAACGTGTTTTATTATTAAAAGAATAGCACATTCAATTAGCGGGGTTGAGAAACTATTTTTCTGTTGGAAAGCTGGAATTTAGAAAATATATTTCGTTAATTTGTTTGCACAACGTGACTCAAAATGAGCAATTGAAGCTTTGTGAAAAGTAGAGCCATTTTCGCAAAAGTTCTCTCATCTCTTTGTCACGCTACGTTTCGTGCGCAAAACTCTCATCTTGTTTTAAAAGTTGTTCATTATTCGAGGTCAAGAGGGCTTTCTGAAACGAAATTTTAAAATTTAGCAACAAGTCTTATCGTGTACACTTAATGTTAAATGTTTAATTTACTTTTGGTTCGCGAAAACAGCCTTCTACTTTGTCAGAAAACAAGAAACAAAGTTCAATTTTTTAAAATTTTATAACTCTTTAGCGCTTGGAGAAATTACTGATGAGAAACCTTTATTCTACTCCCAAAAGTGCAATAATTTCAGCAATCACTTATAATTTTGGAAAAGTTAAAGCTAGTGTATTGTGCAATGAAGGTCTAGATAAATGTAGTGATGATTTGAAGCATTTTCATTCTGGAATTGAATAACACAACTAATACAAAAAATACTTAGGAAAAAAAGTTTTTATGTAACTACTAAAATTATATAAATGAAAAATTAATGCAACTATTTATCATTTCGCTGAAGATAAATTTTTATCTTATGGCGAGTATCATTGAAGCACGATATATTTCACGAAGTAAAACATTTGAATCTGGATTGCAAATGAATTGTATTTATTTCTAAAAGAACTTATTTCTTTTATTTACATATTAGGCTTATTTTTCAAGTAAGAACTAATAAGGGAATTTGCTTATTTTATTCATTTTTAGAAGAAGATTGGTAAATTAAGAACTTTGAGTATAAATTTCCCGTGCTATGCATCTTACATAACAATTATTATTATTAAATAACAACAGTAAATTAAAGGTACTTTATCCGTATAAATTAAAAAATTAAAACTCCATCATAAAAATTAAAGTGTCAAAACCATCATTAGTAACTAGTTTCAAATCAATTAAGTCATAGTTTAGATAATTTATTGTTATAGTATAATGATACTTTTTTAATTATCATTTTAACAATGAAAAAACCATAAATGGGACTAATGATCTTAAGAAACATTGCTTTTTGTATGTTTCATAAGAGTTTTCTATATTTTGCGTTATTGATCAATCATTGTTAAATATAATAACTTAATGGGCACAGGTGCCGTATAATCCAGAATGCTAAATTCTGAGATTGGCGATTTTTTGTGGATATTCCTATATATCTGGCAACCTCGTTTTTATTACTTCATACATATGGAGACCTATAAGAATTATGCAGAATATTCTATTTTGGTAACCCTAGTATCTACGTCATCGTGCATGTCTTCTTGGCAACATTTCTTCATCGCCAAAAAATTCAGAATTTGGAATCTTGGATTATACGGCACTTGTGCCCTTTAATGTGGTTGTTCTAACGAAGATTACATAGTTTTAAATAATTAACTTAATACTTATTAAAGTAATTTTGAAATTATAATTACTACTGTTTGTTTAAAATACTGTAAAACAATAAATTGGTTTGGTATATTTTCAAATTTATGAGAATTTAATGTGTTGAACATATGAGTTTAACAATAACTAAACATTATTAGGTATATTTTTATGAACTAAATAGGAAACTCCGTCAGTAGTAAATTATATAATTGTTTAACTTATAGCACAATAATAAAATATTTTTAGAAAAATACTATAAATTCATAAGAAAACTTATTAATATTTCGTATGCAGTAGTCAAAAGAAAATCTGCAATTTTGTTTAAAAAAGAGCTGATAGTTTAAGAAATCAGTTAATTCACAATAACAAAAATAAAATACTTGGAAAAATATCAAAGAAAGATATAAAATGGAGCGAAGTACCAACATAGCCAGCTTCGTCAGGGGGTGTTGACCACATTGGCACATATTTTGTACCAATGTGGTCAACACCCCCTGACGATGTTTTGATTACAAAAATTTTGCGTACTTTTTTTGTCACATCGAAATTTATAAATGAATAAAATAATTTTGCATACTTATTTTGGTCCATCAAAATTTATAAATGAATAAGTATAATCATAAACAAAATATTGAATATAAATCACATTAAAATCTACATCCAAATGCTATGACTTCTATTTTTTAATAAGAATTTTAAGGTTTATCTTTATGGGTTAGCAAGATTATTGTAGTATGTATTCATTCTCATATTGTTCTTTTAACTCTTTGACTCCTTTTCTTAATTCTAATTTTTTGTCCTTCTGTGTGATCACGGATATTAATGTATGGAGTAAACTAAGCTTAATTTAAATTATTATGTTTTTATAGTAATTTTTTGAAATTATTATTACGGACTTCATATACGGATTGTTTTTTTTTCCTATATATTTACTATACTTATCTGAAAGTTCCAAGTAGTAAAGTTAATTAATTTAAAATGATATTTGAGATCTATATAAACATTTTATATTATTTTAACTACATTGCAATTTATATAACTACAGTTTAGATAAACTGAAATTAACATCACATAAACCCCTAAAATTGTAGTAAAATTTTAAAAAGCTGGTAGAATATATGATCTGAAGCATTTAGCATTAACACCCTCATCTTGCAATCATTATTAAATATTTATTTTTAATTTCCATGTGCTTAGAAAGAGAAAAATTATTTTAAAATCAAAAATGCAATGATTAGATATTTAGTAACTACATTTATATTTTTCTGAGTGTATTATTTAACAAAATCAATTTTAACAAATTACATTTCAAATAAAAATAAAAATCACTGAACATAAATTTGAAAAAAAGAATTTTTTTTAACTAAAAAAAAAATGGTTGTTTTTTTTTTAAATTAAAAAAATGTTTATTAAAAATAATATAGTTTAATATATTTAGCCCATTTGAGGTCACTGTTTAATTTGCTTTTTTATCTTTATTATAGAATAAAATTATTACTATTTTGCTTCACAAAAATAAAATATTTGCTATATATATGTATATATATATATGTATATATATTACAGAAAATCTATAATATAAATCTTTACCGAGTTTTATATTGTAAATAAATATTGTATTTAAATTCTTATCATTTGCATGAATATAGCAAGCTTAGAATGATATAATTTGAATTACATTTATATATTTAGAAAGAGAAAAATAGCTACTGAATTCGAAATAGAAGAAAAGCAAGTGTGGAAAGGTGTGCTGCTATAAACTACTTAGAAATTATCAAAAGAGTTAAGAGTTAAAAGCAATAAAGAACAATTTCTTTATTGCTTTTAACCTGTATAACTATTATAATCTTATAAGTCCATAAGCTAATTTAATATATAATTCCTTTACTCATTTTACTACGCTTTATACTTTGTTTGTGCAACAATTTCATTTCTTGTAACCAAAGAAATATTATTGCTCTATTGAGTATTTATAGTAACAAATTATAAAATTTTAGGAATTTTTTCTGATATGCTGGGAAATATGAGCACGAGGGTGGGCACATTCTATCGACACAATTATTAATTAAAGTTACTACGTATAGTATGTACGTCAATATTATGCACACATAAGAGTAAATACATTTTGTACGATTTTTGTATGATATATGCTATTAAATTATTGTTCTGTATCTGTACAAAATTGGTTAAAATAAACTGATTTTGTAAGTGTTTGTATAAAAATCGCAATATTGTAAACTTGAGCATATCGATGATTCATAACTTCTTCTTTCTAAAATTTATGATTATTGAAATTTTGTAGCTCGTATATTTAATTAAACTTTTAAAAATCTAGATTTTTAATACTATAATAGTATAAACTTATAAAAGTATTCCAAATGATATAAGATTTCTCTAGTTGAAGTTAATAACAAACTTTATTTTTAAATTAAATCACGTGTTGAGATACCAAAGTTTATAATCATTAATTTAATATGTAAAATATTGCAGTGAAATTATTTTGATTTTAAATACCCATATAATTAAAAAGCATTTTGATAGCAATAATTTATCTTTTAATAACTTTAATATATACAAATAATATAGTTAAAGTTGAATTATAAAATACGACATTTATAAAAATAACCCTTTATTCACTAAAAAAAAAATTATGCATATTGTTTGAAGAAAAATACTACTTCATTTCAATAAAAAAATATTAATTATTAGGATTTTTTGATTGGTAAGTTTTTGAAAATGTTTTCAAATTTGCAAAACACATTAATTTCAACACCGACATAAATTATTAAATTCCAAGTAACACACATTTATGATTTTCATTTAAGTAAGTTATATGAAATTCGTATTCACATTTCCTGCAATTATATTTAATATTTATTGATTTATGAAGCTTTTAACTTCATTAAAAATAAATAATTTTGCTAATTTTTCTTGAATAATATCCTGAATATTGTTTGAAGAAAAATACTACTTCATTTCAATAAAAAAATATTAATTATTAGGATTTTTTGATTGGTAAGTTTTTGAAAATGTTTTCAAATTTGCAAAACACATTAATTTCAACACCGACATAAATTATTAAATTCCAAGTAACACACATTTATGATTTTCATTTAAGTAAGTTATATGAAATTCGTATTCACATTTCCTGCAATTATATTTAATATTTATTGATTTATAAAGCTTTTAACTTCATTAAAAATAAATAATCTTGCTAATTTTTCTTGAATAATATCCTGAATATAACTTTTATTAAAGAATTAAATCATTTGCATTTATTTCCTCTAATGGAATTTAGATTTTTTCCGATGTTTTATTTACGAACATTTTTACGCAAGTAAAATGTTGACTAAATGTGTACATTTCTGTTGTTATTAATATTTATAATCGTATCCCCTTAACTTAATTTAAATTAAGAATTAAAGGTTTAAGCAACAATAAGCAAAACTTTAAAGAATTTTTATAATTTTTTTGCTATTAAATTAAATTTTTATTCTCATTTTCTGTCATTTCCTTTATTGTTTGGCAATTTACAAACTATTGGACATTTTAATTAAATACTTTTATTGATTTTACTTAAATATCTTTTAGACTATTTTATTTCAGTAAATATATTAAAATTAAACATAGTGTGATATTTAGCTTGAAAGCATGTTTCACGCATGCGTAATTTTTCCAGCAACTGAAATACTTTTCTGTTTTATTAATATTGACAAGTGTTAATTCAAACTCTCAATAAAAATAATGTTACCTAAAAAAATCATTCATCAAATATGAAAAGATCATGAAATGCAAAATAAAAGAATCAGTAATTTATATCAGACTATTAATAATTTAAGTAATTTAACAGGTATTTCACTTAAGTTATTTTATTAATTAGAATAATAACTTGAACTTATAAAACTTTTTATTTTTGAATCATTATTGCAATTATTTTATCATATGCTATTAATTAATAACGTAATAGAAGCAAAAAACACCAAAATGAATTTATAATAATATTTAAAAATGTAAAAAATATAAAAAGTTACAGATAAAGTTTCTTTTTTACATTTTTTTGAAAAAAAAATTAATATTTACTTAATTTTAAAATAATTATTTGTCATGTTTTGTTTGTTTACAATGCAAATAGAGTCTGAAGGAGAAAATATTTCAATTTTTAGAAGTAGATATTTAATTAAATTCTATCAATATAATTAATAAATAGATATTTTTAAATATTGCCCAAATTTATTTAAAAACTATTTGATATTTTTAAACGAACTATTTTAAAAACGATTTTTTTATGAATATTTCATACGTTTTAATCAAGAATTTTAGAAAAATGCACACAAAATCTTTTTCCATTTATTATATCAACAAAATAATTTTATTTTTCCATTTTTTCTTAAAAACATACTTAAAAAGATAACATTTAATAACAAATATATTTTAAAATTTTACTAGGTAAAAGCAGGACTGTGTTTTGTCTCTTATAAATTTCAATTAATCTTTTATTTATATATATTTGAAAAACTGTCTTTATGCTACTCATATAAGAAATCCTAGCAAACAATGTTTTAACAACATAAATATGTTCTCAACAATTTTATTAAAAATAAAAATTAACAATAATTGATTTCATCATGGATGTGTTGCATTAAAAATTTTGTGCTTAATTTTTAAAAAAATTATTTTTCTTTGCTCTCTCCGACGAATATTTGAATTAATGCTAAAATAAAATGCACGTATTAATTATCTCAGGAGAAAAGTAAACAATTTAAAGGAGGAAATAAAAAGTATAATTTTACACTTTCTTTTTATATCAAAATAAATAAATATATACTCATATCCATAATTAAGCAAAAAATACATGTTCACTCTTAGTAACTTAGAAAGAAAGCAATAGATAATAGGAAATGATAAACAAAGGAATTGAAACTCTTATGTTTATTTTCGAAAATTAATATTAGTGCTGCCGATTAGAAAAGAATATTAATCATGTTACCATATGTGTTTTTATAATAAAATATTATCTTTTTATCGTTACTTACCTCTTAAAATCGAAAATTTATATTTTACATGTATGCAGTTTAATAACACAGTTTTTAGATATTTTACGCCTAATAGAGTTTTTCTTACATAATGTTTTTAAGCTTATGCAGAACACTCTTTGAACTTTTATTCTTATTTCATAAGAATAAACTCATAATTTGCTTAGGTTTTAATAAACGATTATTATGAATGCTTTAAAAACATCAAATATAAATAAATCTTCTCATAGTTTTTAACTATTAAGTAATCAGTAATAAATTATAAAATTAATTAACTATTTAAAATAATGTGCACACACACTTATTGAATATATAATTATTTCTTAAACCATATATCGCTTGTGAAATACTTTGTTTAAAATTAAATTTTTATTTTTTTTTATTGACACTTGAATATTTTAAAACGAGAAGCAAATAGCCATTATAAACATTTCGAATTTTTTTTTTAAAAAATTAGAACTTAATTTTAAATATTGCAAGTTTTATAAATTATATTTCTGAAATCTATTATCTCATTCCATGTTAGATATCTTCCCAAGTATTGCGTTATATCTGACGTCAAGATTTGAACACATCGGATAGTTTAACTCGTCTAATTTTACTATCAAATCAGTGTTTTTTCTTTGTCGCTTCACGGCTACTTTTCACTTCTCTATGAATCAATTCCTTCCAACTTTTTCTTCTCATATAAACATAGCAATTCAGTTATTACTTATTCACAAAGCAGAGACACAATTATTCTCTATTTAAAATTCTCGTAATTCCAAAAGTGTTAATATTTTCACAAAAAAAAGAAAATAATAATAATTATTTTTTCATTTCATGTAGATCTTTTTAATTTAATTCAGTATTATTGATATTTAATTCCGTAAGCCTATAATAAAACCGAATGTTTTCTTAAATAAGAATATAACTTTTTTCAAAAATATATTTTCAAGAAACACAAAGAACAAATGACTTATTGATATGGATAGTATGGTAGCAATGATAATTATAACTGTATATATTAAACTTGATAAAATTTGACAAAACTTACAATTTTCATCATTTAATTTCTTTACCAAGAAAGTCATTTTTAAGGGTGCATTTACTACTGTAAATATTTCGAAAGCTATGAAAATGAAAATCACTTTTAGCATTAGTTTCAATATAATCAGGAACTATATATTTGATGCTGTTTTGTTTGAAATATTTAATTCAATTTTTATGAACTTCAATAAAAAGTTCATTAATGAAATGGGAAATGAGTAGCAGACTCAACAATAAATTTAAAGCAGCTAAACCGTAAGAGTGTATTCATCAATACACAATATATCAATCATTGCTATATTTTTAAAAAAAACATTGTATGAAAAGACTTGCATAAAAAATTTCGGATATGTAATCCAAAAATTATAAGACATTAAGTTTTTTAATGGATCACTTTGGACGAAATATTGTATAACATCATCTTAAGAGTTGTTATCTGAGAAGAAATTATAATTTATGAGTTATTATTTTCTTAAAGTTTCATTAGAACATAACTTTAAAAAAAAATTCTCTTTTTCATTTTATAGTATTACTTCATTGAGTCTGTCATAGTTACAAGAAATTTAACATTAAAACAGAGCATGGGTGCATAACTGTTTTCTTCAGAGAAAATTCAATCCACCTTTACATTTTGATTCCTTACTTGAATTCTAATATTGATGAATGGAACACTGGGTAAAAAGAGGAGTATTGGCATGCTTGTAAATTGTGCTGAATGTCATCACACATTGGCATTCATGTAACTGATACTTCTTTATTCTCAAAATATACTTTGATGAATGGAATAATATTTTGTAGCTTCAAGCATACGCAATCTTTTCTAAAATAAATGACTATGACAAGTCTCCAGAGAAAAAGCTTTAATGTGTTGGAGATTATTTATAATACTTATATGTATAGAAGATTACTTATGACATTTATATGCGTAGGAGATTACTTATGACACTTATATGTGTAGGAGATTACTTATGACACTTATATGTGTAGGAGATTACTTATGACACTTATATGTGTAGGAGATTACTTATGACACTTATATGTGTAGGAGATTACTTATGACACTTATATGTGTAGGAGATTACTTATGACACTTATATGTGTAGGAGATTACTAATGACACTTATATGTGTAGGAGATTACTTATATGACACTTGCATGAGATTACTCATAATACTTATGTGTCGGAGAACACTTTTAGGGCTCAGAAAATTATTTATAATACTTATATGCATCGGATATAGCTTTTAGTGTGTTGGAAATTACTTATAATACTTATATGTGTAGGAGATTACTTATGACACTTATATGTGTAGGAGATTACTTATGACACTTATATGTGTAGGAGATTACTTATGACACTTATATGTGTAGGAGATTACTTATGACACTTATGTGTGTAGGAGATTACTAATAATGTGCAGGAGATTACTTGTAATACTTATGTGTCAGAGAACACTTTTAGGGCTCAGAAAATTACTTATAATACTTATATACGTCGGATATAATTTTTAGTGTGTTGGAAATTACTTATAATACTTATATGTATCGAGATCACTTTTAATGTGTAGGTGATTATACCTATAATACTTATGTGTGTTGGAGATAACTTACAATGTGTAGGAGATTACATATAATACTTAAATGTGTAAGCGATTACTTATAATGTGCATAAGATTACTCATAATAGTTATTTTAGAAAATACATGGACGTGATGTACACTTTAAAAATACAGAAAACGTTACTTATTCAATAATTTATATGCATCGGAAAGAAATTTTTAGAAGTAAAGTGTTGGAAAATATTTACTTTTCATAAATCTTCAAAGATGTATCGAGATATTTTGAAAAATAAACAATAAATAATACTTTTCTTATTATTTATTGTTTATTTTCAAATTAGTTTTCATTTGTTTATTTTTAAATTCTAGGAAATTATTTCGATGTTTTGTAATTGTTCCTTGATTTTTTTCGATTCAAACATAAAAATAATTAATTATTAAATTAATTAGTTTTGTGTTTAGTTACATTTAATTTTAGAATTTTTTCTGATATATATATAAAAAATAGAAATTCAACACATTTTTCATTATTTCACTTTTAGATAATAAAAGCCCTCAAAAAAAACTTAGATAAATGTCTCATACACATTTTCCATTTAAGAAATCAATGACAATTTAATCATTCAGATATAATAATTAACATAATACAATAAATTTTCTGTATTATAATTTTAATAAGTTTAAGAATTTTGCTGTTGTTTGATGGCCTATTTTATAGCTCTTATATTATAATAATCACTATTTTGTATGGCAATAATCATCAGAAAAAAATACATTTTATATTAGTTTTGTAACCCTTCTATAGAAATATAAGATTTAAAGAAAGAAAAAAAGATTAGTAAAATTCTCCTAAAAATTTAAATATCTAAGATATGAGATATATCGAAACAGTAAGTATTCAGATCCGATAAACCAATCTTGATTGTAAGGATCGGTTCGTTCTTATCCTCATTTCAATGAATAATGCTGCTTCGATATAAATCTTCTATAGCCTATTAAATAAAACATTGCTTGGCTTCTGTAGTATACATATTTTGCTACAAATTGTTTATATATCGGCATAGTATCTTCAAATTCTCTGAAGTAAAATCTTTGATGTTATTATTAATATAAATATATGCGAAATTTTCAAATCCTTTTTAAGCGAATTCTTCCTTAAATAAGAAAATAAAAATATACTATATTCAATTCAAATATTTATATCGGCATTTGAAATTTAGCAATATATTTAAAATGATTGTTTTTTATTCTGGCAATATTTACTATGCATAAAAGAATTTATAAACTTGTGAAAATAGCATTTTATTTTTAAATATTATAAGATTATTAAAACGATTAATTAAAGGCATTCGATAAATCACTCAAATACATGTAATCAATATCATATTTATGAAATATTCAAATCGTTATTACCATAAATGTTATGATTAAAAATACACATTTCCTAAATAAAATTTCTAAGATGATATATAAAATTATTTCAGTAAGGAAATATTAAGAATTGTTTCTGCCCTTGTACTATATCTACTATTGAGTAAAATTAATGAAAGGAAAGAAAAAAAAATCACAATTTTTTTTTTAATTTTTATGGCTTATAAGCTTAAAATTGTTCTTAACATATTTAGTTAAATTAAAATTATTAATTTATTTAAACCCCATAAGTGAGATAATTAAATTACATTTTAATCAAAACTTAATAATTTTTTGTATTAAAAATACAGAATGTTGTTTTGATGATTTTTTTAATGTGAGTAAAATGCAAAGAAACAGAAATCTTTCTGAAAGCAAAATCCATTTAATCTTTTGGATATTTATTTGTAAATTATTCATGCATAAAATCAAACCATTATTACTAAAATATGATTTCATTCCTGTTATATTAAATATTATTTTTAACTATTCAATCATTTGGATTTTAAAATTTATTTTTCATAAAATAAAATAATATGTGTGTATATATATATATATATCCTTTTGAAAATGAAAAAGACATCAAATATATAATAAAATCTATAGCTTTTGGATTATATTTTGCATTTTTTTAAAATTTTGCTGATTTTCATATTTTCAAATTACGGTGCAAACAAACAAATGCAAATTAATTGTAAAGGAATAATAACACAGTTAATGCATTTATAAAAGATGCATTTGATATGTGTTATAAATGGATGTAAATAGTGTTTTATTACTACTTATTTTACAATATTTTTACAATTATTTTACTTTAAAGCAATTTTACACTTGTGTACTAGAAATAATTACAATAAGGCAGCATCAAGTAATCTGAATTATTTTTATTATCTAGTCACACATGCTTGAAAAAGATGAAATAAGAAATACACGAAAACTTCATCTTATTTAAAGTTACGTATTTAAATGAGATAACTTAAGGATACGGGATTAAAAATTTGCATTTTCAGTGCAGCGTCTACAATGTATATATTTCATCAATATACACCCACATAGTCAATTCATTTACAATATTGAATTGATCATTTTATAATAAAAATCTCAGAAGTTTATAATATATTACAAAATTATTTCAATGAATTGAAAATGATCTCTCTTCAAATAAAAATTCTCAGTTTGTTCTAACGTGCGAAGAAATTCGTTGGGCCACATTTTTATTTTTTTCATTCTATACTTTCGAAATCAATGGAGCACTAACCGTTTCCGAAGACAGCTCCATGCGGAAACCGAGAATTCATGAGTTGTCACGACACCTTAAAACAGTTGGAAAAACAGCTTTTTAAATAGCTACATAAATGGGCCTCCCTTCCCATCAATGAAAATTAACTCCTTTTCACCGTCGGTGAGGTAATTTTCTTTCCCTCTTTAACGAAATGATTATACGAGGAAAAAAAAAAGAAAAGAAAAGAATAGAAGGAGCACCATCAACGAGTTATAAAGAAAAAAAATAAGAAAAAAAAAATAAACTAAGCTGTTTTTCTACTATTGCTCTTTTTTTATCATTTTTTTCATACTATTTTCATTCTGAGTTTTTTTTTGCGTTGCTTTATTTTATTTAATTTGCGGCCGCGCTTCCTGACGCGTGTCCCGCGGATTGCGTGCGTCATTATCCGCGCCATGATCCGCACGCCACTGTGTCCTGCGCACACAGACACACAGTTCGCATAATAAAAGATAGGATGGAGGGAAGACTGTAGGGGAAAAAAAAGGGACTCGCGGAAGAATTCCTGTTGCTGGTCGGTGAGAGGTTCCCTCTCCCTCCATTGGTCGACGGCTTGACGTGACGTCTCGCGTGACGTCATGCAGCCTTTGGCCAATGGGGGCGGGCTCGGTGGGTGGAACTATGGACTGAGGATCAGCGGGTCCGATTTGGAAAGGGGAAAGCCTATTCGTTGTCATTGGAAATAGTACTCGCCAACTGTAGACCGTTCTGGGCCCAACTGACAGCCCAGTCCGAGCATACCTAAGCATCTGATCAACAGTTCAATAGAAATCAACTGTACGGAGGCTAGATCTCATATTTTAGCATTTTCTCAAATGCATTTCAGATGAGATGAGGGGGATGGGGCTCTCTCTTTTTTTTTTTGATTCCCCTCTCTCTCAGGACAAATTTTTTTTTTCTTCTCCCTTTCAATCTACTTCTTTCTTTTCCTATGAAATATCGATATCTCGGCTTATCATAAATCGATATTGCAAGAAGACAAGCTATGTTGTGTTTGGCTATGCATTTCCAACCCCCCTCCTACCCTCCAGATCCGCCATCTTCCACCTCATAGGCTTCAAAGCACATGTTGTTCGCATCGAGCAATGTTTTCTAAAAAATGCTACGAGAACAACAAATATTCCAGCATTTGCCGTTCGGTTAACAGTCAATGGGTTTTTGCCCCCAAAATTTCAATCTCTCACTGAGGGAGATTCAATGCCAAAAGTTTAGAATTAGCAGGGAATTTATTTTTAAGCAATATTATTGAATTGGAATGCATGCACTGTAAAAGAAGGAATGAATATGATTACAAACAATTCTAAATACGAATAAAAATGAAAAACGCATAAAAAATACGAACAACATTTTACCGTGTTCATCACTGAATATCTATTACAATAAGACTAAATATTATTCTATATTTATTAGACCAATGAATACCATATACATATATTAGAGTCATAAAAGACATATTTTCACCAGTTTGCTTTTTCATGTTGTTCATTACTGCTGCTTATATATATGAGTAAATAAATGTTATATAAGTACTTAAAAGTTTAATTTTTTTAACTTAATATATTTTAATCTTGAGCGTCTAAATAACATTGCTGTATTTTGTTATTTTATTAAATGTAAACATGAAAATAGAAATAGTAAAAACATGCTTGATTAGAAGCAAATTCCCTAGTATTTTAATCTTCATGATAAAGTAAATGCATTACTTTTTAATTTCTTTGAATTTAGTATTACGTGAAAGTAGAAAAACCAAAGAATGTAATAATTAATTTTTTATATTTTTTTTAAATTTCCCGCTCGAGTGGCTATTGTAAAGGATTAATTATCCCATTTAATGAAAATTTTATCTATTATGATTAGAATCCTGAAGTGATATTTTATTTCGAATTTTATTATTGTAAATTATCCATTTGAAAGCGATTTTTGAAAGTGAAATTTGCAATTTTCAGCATCCTTTGTGAAATTGATACAAAATATACATTAATTGCTTTTATTTATAATTTATGCAATAAAGCGTTTACTTTAATTTAGCTTTTATTTATAATTTATATAAATTTGTGAATATTTTCAAATATAAGAGCAACTTAAGCAATTTACTCGAGAGCCTAATTAAAACTTGAAAATAAATTTTTGAAATAGTTTAGTTTAAGCATAATAAGGTATAATGTTGATTACTAGGTCCAGTAAAAGAATATATATTTAATGTTATTTATGCAATTAGTTTATAACAATATATGTTTTAAGGGATTATGATGTAAACCTCGTCAATTTTAAAGTTTGATATTAGATTTAATTTTTGAATCTATGTCAGCGATTGTTATGAAATTGTTTTTCTTTTTCAATATCTATCAATTGTTAACAACATTACTAATAACCTTTAGGCGGAAAAAGGGATTTATATAGCCTTAAAAAACTAAGGACTCTTTGCGAAGTATTTTTTTCAAATTTTAATTTTAACACTTGGAATTACTCTGAAACAACAATATTCTATGAATTATGAAACAATCCTGCACACAAGTGAAGATTATACATATATACATAAAATAGTACACATTCGCGTAAAAATTATTTCCTTTCTAACAATAGTACATCAAAATTTCAAACAAAAAAAATATAAAAAAAATTACATCATTATAACGAAGATGAAGCATTTAAGTACTTACCTTCGCTAGAATATGAGTAAATGTTATAAATATTTGGCAAGTGTATATTATAAATGATTACAAAAAATGAAAGACACTTGTTCGCTTTTGAAAAAAAAAATGTTTTGCTTTGAGCTATATAATTAAGAAATTTATTGCACTACACACTTCATGTTTCTAAAAAAAAGTGATCCTGTAAACTTTGCTATGATATTTTTGGGCTAAAATATGCAATATAATATAATTTTGAATAATAACAGTAAATCTTACATTAGCAATTCAAAATAAAACATAACTTATATTTAAAAACTATAGTCATGAAAATAGTTCTTTTAATCAAACTTTCACGTGTCTTATAAATTTATTCATTTTCTGAAATCCTAAATATAAAAGACATTTTAATTCATTTAGAGATTTTCGGTGATGTGTAGTATTTCCAATATTTCAAAGTATTGCAATAATTAATTAATTACAGAATTTATATAGAAGCTGGTGTACTTAAAACTAAAATAAACATTTGTCAAATGTTATTTAAACTAAGCAATGGAAAGAATTTAATGAGAAGTAAATATTATTAATTAATTAGTATAATTTTATTAATAAAATTTTAAGGATTAATTTTTTTAATTTGTAAGGATTTATTTTATTTTCCTACTATTTAAAATTTAATATTGTAAAGTACAATATATCCCAATTGATAGTAAAGTTGCAATGAAGTTTATGATTCAATCACAAGAATATTTCAGTAATATTTTTTCATGAACTCTGTTTCAGTTAAATAAAACAAAGAATATATATATATATATATATATATATATATATATATATATATATATATATATATATATATATATATATATATATATATATATATATATATATATATATATATATATATATAATGTGTTTAATAAAGGAAAATTAAATAATTAGCAGGATAATTTTACCTAATATATCAATTGATTTAAATTATATTAAAAGAATCTAAAATATGCATAGAGTATTAAGTTGCAATAACTAATTTGCATATTAAAAACATCTTTATAGTAAAATGACAAGAATAAAGAAATTTTATTTTGATATGAATCGGTTAAAGCACCAAATTCATAAGTGATCAAGATATTGTGTAAATTATATTATTATATCATTTTACATAATGAAGTGAAAGTAAATTTTCTGGAAACAGTATCTTCCAATCTTCTTTTTTACGTCATAATAGTAAAATAATTGTTAAAAATAGATTAAATTTTTTTTAGATATGTATCATTAGGATGCAAAACGGAACTTTTTAAGAAACAGTGATCTGAAACTTCCTATCCTTCAATATTTCTTTTTTCTTATGTTTAAAATCATTATTTGAAGAAATGGCGATTTTCGTAATTTATTTCTATATATAAGGATTAAAAAAATGTTTGAGTTCCGAAAAAGGGTAAATTACTTGTACAAATAAATAAACATTTATATTTTTTAAAATTAGAAGCATCAAATTCAGTGTTATATAAAGCAATAGAAATACCAAAATTGCAATTGTAAGGAATTTGCATGATGAAAGAAATAAAGAAATGTTAATATGATTTTCCTTTAATAGAATCATGCATTTTTTTAAATGTAGAATGGAAAGTAGTGAAAGATTTTAAAAATTTTTAATTTATAGACAAATCTATGCTTTAAGTTAATTGACAACAACTCTAATTTTTTCTTATATATATTGTATACAGCATAATATATAAGAAATGACTAATTTTAAAAATACAGCAGCAATCCCATGCAATCCATTTTATCCATTTAAATTAGAATATTCTTTTCAAAAATTTTGGAAATCTTTATATTCATATAAGAATTTTTCTTAAGTTTAATGTAAACTTTTCTCCATTCCCAACTGATATTAGAAAAGTATTTAAAAGAAAACACATTTATTTATTTATGATGTAGATAATCATTACTTAGTGCAGTTTATTTTCCCCGTCTAACGATATAGATTTGATATGGAATGTAGCGGCGACCGAATCAACAATTTCCTTAGTCCAATAACTCAGACAAACAAAAGACCTTGTGACCATTGAAAGGCCGTTACAGAAAATAAAGTACATAAATAAAAGCATCTTTTTTCGTGTGGGACCAAAACCATCCATGCTTAGGAAAAATAAGGAAAAAAAATATATCCACTAAATCAAAAAGAAACGTTGATTATTGTAGGCATGAAAGCGGGGGAGGGTAGGAAGGTCACAACGTCCAGTCTAACACGGCAGCTCGACCGTAGCGGTCATTACGTGTACGGGGCAGAGAGGCGAAAGAATTCCCGCCGCCTTGTGTGTGGGATGCAACGGTTGAAGTGCCACAAAGTCGTGGCCTTGTGGTTCGAAGTTTTATGACACAAAATAGCCCTTCCTTTTCACCGCTCATTTTGTTCTTTTTCTCAAGATTTTGGAAAGGAAGCGCTGCTGACAGGAAATCGTCTGTCATGTTCCAGTGACCAGAAAGTGATTCTTTCTCAGTTGTCCAGCCATGATTCTTGATCAAATGTCCATGACTCAATTCAAATCACATTTAAGAATTTTCGCAACCTTGAAAAAACAAGTCACCCACGCAGTCCACATTAATCTTGGTTATTTGTATCATCATTACCCTCTGTGATAAGAAGTTTGACAAGAAAGTAGTTACTCCAAAGTCCTAAAACTAATACACTTTAAGCAGTCTTATTCGGCCAATAAATTTAAATAATTGAGATGATTATCAATTTATCGATGAGTACAATAGTGAAATAAATACATGATCAATAAGTAACTAATAAAAAAAATGTAGTTCATAATATAAGCATAAAGATATTCATTAATGACTCCCCAGATAAAAGGATAAATAAGAAAATTATTGCATGTCATGTAAAATGACTGGAAAGAGAAAATATTTAAAAACCATGAAACATATTTAATCTATATAATGACTTCCAGATTAACATTAACTGAGCTTTTCAAAAAAGCAATCCGGTTGTCCAATTTGTGAAGAAGATTAATCAAAAAGCAATTAAAGGATAAATGTAAAATACCCTTTCACACACACCCACATCTGACGGTATACCATTTACCATCTTATACAAGGAATTTATGCATACACTTTATTCATTTTTACCTATTTCATAGTCACCTGTGTTTGATTAATTCTCAATTGCTTGAAATCATTAATAACGCTTATATCTGGGTTGATAATATTAATTGCTTTTACTTTTTGCTCAATGCTTCCACAAGTTAATCGTGTTGTTTACTTCTTTGGAATATTGCTTATGGAAATATATTGTTATTAATAGACACTACTTAGTCATGATTGAATCAATAAATGTTATATTTCATAGGAATTTCTTGTTCCCGATAGAAGCTGGTTTATTGGCAATAGTAAATTAGCTTGTTCTGACGCAACCTTCTACATTTATTAGAATAATAGAGAAAAAGGAGAAAGCCACAACCTGGATATAATCGTTCATGCTTCCACAAAGCAGTACTTCGGATCATAAAAAATTTGTAACTTAAGAATATAGCGTATATTTCAATAACAATATATTAACAATTTGGTGCATTCTACTCAATTTTTAATACTGTTTTTTAATTATAAATTTAAGATAATATCGTAACAATAATTTCTCTTTATTGATATCTTACACGATTAAAAATATAATTTTATTTTTAAAAACATAAGTGATTAATTAGTAGAATTGATATGAATGAAAAGAATCATATACCTACCACAGATGTTGAAAAAAGTGTGAGTTTATCAGCACGGAAATTAGTTATTTTCAGTTCTTCGGTAGTAATCAGTCAAAAAACTTTTTCCTACTAAAAACTAATATCAAAGAAAAAGGATTCCTACAAAAATGAAAAAAATACTATATCATCAAATGATCTAAATTATTAATTTTAAAATAAACTACATAAAAATAAAAAAAAGCATATTTTAAATAATTAAAAAAAATTAATTTAATTATAATAAATTTTAATTTAATTAATGAAACTAAATTTTGAATATTAAAATTTCATAAGCATATTATGATTGTAGAAATATATAACTAAGTATATATAACTAAATAATCTATATAAAAACAACAAAGCATATTTTAAATAATTAATAAAAATTAATTTAATTATAGTAAATTTTAATTTAATTAATGAAAATAAATTTTGAATATTAAAATTTCATAAACATATTTTGATTGTAAAAATATATAACTAAGTAAGAAGATACTTGAATATTTTCCCCTTTTCACATTGTTACTGCAATTTCATATCGCTAAAAAATTGCTTTAAAGTGAATAATTATTCAAAATGTTATAGAAACCAAATTAAACTTCATACGTTAATATGAATCACAAAGTTAAAATTAAAAAAAAAATAGTGATGCAATTAAAATGTTTTATTTTTAAAATTTACAAATGCAATTTTCATATTTTAATCTTGTATTTAATCACAATACGGTGTTGTTAATATAATAAAAAAAATATTGGTAACATTTTTTCCTTATTGTTTAAATAAAATTCCGATTATTTTGTTTTGCTTTTTTTTAAAATATTGAAATTCTATTTGTCTATACATTTTGAATTATCTTTTGTTAGTCAATTTATGCATTACATACATCACAAAAGAAGGCAATTCAAGAAGGAAAACGAAATTATCATTTTATGAAAAATGATACAGGGCAATGAAACAGTCCTGCTTTATTGCTTCAAAACATTTTACATCATAATTCTTCCTTCTTACATTTTTTTTTAACATAAAAGAGAAAATTCGAAAGCATTCTAATTGAAATCGAGAGAAAGAGATATTTCTGAAAATGCTCTGAATGAAACAAAGAATAACATAAAAATAGAAAAAATCACAGAATCTTTGTCTTCCCGAGGAATACTGATTAAGATTCCTTATTTTACTGGACAAACGGGATCGTGACTGTCAATTAAATTAACTTTTGAGACCGTATATATCTTATTGATTGAGTTCTTTGAATAACGAAACTTTTATGTAAATTTTGTCCTGTCGCAATGAGACAGAACGCCTTTTGAAAATATACTAGCAATTTGATAGTTGATCTAGTTTAGTTTGTGATAGATTTACTTCGGGAATACTTATTGGGAACTGTTTTAATGTTCGATGATAAAATTTTATTCTTAAATGTTTTATTCTTTTACTCTTAATAAAATAATAAAATTTACTAAAACAATGAAAAAACTAAAATTATGAAAAAAAACTAAATAATGAAAAAACTAAAATTTTATTCTTTTATTCTTAATAAAATAATCAATTTTACTAAAATAATGAAAAAACTAAAATTATGAAAAAAATAAGGAAATAATGAAAAAACTAAAATTTTATTCTTAATAAAATGATGAAAAAAAATTTTTATGTTTAGATAAAATAATTTTTTCAATAGAATGTGTAAAAGATTTTATATTAGATTTTTAATCCAATTTCATATTTTTATAGATGCAATTGAGACAAAATTTAAAGAAGTGTACATTGCTCGATATGAAAGCGAATTTTGAAAATTGCTGTTTGATTGTGAATGTATCTCAACTATAAGTTTATAGCCGTTCTTTTCCTTTAAGATTTTAATTTAAATATAAATATTTTACTTTTTCATATTTCAATTATAACAAGAACTTTAAATACTATAGGCATTAGGAATTGACCATATTTATAATACATAAGTATTCATTTTAAAAATACATAAGTAAGGAATTGACAATATTTATAATACATAAGTATCCATTTTAAAAATACATAAGTATTCTGTTTATCACGTGCAATTTTAAATATGAACAACAATAGATCAATAATAAGCATAATCTCTTTAATTAATTAGAGTAATTAAATAAATTTTAGAATATAGGAATATAAACAGCTGTATGAATGCCTTATTTAAATCAGATTTCTTTCAAAAGCTAAAAATCTATGCTATGAAAAATATTGTACACAACAGTTTTACCGGGAAAGTAATGTATGAATATGAATTGTTTTAGCTATTTTATATATGTGAGTAATTATCAATATTTATGAGTTCCTATGTCTTACATTTACCTATTTCTTCGAATTCCTTGAAGTAAATACATGAGTATTTCTTACTTAAGGAAATTATTTGCAACTAAAGAATACATTTTCTTCTAAAACTGTATCACCAAGTTCAATAATAACAGTTTATCAAAAATGGCAGAATTATATCAATGAAATAAAATTCTGGAAAACTTTATTTTAGTGACTTGAAATTAATGTTTTGTTAATTTAAAGCTTTTACTTTATTAATATTGTTTTAATAAAATTTATACTTTCAAAAACTTATCAGAGTGATAGGCAAATATTTTAATGTATTTTTCATTAAATTCTATTAGAAAAAACTGCTTAATATATCATGAAAATTATTTAAATTGCATGCAAAGTTTTACATTACAATTGATTCCCCTGAATCACATTCTTTTACAATGAATAGAATCATGTATAAGTTTAATTTTTCCACCAAATAATTTTATATTCAATTTATTTTTACCTTAAAAACTAATTTTTAAATAGCTGATATGTAAATGTATACAATTAAGTATTTTTATTCTACAAAAAGAAAAGTTAGAGTTAAGTGAATCAAAAAAACTAATTTTCTCAAGTGGTGGTTAAAAATATAGTAAGGATCACCATTAAAAAAAAAATAAGCTCTATAGAAAGAATAATTTAATTTTTGAATCACCCCTTTACGACTTTTTAAATTCCCAAATTATCTACGAGACACGTAAAAGACGACGTGAAAATTTTATAGTTGTAAGATTTTCTAATCGACTAGGCTGTTAAGAGAGAGGAGAAAAGAGTCTGTAGATATTTTTAAATCTATCTAATCGCATGTATACACACATATTCATTCGCTGTGCTTAAACTCTCACCCCCATCGTCAAACTCCTCCCCCCCAAAAAACACCAGAAGATGATACTCACCAATGAAGAAAATAAAATTTAAACGCACTATGATCTGTAATAGAATCTGGATAATTCGTTACATCAGCGCTTCAAGTATTAAGAGTAAAAGAAAGGGAGCGAGACATATATAAAAAAAATAAAATATAATAAATATTTTTTTTCCTTATTATTATTTTCTTCTTCTCAAAATTCTGTTTTATTGCTTTTATGTCGGGAGTGACGTCACTTAATAAAAGACTACCGCTGTTATTATGCTGAATATCTTCCTTCGCCGTTCAGTAATTTTTTCTTCCTTTTATGCTCTTTCTGGAATCAGAGCTTAGGTTTAATTGAATCGATCTTTATTTTTTCCCGTTTTTTTCCCCTCCTTGTTCACACCAGAGTACGTATTTTCTGCTGTATTCGGGAAAAAAGTAGCCTTCTCTCTCTCTCCTTGGATGAATATTTTTTTGTCTGTTGTTCTAAATAACGAAAGAAAGAAGCGTTGTCATTTGAAATTAAAATTATCTTTCCATCCTTTCAAAAGACAGGGGAGGGGAAGATCGTTGTTTGTATTCCAATCTGCAGATGTTGGAGTAATTTATTTATTTCTGTTTTTAAGTTTATTTCAGAAAAAAAAAAGAGCTGAGAAATAATAAAAGAGTTCATTGTTACATATAGGAAATTGTAAAATTGAGAAATCCACCCGATCACCATCTTTAATCCTTGAAAACGTAGCTCATTATATTACTTAAGCTCACCTGTACGACGTATTTTATTCGTGAATAAAGAATTAAGAAGCTGTTTGACAAAATACGTTGTTTCCGTATCGCGATATAATGTTAAATTATTTTAAATGCTGAATTTAGAGTTAAAAAATTCTCTGGTGCAAATACATTTTTACCATTACATATTAACTTATAAAAATTTAAAGCATATAAATTGGCATTCTTTTATGTGAATACAAATTCTCAGGTAGATTACTTGTATATAGGCTTTGTATAAATGTAAAGCGAATACACATTGCAATTCTAAATGATGTCTTACAATGTATAAAAATTCTGATTTTGTTATAAATAACTATAGTTCAGCTTCTCACTTGTATTACTTTTCACAGTAATGTATAATAGTATGAATAATTACTTTTTATTTATATAAAAACTGAGTCCCTTATTTTATGTAAAATATTTACCATCAAATTAAATTTCAAATATGTAAACTGCAAAATGTTTCCCAATTAGTTATTCTGATTAATAAAAAATACTTTGGGTTATAAATAAAGTTTTTATATTTTTGTTCTTTTTGTTCATGGAAAAAAAGAAATTCAAAATTCTTCCTGTGTTTTATGCTTAACTCAATTATTGTATACGATTTTGGATTCAATTTTAATTTGATTTAGCCCACATTTTGTATTAGCTCTTAAGCAAAAAATAATCAATATTTACAGACACACATTAATGCATTTGCTAAGAAACTAAGTAGTATATTGAGATAAACTTTCAACCACTTTAAATCCAATAACCATTAATTTTTGATTAAATGTAATCTAACTAGCTTGAGTACTAGTTTATTTCTAATTAATAACAACAGAAAAAATTTAAAATATATAAATTATTATAGTCTGTACCAAGTCTTAATGTCGTTTCTATTATATTTTATAATACTAGATATATAGTTTTAAAAATATTAAATTTTGCACGATTTTGAGATTTTATTTTTTATTACTTTACACATAAAATGAATCATAGCTTCTGAAAATATCAACATTTTTTAGTAAATAAATCTGATATTTTCTGTACATTTTTAACAACAGAAATATGCATTCATGAATCAATTCAATTTTAGCTTTTATATTTGAATTATAACTATTTCACGGAATAAAATTATAAAATATTAATCATAATTATAAATTAATCTAATATTGTTGTGATAAAACAATTTGTGTGAAGATATATTTTTTCATCCAAACAAAATGAACACATAGTGTTAAGTACCTATATAGAAATCATATTAATTTACCTACAATAATTCAATTACATGGGGATAAATGCAAGGTAAACTAATAAAATATTTTTGAGTTACTGTGTTTCTAGGATATTTTCAGTTATTTTGAAATATATATAATTTTTCAAAATATGTCAGAATTTTGTAAATGATTAAAATACTTTTTAAAAAATTACTTCTATTACAGTTTTTATCATAACTGGTTCTTCAGTTCTATAAAAATCTTTTATGTAAAAAATATAAAGTTGTGCATCTTAAAAAGAAATTAAATTATAAATTTTATTTTCCATTGAACGTGTATGGCTTTTTGACTCATTTGAAGATTTTATAGCTCAATAGTTAAAATTAGTAATTCCCACCTCTTTCTTAAATTGTTCATACAGAAAACCAATGAATGCCCTCTAATCTTGTTAAGTTTTTTTCTTTTGATTAATTTTGCAATATAAAATTCATATAAACATTTTTACTTATTGCCAGACTCAAGAATTTTCCCATTCTCTTATGTCTACACATTCAGGATATATTATTTATTTTTCTGTTCTATTCCTGTTTTTGTGTCGAATAAAATTATTATGATAATAAAATCTATTTTCCTTAAAAATAATTAAAAAAAATTCCAAAAATCATATAAAAATTAATTTTATAATTTTTTTATCTTGCCTATGCATAAATTAGTGTTCCTAATTCATGATTCAAGTTAAAAATGAACTTAATTCGTAATTAATATATATATATATATATATATATATATATATATATATATATATATATATATATATATATATATATATATATATATATATATATATATATATATATAATTGAAATACAAATATTTCATTTATATATCTTATTTAGATTAAATGGTTTTATCGAAGACCATGTAATACAGTTTCATGGTTTCTTACATGCAAGTAACATATCAAAATGGTTTTAATAATGCATTTTCATTAATATTAAATTTATGCAGATTAACTTGGAGCTCATATATTTGAAAATATTCTTATCAATAAGTATTTAATATAGACTGTCACATACTCTTTAATATTTTAATTAATATTACCTATGTATTAAACAAAAAAAATCAAACTCAATAAACGTACTAATTTTATATCAAAACATTTATTTTTTCTTTTAGTATATCTAGCAATTTTAGTGTTGAAAGTATTAAATGAGATTTAGCCAAAACAATGTGTTTTCTTAACAAACATTATTTTAAAATTTGCATAGCATTTATTAAAGGACACAGCTTAGTTTTAATGAATTAAATAAAAGCCCAAAATTAATGGTGTTTTTAAAAACAAATCTTTTTTTTTTATTTAAGTTAGATTAAACAGTTTTTGAGAATAATTTAAAAACAAATTAGGCACCAAGGAAAGTATTACAAAGTAAAAGGAAATATATAAGAGCTGTTGATAATGTATTTCAGTTAAAAAAAAAAAATAGATAGATATACGTAAGCATGATGAGAAAGGATACACTTATGTATCTTAAGCATTCTAATAAATGATTATTACATATTCATGCAAATATAAATATTAAACTTTACTTATAAATAAAGTTTTAAAATACAGAAACTCAAAACATGTTTTGCACGAAAAGAAATATATTTTGAAAAGAAAAATATGCACATATTATAAGATTATTCTAAAACCAAAATCTAAATTAATTGTAGATATTTTATTGTGTGGTAATTAATATTATAATAAGATTAATATAATAGCCGAATTAACTTAAAAAGTTTTTTTTATCGAGGTATCTACTTTTATATTTCATTCTCTTTCAAAATAACTAATGATATACGTATCCTTTGCTGCTATTTAGCTGTCAACAAAAGACTTAATTAATTGGAAAACAAATTACCCTCTATATTTCTTTATATTCTGCATGTAATTCGTAGCATACGTAGAATTCTATTCCATCTCTCTAATTTATATTTTTAAAAAACTACTTTTAAGTCACCTAGAAAAAGAAAATTGTTTCAGGGAAAATAACGTACAAAAATTATGAGTGTCAATTAAAATATACAGTGATATGCACAATAAACAGCAAAATTTATTTTTTATTAGCTATTTAACATAAAAATATTCACTTTTTGCGTTCAATGATTTTTATTAATAAATATTATATAACTTTGAAAACAATTAAATTTTTTTCATATTCAGTTAAATAAAATTTCTTGAAAATAATTAGTATATATTAAATAGATAGTTTTTTATATTCAATATTACCTAATGAATGCTTGTTAAAAATTATAAACCTGCTTGGTAAGTATATTTCAGCTAAAATTATAATTCTTTAAAGAAAAATTAATGCATATTATTCAATGATCAAGGAGCTATCTTACCTTTATACATTTTCCTAAATATTTTAGGATATAAATGAAGACAAATTAACACACGCACACAAGTTATTTGATCAAAGTAAAAAAAAAAAATGGTTATTTTTCATCTAGTTAAACACATAAGAACTTTTGTAAATTTAATTGATACTTCGATATACATTTTTATTTTTCTTAACTCTTGATAGAAACTTTTTAGAGTTCATAAACATTTTTGAAACATTTTTATTGAAATTCAATAAAAAAAATTTAATTACAGAGAGTTCTATTTACTAATTAGTAAATGAGAAAGGATAATTGGTATTTATAAGAAAATGCATTTATAATAAAGAAGCTAATCATACATCTGAATCTAAATAAAGTAGAATATTTTATTGTAAACATTTTAAAGAATAATTTTGTTTCTTTCAAAGAGCATTTAAATATAAGTGGAAAAAAATAAGCATTCGCTTAACGCACAATTATATGAAATAGAAATGTTATAAGAAAAAACATTTATAAAATGAAACCACATTATCACCATTTTTATATATATAAAAAAAAACACTCTAAGAGAGGAATTAATAGCTAAATGTCATAGCAAGATTAACTATTTTATTATATAATGTATTAAAATATATATGTATTATGTAAGGTGCCCCTTTATACGATCTTCATTGAGAGGTAATAATTAATGTACATTATTAATGTTTGATACAAAGAATATCACTAAAAATTTAATTTAAAACGAAAATAAATAGGTTACTAAAGCCATAAATTAGATAAAGTATTGCCACATTAGATTAATATTGTATGCAATTATTACACACAGATTTAGATTTCATAATAATTACACAAAATATTATGTAGATAAAAGTGAATAAAATAGTTTAAATGGATTATAGTTACAAAAAATGTTGAATACTTTCACGGTTATAAAAGTATTTTAAAAAGATACCTTAATACCAGAAATATAATGGTAACATGATTTAAAATAGAAAGTAGCCTTCCAATATAAAAACCTAGAGTTTTGTATACAAATAAAAAGAAAATAGAAATATTTATATTAATTTTGCAAATTTTATTTTATAAAAAGTCTACAGTTTAAACAAACAATTATTGTAAATTTAATGTAATTGTTTTTAAGTTTCCTTAACTTTTAGGAATGTATAAGTGTAATTTGAAAAAGTGATAATTATTAAAAGTCATATGAGAGATTTGGCTGTTTGCGAATACAAATTGTGCTAAAGTGTATTTATACTAATGTTTTTTTTATTTTTTCATTGATTGTATAAAGGTTATGTCCAAACAAAACAAGCTAAAAATGTACTATTTCAATTAATTTTTTATGATTTTCTGTTTAAAATTTTAGCAAACATTAAGATTATTCCACTGAACTAAATTATTTTTCAGCAAAATTTACACTGAAAATTTTATTTATAGAAATCAAAACTTGTCTTTTTATTTATCAGGAAACTATCAATTAAACTAAAGAATATAAGGAAACAATAAGATTATTTTGTTTTAATGAAATACATTTTTTTATCAGAAAATACTTTAAATGAGATTTAGGCTATATTTTTAGCATTGCTAAAATTTATTTCTTGTATTAGAAATGAATGCCAAAATGTTGATTACTCAATTGTTTCTTATGATATTATGAATCAATTTACTCAACAGTACTTTATAAATATTTTTTTATGTAAATCATCGCAAAATTTTTTGTAGACAAGTAAATGATTTTCAGTCTGATCCCTTAATGTATACTTTAAAATTTTTTGGATGGATTTTGTTCAGAAGTAGAAATTCAGCTAATTTTTAGACTTTATTTATATTTTATTTATCATGTAACTTTGTAGTTCAAAATTACTCAAAAGGTTAATTTTCAAAAAGTGATTTTGTCACTTTTAACGCAATTTCCTTATTAAAAATCAATTATTCAGGTTGTTTTAGTTTCATTAATATTAATAGGAATTTTGCACAAAATTATTTTTCAAACTGAATTACTTCTGCATATGTAAAATAATAAAAAAACAAGTTTTTAGATTTCTAAGCAAGTTTTTTATTTCAGTTAAGTTGAAAGATCTATATTTCTTCTTTTATAAACTTAAATTTTTAAACATCTACAAAATTTTGTTTGCTTATCATTCCTTTAATTTAGAAACTAAATTTAAATAAAATTATTGTAAAATTTTATAAATAATTTGATTATAAAAAAAGATCAATGATTTATTTAGTACTAAAATAATACTAAGATAAAAAAAAATTCTCTACCAGTCTCAAGTAAATATATTTTATCATTTTAAGATTACTTTAAATCTTAAAAATAGATTTTTTGTTTTCTTGTCAAAAAGAATAATTATATTTTCAACAACAATTAGTTTTTTTACAATCATATTAATATAATAATTAGCAGAAAATTTATTTATTTTAAGGTAATAAAAAGATTCTCTCCTAACACAAAACATTGTGAAACGAACAAATATTGTATACTAATAAAAACAATAAATAAATTTTATTAAACTAGACACTATTTTAATTAAAATGAATTTTAATAATTATATGATAAAATTATATTTTCTTTAATCTATCATATATTCAATACTTTTTAAGCAATTAGAAAAATTTCTTTGAAATTAAAGTAAATTTTGGAAATTATAAATAATTAAAATTTTTTTACTTACTTTAGTATAAATTATATATGAGCATATGTAAATAAAAAATTATAGTTTTTTTTTAAAATAGAAAATAAAATTTCAGAAAAATTTTGAATTTTCACAAGAAAAATCTAACGGCAAATAAAACTTTTGATTTAATTTTTAAAATATTTTCATGCATTTTTTAATCCTTAATAGTTTATATAATGATTACAAATTTTAAAAAATAAATAATGAATTGTTCCTAAAAGAACAAAGGACGGATTTATACAAGAAAATAAAGCATGTGTACTATGTTATTAACTTAGAAGCTTTTGAATTTAAAAAGCAATTGATTGATAAATTATGAATAATGTTTTCGGATAAATATTTTTAATCATTAAAATTTCTAAATGAACAACAAAATACTATGATTCATAAAAAAACTGCGTCATTATTTTGCGAAAAGAATGTTCTCAAAATTATTGCAAACCATTATTTATTATCAATTAAATTATAATCATTTAAGTATAATTTCAATTTTTTTAATAAGCATAACAATCACTGCTTCCATCAAGTAAAATTGGAACATTTTTGCAATTAATAAGCAAAAATAATATTTTATTAAAATTAACAAATTCAGCTATTCTCAAAGAAAGATATAATAAAATTGAAAAAAAAAATTATTCACAAATAGAAGACGAAATTAACTGAGCAACAGATGAAAAAAAAATATAAAGTTAAAAATGTATAAGAATTCGATATCTATTTACGTGTATATACCAACAATAAAAAACGAGTTATTGATAGAAATAAAAACAGGCTCCGTCATTAGTAAAGGTTAAGTATTGAAAAAGTGAAAGGCGAAAGAGGAGAAAAAAATCAATTTTCATAAGACGCATCCCATTTATCTAATTATTTCGCTAATTACCCAGAGAGTAAAAAGATTCATCAGGAGGAGAAAAAAAAAAAGAAGAGCTTCTTGGAAACGTACCTCGCTTTGTCTCCCGCGACGTTCCCACCCACCACGTGGGGTAGTGGGCGATGTAAAAAACGTTCTATCCTTACCGGTGGTGGACCTTCATCGATTCGGAGGGTATCCTGGGCGGCCGACGTTAGAAGCGACCAAGAGTTCGCGGCTGGCTATCGGCACCAAGTCTATTAGGGTACGGGGAATGAAAAACGAAAGTTACGGTCTCGGGGAAAGATGGCGAGACGCGAAAAAAAGGAATTTCGAGAGGGACCCCTCTTCTCACGATAGCAGTGTGCCCCTTTATCCAAAAAAGATCCCGGAGAAAGTTTTGCCGATTGTGTAAGAAAATCGAGAGCACACACTCACAAAAGGGTGGAAATTTTTTTTTTTCGTTATCCTGTTTCGCAACAATGTTCAGTATTTCCTTCACTTTCGAACGGAACTTTCTTCTGACCCAGTTTTTTGGGGCCTCACCTTGCTGTGGAGAGAGTGCTCAATAGGTGTACTCTGTAAAAGACGCCAGCTGGGCTACGATGGATAAAAGAACCACGTGTGTATGAGAGATTTTTGAATGTCAAGTTTTCCGGGCGAAGATTACTTTCACGCCGATTTTTTTACTAACAAAAAAAAATTGGAGTTATAAAAAAAACTTCGAAGTGGAACAGAGAAAACGAGGTTTTTTTTATACTCTTTGGAAACTGTATCAATGATTTGCCCTTTTCAACCGTAATTCTCATAGTAAAATTTGTTCCAATCCCTTCAAGGACATACAAAATACTTAAAAATATAAAGCAAAACTGGAATTAAAAGTAAAAACATTAAAAATAAAATCAATATCTCAATGCCAGATACATTCCTCTGATATTCAAATGATATAAAAACAAGTAATTAAAAACATAAGTGTTATGATTTACTTTTATTTTGCTTTATTTTATAAAATGAAGCAAAACTTATTTTGTTTTGATTTAAAATATGCATTTATAAATCCATTTGGATTTAGTTTTGACAAAGATCTTATGCTTATAAAACGTAATGTAACAATTTTAAATAGCTTTTTAATAAATTCATAGCATAATTGCAATAATTTAATCAAAATGAATGATATCAATCATATAAATTATTTAAAAATTCCGTAACTGTAAATTTGATATTCTAGTTTTAAAAAGGTTTCCCATTCTTAAGTATATTTTATATTTCTTTTTTAAGATAATTTATCGTTCCTTACATTAATTAGGAGTTTAAAAATATTTCCGGTCTTAATTTATAAGTGAAGTGCATAGTAAAAATTAAAAATATTAAACAAAATATCAGGTGTTACGCTTAAAAGGAATGAAAATTTAAAAGCAAAATGTTTATTATTCATTATATAAGCATAGTGATTGCTTTATATTATAAAAGAATCAAGACTCCTTTTGAGGAAATACATTTATTATTGTGTTGAAAGCAAAAATCCATTAATGTTTTCTTTAAGAAGAAAAGTGTGCAAAGTACAAACTTTAATTATATAATGAATGCGAGAATTAAATTTATTTCTCAAAGTGGTGGAAGAAAAAAAAATCATTATTTTACATTTTAAAGTGCAATTATTTTTCAATTGAAATTACTTTAATACTAATAAAATGTAAACATTTTTAAAATCTTGCTTTAGAGAAAATTTTAAAATATATTTATTGAAAGCATTTATAAAATAAAGTTCAAAGAGAAAGAGATAGATTTTTTAAAAACTTTATTACTGTTTTTTATTATTAAAAGAACTACTGATAATATTCCTTATTCAAATACGTATATGAACTTACAGAGAAGATTTCTATATTTCAATAAATTTTCAGAGATAAAATATAGATTTAAAATTTAACGAGAGTGAAAGTACTTTGTATACTCTGTCCATATATCGACGTTCTACTTCTAACAACGGGTCCCTATGGCATGTGTGTACTAAAACAGTCGGACTCCATACCAAATATTGTTCAGTATGAAAAAGTGGATAAAGCACCCCACATTGTCAGCCTAGTTGACACAAAAAAATTACTTTTTCTTTATGTTTCGTATATAAGATTTATCAGTTAAGTTTTCCTAGAATAAAGTATTGAACAATCATATCTTATAAGTTTTAAATGAATTAATTATCTAATTATAGAAAAACATATTTGCTGTAGTTGAAAAAGTAATATAAAAATTTCATTTGATAAAAGTATTCCTAAATCTCTGTAAAATTACAAATGAATTATTATCAACTATTCTTTGTACGTTTATAAACGTATAAAAGAAACATATTTTTCTTTTTACGTTTGTAAAATATATCCTAATTAATATCAAATAAAAAAATAAAGGATTCATTATCAAAATGCTCAATATATCTAAAAACAGTTAGCTTAGGAATAATGAATCAATTTAATAAAATATAATAAATTCAATGATAATATATAAGTCTAAATACAACTAATCTAAAATAAAAGAAACATAATAAAAGGTTCTAAAACTTCGCAAATGGTAATTCAGTTTTCTTGAAATCTCTTTATACTACGGGGAAATAAGTATCAATTTAATCATATTAACTAATACTTAATGAAAGTTCTTTATTGATATTTATTGATTTCTTTACAAAAGAATAATCATAGCTTTTTATACAATCAAAAGATGTTTTTATTTAAAATGTGCATAATAACAAATACATATGGATCACATGAATAATTTATATTCTTAAATAATAAATATCTGTCTTAAATGATGAGGGTTTTTAATTTAAGATGTGATAATCACACACACACACACACAGAGCTAATAAAAAAACTGGTTTATAAAGAACAAATGAAATTTTCGGTGATTAAAGATTCCTATTACACTAAAATTATATTGAACAAAACTTCAAATTTTAATTACGATAAAAACATATTTGGTAAAAAACATTAATATTTATTACCTTTTTGGAGGTCGCAATGTCAATATAAGCATTTAACTAACATATATTACATAAAATCGAATGCCTATAAAAGTAAAATATATAATATACTTAATTTAATATTTATCAAAACTTAGAATATAACTAATTTACAGATTATTATTTTCTAACACATTGTGACAAACCAATATCGTTAATTTTTAAAATACATGCTATATTATTTCATTTTGAGAAAAAGTAAATCTTAAGGTGAGAAGTTCTACATTCCGATCTAAAACCGGCATTTAAAGACTTAAATATTCTTTGGAAAATGGAAAGAAAAGAATTGTAGTTATTAGAAATAAAATAATATGGCTTGTTGGAACTTATTAACTTATTTTGAAACAAAAATGTAGAATTTAAAGAAACGAAGAATGTTTAAGTATAATGGAGCCAAGAATTAAAGAAAAATTATATTTTTGTAATTTTTGCATATCATAACAAAATAAAAAGCAAACTAATACATAATGAAAAATTATTCAGAAGAAAATAAAGAACAGAGTATACATTTCAAAGTGTAACAAAATATGTAACTATAACATATGTATGAATAAATTCGAAAGTATTTTTCATCTTTATTTACATTTAGCAAAACATAAACATTGCTTCTTACGCGAAAAATTATTTAAAATATATGTTCTTTATGAGTGTTTATTGATAATAATTTACTAAATTCTGTAAAATATTCGTTTGACATATTTTCTTTCCACATATATGAGTACATATGCGTATTTTGATTTATATTTATATTTAATCACATTTTATAAAAATGGAATTAAAATGATTAAAAATCAATAATATAATAATCTAATTTCTTGTAAATGATCTAATTTATATGAATTTGACAAATTTATAACTTGACTAAATACACGACAAGAAATTATATTAATTTATGTAAGTTTTTAAGTCATTTTTCTATTTTTTAAAAAATAAATTTTTCATATTTTCACATTTTTAATACATAAAAGTAAAATATTATTCTTACGAATTTCAAATGAAAGGCAAAATTTTTAATTTTTACTGTGTTTCAAGGGAATTTTAATATGTATGATTTCGAACATCGAATATTGACTAAATTATTTCAACTTCTATTACTGCGCAACACTTTATAGCAAGTAAAAAATAAATCTTCTTCCCACTGATCATATAATTTGGATATAACTTGTGTATTTTAATTATTTAATAAGCCTGCTATTGATAACTAAGTTTTTCCATGATTTTTGCTTCAAAATTAAAAATGATGACATAGCTTAATAGCAAACTTTTATGAAGAGCTTCTTTCACAAAAAATTGAATCAAATTAGTGATGTTATATTAATAATATTCTAATCCTCATTGTTAGTCGGTTAAAAAAGTATTTAAGAAAAATTATCACAAAGCATTTCGGATAAGATATGCTTGCGTGTTATGTTACAGATTATTTTTAATTAATAATTTGAAATATACCAGAGAACTTATAATTTGAACAATTATTTATCTAGCAAATTGCTTTAGAAATATATTTTTGGAGAGGTACATGCCATTAAAAAATACAAACACGCTAACTAGACTGATGTAAGAGTAAAAATGCTGTAACATTAAGTTCTCATGCTATAATTCAGTCTATTCAGTCTATATGTCCATCATTTTTACGTATTCATTCATTCTCAGTCTATCTGTGATTTTTACAATATTTATAAAAATAATTTTGGAAGTTCTGCTTTTACGAAGGAAAATTTTTTATGTGTATTTTGCTATTTGCATTAATAAAAAATGATTTAAAACATATAATTTTAATGCTGATAAAACATTTTATGCTTTGCATAAATATTTGATTTGTAATGTTCTTAGTTAGGATTATAATATATAAATACACATATCTTGAAGAAAAAGATAATGTTTTGTTATATTTTCTGGTAAGATTGCTTATTTTGAAATTATAGTCCATCAACTGCTATTGTAATTTTAACAATAAAAAAAACTTATTTTATAGAAAGTTATTTTTTATTTACGTTAGGAAAGGATTTAGAAAAAGCTAGAAATGTTTTTAAGGATTATTGAAACTAACAATAATAATTAGATTTAACTGAGAGAACTTATTTTAAAGAAATCGTTATTAAGAAATTTCTGCATGCAGTTTCATAATTATATGTAGGAAATATTTTAGTTGACTTACTAAAACTCTTCATTAGTGATAGAATCCATTTTATATTTGAAAACAACTTTCTAAATTTCTCAAAAAAAAAAAAAAAAAAAAAAAAAAAACAGCGATGTTAACTTTTACTATAATCACTAAAAAATAAACATATTTTTGATCAACAAAAATGAAATTTTTAAATGCATTTCATTTTCAGACTGTTAGTAAATTATTAGGGGAATTTCGTCTTAAATTGTGTTAAGTTACAATACAACTTCTCAATTAGAATTCTAACATTTCGTTAAGAGAATTATGTGAAGATTGAAAAAATTGCATTGCAAGATTTAAAATTGTTAATATTCTGAAGCATCCTTGAATAGCAGATGTTTCAATTTTTTTAAGCTTTCAAAATTAGTAATAGTTTAAGATTGTAAGGCTTTAAACACAATTAACTTTAGCAAAACTCGAGTCTCTTAATAAACATTCCTTTTTTAATGAAAGATAATAAATAGGAATGGAAAATAAAAAGTGAGTTGTATTACATCAAAATCCATTCGTCAATTAAAACAATGAGAAAAATAAAAAAATATCCATATTATTAACTCGCGACTTTTCATACCATTCCTAAAATAATATCTTAACTGTTGAATTTATTTTTACTTACACGTTTTGTTTCTCTCCGCTGTGGTTGAATAATTGTGAAAAGAAGGTATTAATCATAACGTTTCTTTTTTTTTTACATGGGATTTGTAGTTCTCACTTTGTAGCTATTGTTGGAAAGCAATATTAAGTGTATAAAGAATTGTAAAGCCAGATCGCTAACAAAACAGCAAGACACCAGAAAAGCATAAATCCAAAAAGATATAAATATTGCACGCTATTTCCAAAACCTCTGTGAAAAGAATGGCGAGTTTACTTTTTGGCAAGAAATAAAAATGGCCAATGACTACAATTAATCACAAGCTCCTCACCACTTCGTCTTTACGTATCGTGTAAAAAAAAAGGGAAGGAAAACCAAACAAAACAACAATCTTTGTCAACACATGGGCTTTTGTTTGACTTTTGAGAGTTAAATTCAAAGACAATAGACCTAGCTATTTGTTCACGAATTTGCCAGTTAATCATGCAAAAGCGTTGCTGAAGAAAACATTTTTGCTTCAGACAAAATATTAACGGGAGTTCTTTTGTCTAATAAAACTTCTTCTAATCAAAACATCGTGGTATTCTAAAGAGAGAAAAAAAACTGTTTCAGAGCGTTCAACTGCTCATTGTTAGTGATCCCAGAAAACTCTAGGATCTATTAGTTCACGACAAATAACTCCGAGGGCAGAAGTTCTATTGTCTTAAAGGAAGCAATGCTTTATCCCGAACGTTTTAGCTTCCATATTCATTGTGAAGTTTTTGGAAAAAATAAAAAAGGTGAATTCTAGAATTTTCTTAACGAATCAAGCAAAAATAATCAACGGGAAAACAATCGACGTTGTCTGAAACGTTGTTTTCAGAGTAGAGGGCGATAAAAATGGTTCGGAAAATGAAATATGAACAAACTATGGAGCACATTCACAAATTCAATATTGAAGAATGTATTCAAAAACTTTTGATTGGTTTTCTATGGCAACTTTTGTAATCATACAAATAGTTCAGTTGTAAAAGAAGGCACATAATTTGTGAGATATTGCCTTTCTGTGAAAGGGATGTTCTAGTAAACATTTTGCATTTCTCGTTGATAATAAGTTTCATATTTATCTATGCCAAAAGAGGAGAAAGAAAATTAAAGTTTATTTGACAGGCAATTCAAGCAAATATATAGCCGAGTTCGATACACATATTGCTATTTTAAAAGCATTGTTGAAATTGCTCTATTCAACAATAGATTATATGTGTTGCAGAAAAAGTAGCTACACAAAACAATCGTTGCTTAACTGATCTGCGATCACATGACCAGTGTTTGTTTCACATTGTTTACAGACATTACAGAATAAACTTTGAAGTTTTGTTAAATGATAGAAGTTTTAGAAAATCTAAAGATATAGGATTTCTCAAACATATTTTTGATATTGCATTTTCTATGTGATAGTATAACTCATTCTGTAGATAATGTAATGTATTTGGAAAGATAATGTGCTGTATTTTCGATGACATATTTGTCAAAATATGTTTCTCTGAAAACAAATATTATTCTCATTTATAGTTAAATCAAAATACCTGTATAGTAAATATTAAAATGTTTTTACTTCTGTAATTATCAGTAATTTTCTGATGATAAATATTTTCAGTGATGCTTTAATGAAGACTTGTGAGTACTAAAAATTTTAATATTATTAATTATGTAATACTTAGAATTTATAATTGTTTATAAATATGAAACTATGCAAAATTATCAAGTACTTATACATTTTTTATTTAATTTTTCCTTGTATTCTAATTTTTAAAGAAAACTTTAACTGTAACATGTGAAACAGAATTCTTCTTTTTTCATGTGTATTTCTTTGTGCTATTTTATGAAACCGAAAATTTTAGCCTTATTTTTTTTATCACAAAAATGATTACATATCTATTCTTTACTTGTTGGTATTCAAAAAATTCCCATTGACTAACTTACTATTGAGTTTATCAGTATATACTTTTGAATTGTGTTTATACATGCTTAATTTTTGTCTAAGTATTTCATACGTGTTATAAGGGCTTGTATTGTAACAATATAGTTTATTACTAGTAATTAAATAATATTTCCATATTTAGCTTTAAAGTACATCATTTCTATAATTTGTTCAACAAGAATAAATCTGTAATTACTTTGGTATTTTTTACTTCAGTACTGAAAAATTTTACATTTGAAAATGTAGAATTATTTTCTATTATTTTTTGTATGACATAAAAATTTTAAAATTCAGTGTAATTAACTAATTCATTTGTGCATGATTTTATTTATTTCTAAAACATAACTCTTCAAAGGATAAATATTTACTTGATCTTTTTTATTATATTTGTTAATCATATTAATATTTCTTGAAAATAAAATCTTATAATTTTAATTTTAATGATAATTGAATCATCGAGCAAATTAGGATTAGGTGCTGCATATTTATGCAAACTACTTTTTTAATTACGTAAATTTACTTAGAGCGAGCAATATTATTAGCAAATATGATAACACAATGAATATGTATATATATATATATATATATATATATATATATATATATATATATATATATATATATATATATATATATATATATATATATATATATGTGTGTGTGTGTGTGTGTGTGTGTGTGTGTGTGTGTGTGGAATACACATGTACCTGTGTGTGGGTATGTGTTAAAAAATTATAACTGTTAACTTTTCCACAAATTCATTGACAGTTTTGAATACCATACTACAGATATCATTCGGTATATAAATCAAACATAAGCTTAAAAAGGAATTTTTATTTATTGTTTTTAATACAGATGTTATAATTAATTTTGCATAAATATAAATTTTCGAAACACATCATTGCTGCAAACTGACCAATTTATGTTGTTAACTATTATTACAAGAAGTGAATGGTGATTTATTTGTCAACTTCCTTTTTCTAATTTTTGTTACCGTTGTTTCATTTTCATATTTAAATTTGTAAAATACTACTTTGTAGTTTTTATACGTTTCACTTAACTGTCAAGCAAACTTAATGCTTTAAATACAATGATGGTATTTACAATGCATACACAAAGTCATTTTTTGAGAAGTCAGACCAATGGTTTGCACTCTGTCTTCGGGTTCCGCTGTTCTTTAAATTAAACCATACCTTTGATTTTGATGTTACACGTAGTTTAAAATCCATTTTGCGAATTGCATGTTCCAACAACAAGCAAACCTCGAAAATATTTAGTTATTTGAATTTATTTTACTTGAAAAGTTTTACTGATCTACATTCTTGAAAAAAGAATTGATTTTTCAAAGCGTAGTGAACAAAAATGTTATGTTTAAACATAAATAAGACTAATAAATTTAAATAATAATAAAATAAGTATAAAAATCAAGAACTAAAAGTTAGAATCTTTATAAATCGTGATGAAAACATCAATTTTAAGAATTTAGTAAGTTTTCTGCAACGTTTGATAAACGTTAATATAGTTTGAAATAGGAATACCAACTTTATAATTACTTTTATGATTATTTGGGTTTTTTAGAAAATTATGATCTGAGATAAGTATACACATTAAACATGATTAAATATATTAATTAATTAAAATATGTATTAATGCACTTAATGTATTATTGAAAATTGTAGTAGCAGATTTGAAATAGTTTTTTTCTAAGCTTGGCTAATGCTAGAGAAAGTTTTATTTATTTATGCTAATTTAATATTTTCCGATAGTTTTTTATTGATATTATATTTTGTTAACATTAAAGTATACACATTATCTATGTTCTTTATCTAGCTCTGCTTGCTATTTATACTAATTAAGCATTTGTTAAAAACGTAAATAATGATTTTAGCTATTGTAATTGACAATACATATTTTAAATTACCTATTGAATGATCAGAATCCCATTTTTAATATTTTTACTACAATTTATTCTTAGCTCATAAAATGTATATAAAATTTTTATCGTTCAATAAGTTTGCTATACCATATTAATTTATATTTTATTTCACAGAATAAGAAAAAAAATTAACAGAAATTACAAATTATTGAATCACGATGCTCATATACAAATATATAATTATCTTGAGTCTCAGAAAATATGTTTTTTTTTCCAATAATCAGAGATAAAATGATTGTTAATCTCAGAATCAGAATGATGGTTAGTCACAACTAATTATAATTAACAATAATTAGCTGTAATACCACTTTAAATACAGAGTTATTTTTTGACAATCATCACATTTTATTTGTTAAATGAATGAAATTAGCAAAATATCAATCATATTTAATATAGAATAACTTATAAATGTCTAGTGAAAATTTCCAACAATCATTTCATAATTTTTTAATTATTATTTTAATGCATTTTATTTAGTCATATTTTTGAATGAATTCATTTAAAACTTACAGTGTATTTGATATATAAAAAGTCTTAACCCAGTATAAAGTATTGTATGAATTAATCTAAAGCTTCAGGATTTTTGAATTAAGAATACATTATGAAATTTTCAGACAGATTTATAGTCATAACCAAACTCCTTCTTCAATCATTTATATATTTTGTAGTAATAGCAAAAGAGCTTTATTATTTATGGTTATGTTCCACATATCATAATGTATCACATATTCACGTATCACACATATTGCATATCACGTATCACACATATTGCATTGCATATCATCATAATTTTGAGCAATATGTAAGAAATCAGTGAGACTAAAAAGTATTTATAGGAGTATAATTAATCAAAAAATATCTTTTTTTCTTATGACTAGATATTTCAACTTAATATATTTACTATGACAGAGATTAAAACGTTTTCCACTGTCTTTAGCCCTAAACTCAAATGTTAAAATTTGATTATGAACTTTGTTCTTTCAATAGATGATCACATAAATTACAAAGATAATTAAAAATGTAGGCTATTATTTACTTCAACATCGCTGCATAAACTTATTTTTTTCTCATTCACTAATTATTTTAAAATAGCCTTAATACTGAATATTTGTTATAAGTTCCATTTTCAGATATGATCCTTTATAAATAGAAATAAAAATGACAAAAGCAATTGATACTGAAAGATTGAATAAACAAAATTCTATTCCTAATTATAGGAAGGAATTTTTATTGAGTTAATGTGAATTCTAATATGTGACTAAAATTTCCCCAATTGCCAAACTTGATTTTGTTAATTTACAATTACTTGAAATTGATATATTTATATCACTGCTTGTAGTAAAATGTTCATACTATAGTAAGTCATAATTATAAAACCATTTCTTATTTAGTATTTATGTCATTTAAAATACATTAAATTTGAGTATTTAAACTTATCTTTGAGCTATAAAAAATAATTAACACAAATTTTTGGACAATAATACTTTTTAAGCATAATTTTAAATCTCTAATATATATACAACTTTCTTTGCAATTAATTTGAGTATTCATGTAATTTATTTTAAATTCTCGCAATGTATCGAAAACAATATTTGAAAATCGTCGTTATATCTTAATACCTCATTCATATCACGAATTAATAATCTATTCCCTTTATATTTCTTGTATAAATTAAAATATTCAAAATCATTTTAAAAATCATATCAGATTCAAAATTAAGAAAATATTAATCAATTGCTTTTTCATTTATAATAAAAAATTATTTATTGCTTATTGAGATTATAGTATATTACGTTTTCTATAAAACACCACATTCACCAATCAGATACCCTCATAATGTTTACTGGGCATTTCAGCTGTTGAGGTTATTTTCGTTGCAAGTATTTAAAAAAATTCTTAAAATAAGTTGATATTTTAGTATCAGAATTAATATTAAATAATACGTTCATGCATAAAATATTAACTATTTTTAGTTTACTACTAAAATTATTTAATGTTTCTAAAATTAACTAGTAATTATTTTTTTCTTAAATGTTACCGCGTAGTAATTTAAAAATTATGCAGCTATGAAAAATTAGATATTTTTATAATTAAAGTGATTTTTTTTCAATTTTTCTATTTCAGATTATAAAAATTTTAAAAAGTTATTATTTGATTAGACAAAGTTTATAATATGCATTCACAAAAGCATTAATAATTTTAATATGAAGAATTTACTATAGTTGCATTATGAAAATGACTGTTAACATATTTTTTTTCTACTTTCGAAATACTTAATAACAACTGAAATACTTATGAAACTATCCGAATACCAAAGAAATAAATATATATAACTGTATTTTATACTGCGGGAATATCATAATAAAGAAAAATTAAAAACACTGAATAATAATTAAAAAAACATCAGTTAAATGATTGTAAGCTTTTGCACGATATTTTTGTCATTGATTTGATTTAATATTATCTTAAACTATCTTCCTATATTTATTTCAACTCAAATATATTAATATATTTCTAGAATAAAAAGAAAATCCTGTATACAGAACTGATTAATATTTAAGAGGAATACAATACAATCAGCAGTAATTTAGATTATAAAAAAAATACAGATTTATAAGATTACAAACTTAAAAAAGAGAAAAGCACAAAAAAAGGGAAACTATATGAAATCTTATTACTCTTAACACAACATCATCCCTTAAAATTTAAAAACTGCAATATTTCGCCTCATAATAACGCTCAAGAATGAAGAAGAGCAAGAGAAAAAAACTGTTAAAGAAATACCCTTTTCAACGCAAATGCTAAATACCTAATAAGCTCTGGATTCCTGAGCAGCATTAATATTTTTTTGAGAAAAAGAGGCTTTTAAATTTGCCTAATCACCGGAAAAAATATTAAACCAGGCAGCGTAAAATAGGGAATATCCGAAGAAGGAAAAAAAATGAAAACAGGTGAATGAGCAACTAAAAAAAATTTACTATACACACGTATAAAACCACCATAATAAAATCACTCCTTGTCGACGCCGGCAATTTAAAAGCAGCTCTCTGTCTCTTTTTAACGTAATGAGGCACATAGTGTTTTTCTGTTAACGCTGTTTAATTGACTCTTCCAAGGTCGGGCGTGGAAAGGGGTTTGCCAGGGGTGGAGGAGTCTTCAATCTCTCCACTTTACTACCCTTTTTCAAGAGCTGTTTCTCTCCTCGCGCCCCCTGGTGCTGGAATTCCAATAGAACATCGTATATACTCTCCCACTTCTAAGAAGTTCGAGTAAAAGAAAAGTTGTCAGTGTTGGTTGTGATAATGGTCGTTAGCTTCAGGTGAAGAAAGAAGCTAGGATGATATATATTCAAATAGTGTGAATTGATTTCTCATCTCAAAAGCTCAACCCTTCCACTTGTTTTTAAACTATGATAAAGATAAGAGTTAGGTATAATAATTAATATGAATCGTACTCTTCATTTTAAATATTTCTTTTGTTGATAAAATAAACTGTAGTAATTTTTCATGAATTTTTCGCATCAAGTATAGGACTTTAACTACTTTTTTATATTTCAATGTAAAATCCTATTAAGCAGCCTTGTTATATATTTATTTTGGTTAAAAAGGGCTTATTAAGTAAATGAATATTTTCTACTGATTTCTGATTTGTCCAATTGTCTACTGATTTGTCCAAATTTTATTTATTTGTTAATTAAATTTTTTCGTTTGGTCTCTGCACAACTTTCCAACGCACTACGCCCATCTTTAATGCTCGTTTTTTCATTGCGTACTTTTTATTGGCATACGGTCAACCAAACAAAATCATTATTTTTCATAAAATTTTGTATTTATATTTAGCAAGTGTTAATTAATAAAACTGGATAAGGCAGTGAAACTAGACAAAAACGTGAAACAATTTTAAGCCATTTAATTTTAGCAGTACATAATTACTTTTGTTACAAAACCAAATATGCATTTAATATATATGATATTTTTTATATTTATTTATCATAGATACTGGATATATTTACATTTTTTATTAAAATTTACAGCATGTATAAGAAAATTTTAAATACTGAATTTCAGTTTAAAGAAATTTTGAGTTTAAAATAAACGCAGAAAAGGAATCGTGGTCACAGTTAGTAAATTCAGAAAAAATAACGATCAGCAAAAGCGAATGAGTGACGGTCTAAAAATCCTGAAACTGTCCAAATTTTATTTATTTGGTTATTAAATTTTTTTGTTGGGTATCTGCACAACGTTTCTAACGCTCAACGCCCATCTTTATGCTCATTTTCTCATTGCGCACTTTTCATTGGCGTACGGTCAACAGAAGAAAATCACGATTTTTCTTATTTCTTTACTTATTTATTTTTTCTCACCCCCTGGTTCGTATCCTCCTTCTCCCTCCCTTCCTACCTCCTGTCGAAGAAAACGAAAGTTGAGTTGAATGAGAGTAGACGGGAAAAGAAGGGAAAAAAAATCCCTTTTCCCCTTTTTTATTTTTACTTTCCACCTTTTTCTTCTTTATATTTTCTCCCTCTTTCAACTGCAATCGACGACTGTAATTGATTAGACCGTATTCTGCAAGACGCAATCGTATATTTCTTCTTTTTGGTATATTTTTTGGCGCCCTTTTCCCTTGGCGATTTACTGGACTCCCGTATAATGGCGGATTCTCGCCGGAGGAAGAGAAAAGAAAGGAGCAAAGAAAATAAAAGACAGAAAAAAAGGGGCTTATATATAATTCCTACCCCCCGGAATGTCTTAGAGCTTGGTCGTACCATCACTTTTAAAGAGGAAGGGAAAGGAAGAAAATGGAAAAAAGGAAGACACGCGAGTGAAGTTGGCGCAATCCACAATTTTTCACCGCCAGAAGTTGAGCCGAATTGCCCTTTGCACATATCACCTTGTCTTCTTTTCCAATTTCCCTCCAGAATCTTTAGAAGTAAAATAAATGCTTCCTTTTTTTACTTCGACGATTTAAACCTAGACTTCGCATCAGATCTGCTACTTTTTTCAATCATTTTACACTTTCGTGAAAGTTGGTGTAGGCTTTTATCCCGAGGAAGAAATAAAATGAGAGAAAATATATGTATGGGTAACGGATACAGTGTTAAGACGAGCAGCCGAGATACTGGAGCACATATTTTCCTGCGTATTAATTTCTAGAACTGTTTTAAGACGGAAAGAACTCTAAATATTTCAAGATGATACGCCTGGAATTCCAAAGTACATGATGGTCGTTTGAAAGTGTATTTAGTTTAGAAGAAAATTCCATCACAAGACATAATTATGAGTTGCATGCCTCATTTTAATATATTCTTGTTGAATCCATTGGAATGATTTATTTCACGTGGGCATGGTCAAAATAAGATTGTTCGAAAGCTCTATTTTGTGTCTTATTTAGTCCTTTTAATAATCAATTGAATCTTGCGAACTCCAAAGTTGCAAATTTTTTCATGTAAATTTATAACCATATATTAAAATGTAACATAAAAATTTTTTATTTGTATGACTAACTTTTTAAGCAATGAATTTCTTATGAAAGGAGAATATTATATAATGTTTTGCTTCATTTTTGCTTGCTCTTGTTTTCTTATTTTTCTTGCTCTTATAAATAAATATTCCATTTGAAGCAAATAAAACACCCTTTTTCTAAAACATTTCAGATTTGGTTAAAATCTTAGAATTATAATCTCAGAAATGCATCAATTTACTGATTTGTTTAAGATAAACCATAAGCGAAAACCATAGCTTCAGTATACCGAAATAATTTTGTAAAACATCTCACACTATGAATTAGTTAATGAAATTATATATTTCAAAAGTCATACTATCCTCGAATTATACTATTTCATTATTTTCTCAAATTATAATTCCTTCTTTTAAATTCAAAAATGTGTATGTGTGACTATGACCTCCCCCTCACATGATAACACTTTTCTTTAAAGAAGTTATTAGATAATAAGGAAGGATATGTAATTCAAATTTGATTAAAAAAATTTTCTCTAACTTTCAAATATATTATAAACTATCATTTTAGAATACTTTTTCAATCAAAGAGAATTTACAAAAAGGAGAGAAATCAAAAATAGTGGAAGATTAATTAACTTCTCTTTATTATTTAGTATGAATTACCAGCTTAATCAATGCCGAGTCTATTTGTAAATCAATGCTTCAATAAAATTAAGTGACCATCAAGTCGTTCGTGATTACAATAATAAATCTATATTTGATTGTTCGAATGATAATAAATTATTTAATAAAAGCCATAAACTAAGGTATATTAGCAAAAATTACATTTATTGTAATTTTTTATGCTTTTCTACTCCCATATTTAAAACTTTCTGATAAAAATCATAGAGTTATATACTGTGGATACTATAATAAAAACATTAATTTTGGTTGTTCTTATTTATCATAGCGCCTATGAAACATTTAAAGTGAAAATTTTTTACATCAACTTTAGATATAGTTAAATGAAGATAATTATTTCTTAAAATTATTACGTATCTTTCAAAAATTTACAAAATCTGAGGTAATAATAAAGAGTTCTAATTTTTTTGATTATTAATTATGAATAATAATAAAAATATAAAAAATAAATATTTTTCGAAAATTAAGTAATTCTTTAGAATTACCACAAACCTCATAAATTGCAGAAAGTTAAAATAATCTGCCTAATCTTCTTCCACAAACAATTATTGTAATGATACTAGAATTTGTTCTTATTGTAATTTTTTTATATATTTTGATAATGATAGATATAATATTCACAGAAAATAAATTCACGCTCTCGTCAAGTTTAAACTTTTTAATTTGCATGAAGCATACAATTAATTGGATAAATGACTGTTGTTGTTGCTTATTTTAATCTCTTTTATGTAAAATACTTTGTCTTAGAAATACTGTAGAGTTTTAATTAAAATACTTTCACACAAATGGCAAAAATATGAATAATATAAAAATATACAATAAGGGAAGTAAATCTTATTATATAGATATCGTGATAATATATCTTCTGATTAACTGAAAATTGATTTTTAATGGATTAGTAGGTGACAGAGAAAGAGAGAGGGGGGGGGAGTAAAGAGATTAATTATATAAGTTTTAAAATCTTAAGCATTTCAATCAACAAAAACGGTGCTCTGATAGTGTGAAAGTGAAATCAATACTAATTACAATTCAGTTAGAATTCTTAGAGGAAAACATGTTTACTGTTTTCCTTCTTCAATTTATACCGTATTTTTTAAAAGATAAAAATGAAAATTTAAATTATTCAAAATTTCATCAATAAACATTATAATGCATAATGTTTGTCATAAAAACGAATTAATAAGTTATTATTTTTCTTTTCTGTTGATGGATAACCTTAATAAAGATAAATATATGCTGAATATGTAATAACATAAAAGTTTATATGTATTTTTTAGTTGATATTTCATAGCATTAAAAAAAACATTTCTGTTTTAAAAGTTTCATTTTTATTGATACTTAAAAATTTTATCATTTGATTTATAAATGTACATTATTTTCTTGTTTTATATTCAGTTTTAGTAAAAAAATTGTACACAATTTCATATAAATAATATTTTATTATTTAGACTACACATGTAGATTTAATACATTATGCCATATTGTTACATTTTAATTTGAAAAATTTGATTTCTTTTTATCCTAAAACAATAAAATTTTTAGTACATCGAGGAGTTTGAAAAACTAAAACTTTCCTAAGACGGATTTGAACTGATTTTGGTGTCTTTCACACCTATTGTCAATTTTTAAGAAAAATTAAAATTTTTAAATAATATCCCGCATGATTTTGTATTCTACTATTTAAATACCAAGATATTAGAGGTATGCTTCATCTATCAAAAGCTAATCATCATTTCCCTAAAATATGTTTAAACTAGCAACTCACCATACACATACATCTTTATCTTTCGTATGAATTAAATGTCACTTGTTTTAACAAATGATTCACTATTTGGAAACTACATCAGCGCTATTATAAAGATTTAGTACTTAACATACTAACTTTCTTTTTGTTCAGGTAACTTGTAGAATTTTAGAATAGGGCAAGAAAATTATAGATCTTCAGATAAGTGTAATAAATGACAACCGATTCAAAAATATAAATGAAATTTCCTTCACATATATATTACACTGAGGCAACTATTCTATTGAAAGATATAGAAAGATGCTCAAAATGTACACTCTATCAACATTTTTGGCTTAAGAAGATAGCTTCAACTTGCACTTTAAGATTGACATAAGCAGAAATAGAATCCTGTTTCGCAAAATACATCCATGAGACAGCTCTTTTGTGAAGCATGTATATAGCAGTTTTTTTTTTAAGCAAAACAATTTTAGTCAGTAAAATACACCTGAAGCCCCAGCTTCTTTCTTTGGCATGAAAGCAAATCAAAAGAAGCTATGTAATCCGACAGAACGTTTTTTTTTTTTATCTTGTTTTATCACCAAATTTTTCCTCAAACCATTCTGAAGTAAAGTATTCTAAGTCAAAAAGTTTCGATTCATTACAATGACAAGTAACATAAATAAAAGAAGAAGAATTAATACTATAATTAAATTGGATATATTAAAAACATCTTCATTTTTATTAAGGTTTACACTTTACAGGTTTTTCTAATCTTAAATTCTTTATCAAATATAATAATCCTTTTCTTCTTTTTTAATTGTTCTGTGAATGTATATAATGGCAGCAACCCCCTTATATATATATATATATATATATATATATATATATATATATATATATATATATATATATAATTTAAATATATAATTTTTTATAGAGCTCATTAAAGTAATAATTTATATATATTATACACATCCTATATTATATTTATAATTTTACAGATATAAATAAATATTTTTGATAAGATTTAGAATACCTACTTTAAGTGGAGTTTTTTTTTGCATGCGCAAGAATTAAATACATATTTTTTTTATTTACTAAAAGATTACATTTTTAAATATTATTTATATTTATCAATTTATTGAGTACATCAATGAATTTTGGTTTCTTGTTTTGTTCTAGTCCAAAACATAAATTTGACTTAGTTCAATAGTATTTGTTTCTGAAATATTTTTTGTCGAACAGGTTCGTAACGCTTGAATTATAAGATAAAAAAGCCATTTTCTACTAATTACTTAAAATATTACATAAAAATTCTTTCTAACTGTTATCTTTTCCAGAGCAAGTTCCATATAACTCAACTAAGCCACTTTAGCTCTGTCCTGCTGTTATACAGCGTCTTTCTGTTGTCCATATTTATTTCCATCTCCAAGAAAAGGCAATTCATTTGGTTGTATAATACACAAAAATATAAGCCATGAAACTCTGTCTCCTCTTGTAAAGCTAGGAAAATATAAGGCGAAAAAATGCGATATTCCAAGATACTATCAGCTGGTTATTGCTTGTTATTCCGTTGCATACAGAGAGAGGGATTTGTGCAGCCCAATATTGTTGCCGGATGGTCGTCTTTTCCTCTAGTTCTCCATTGACGCTTCATATTAAGCGGGAAAAATGCCTATCCAGTCGACTATTGTTGGCTTTAAGTTGTAAGGGTTCTTCAGAATAGTGAGGTGGCTTTCTAAGGAAGAATAAAGCCCGCAAGTGTAGTGGTTTTTTTTATATTAGGGACGATGAAGCATGTGCAGGGTTTGGTCGTCAGTGCTGCTAGAGCTTTTTTTTTTTTTTCCCACTTCCCTCTGGGCATATGGTGTTTTTCCATACCGATGTGAAAAACATCAGTTTTATTTTTGGAGCTGTAAAAAGTTTTTTAGGGTTGCATTTTCTTGTGAAAAGTTGATCCGCAGTAGACTTGAAACTACCCTCTTTCAACATTGTAAATGGAAATATCTCGTTTCTGCCTTCTCATCTACTTTAACATTACACTGAAATTCAATATGACCTTCTGGCTTTATAAAAGCAATTTTTATGCGCTGCTTTATGTATACAAAAGATGTGCGTGACGTGAAAAATATAAGTAGAGATATAAATTAAAAAAAAAAAAAAGTTGTTTCAACATGAAAATGAAACTGTTAACTTAAAAGTGCAATGAAGTTGAGTACTACATTGATAAGTCAAACCGAAGTCACATTGTCTAAGCGTAAAACTATATAAGTAAAATTTTTAATACATATTTGGAATAAATCAAAATACAAATTTTTCATAGAGTCAAAGAGCCTTATAAAATAATATAATTGCTCTTAATATTAATGACTTCTTGCCAGCGTGAAGGAAATTTGCATACCCCATTTTTTGAGAAATGTTTCATCTTTTCATGCAAAAAATTGAAACAATGCTTGATTTATATCTTTTTCATTTTTGAAATTTTACCTTTCAAAAAAATTATATAAGGACAAATATAAGTTTTGGAATGTGATAAGACAGGAGAATATGGTGTATGGATGAGAATTTCCCAGCTTAGCTCTGCAATTTTTTGACGAAGTCTTTTCTTGACCTCATTTTTGGGCTACTCACTTTTGAAACATTGCTGGCCTCTTTTTTTTTTCTTTTCTTTTTGAACTGCTCCCTTTAAATTACCTAGTTACCCACAATACTTTTCCGAATTGAGCTTTTCGTTGAATTTTTTTGTATTGATCATCAAATGTCCCGTCATAAACACAACATAACATTCTCTTATTCAGAGACGAATTTGTTATAAAGTCCAAAGGGATAGATTTTCAATACAATATACCTTTTTTATGTTTTAGTATTTAATCCACTTTCATCTCCATTTATCATTCGGTTCAAGAAGGGCTCTATAGTAGCAGAGATATGATGATTATATCATGAAAATTCTTCTGACTTATTTTATACAGCACCCATTTTGAATGTTTCCATACCAATCCTATCTTCCGATTATGGTCTGAAATGGTTTGCTGAGCTGAATTAAGCCGATGTTGTCAGAAATGATCTTGCTCTATCATGTTTTTAACAACATCGTCATCGATCAATAGACAGGACTTTTATATATACTTAATGAAACACACACACGTACGCACGCATGCTCACACACACATACAAATATTTAGAAGCAAGATTCAAATTTGTTTTTATTCTTATCACTAGAATAATATATTTTTATCTTAACTTAAAATAAATAAACGGGGAAAAAAATAAAAAAATCACTTTTTTAAAAATAATATTTTTGATTTTTTTCATGCATATTGAAAGTAATTTCTTAATATATTTAATAAAATTGTAAAATTACAATCGGCATCCGTTTGGCAGTTTGAAAGTTAAAATATTAGTGTAATAATAAAAGTAAAGGTTAGGATAAAGAGTGCTTTATTAATACATGATTATTCTTCAACAAATTCTAAATTCATCAAATTATATTTTTTGCTTCAAAAGACGAGCAGATGTGATGTTATTTTTTGATAGGTATTCATAATTTTATTTCACGTAAACATTATCAGTAAAAAAATGTGAAATACTGATATCATAAACTAGAATAAAATTGAGTGATCTGTAAAAGTGTTTTTTCCTTCAGCATAGAGCGTGTGCGAGAAAGCGATTGAGCTGGGATTGGTGATAAAAAAGGGATTCTCGATAACGGACGCTAATTATAAACAGGTCGGTTATTCGTGAATACCTTAAATTAAATTTGGTTTAGTAAATAATATATAATTTTCATATGTTAACAACTTATCTTAAAAGTTTACCCTAAAAATTCTCTTCCATGAGACGTTTGATAAAATTTCTATCAACATTCTTAAAAAGTTTTCTTGGGTAAAATGTAGAATTAAAAATTAATAGCTATATAAGCTTTAAAACAGACAAAACAATATTATTTTAATATTAATTTTAAAAACTATAATACCATTTATACCATGAAGTGTTAAAATTTTGTAATATAAGTGAAAGAATTATATTTTTTCTAACTATAACAACAATGAACTCAATGCCATTTTGTATTATATAATGTAGAGTTGTGTTATTAAAGAAAGTAGACAAATTTAATAACAGCTTTATTTACTATTCAGGTTCATTTAATATAAAACTTATAATGTTTATTAACTTATTGAAAATTTCAAATTATCTGGTATTTTTAAGCAAAATTTTATTCAGTACTTTTAAATTTACATAATATTTGGCCGATTTAACATAAAAAAGATTTTATGTTATTAAATATATCTAATCGTACTATGTAATGCAGTTTTAAGCAATGATTGATAACAGCCTGTTATTAACAATCTTCAATTTTATTCAAATAGCCTCATTTAGTCAGACATTATTTTTAATTTAACAATGTTATTTCCTTAAAAATACTAAACATTTTCTTCTCTTAAAGTTTTATAAAGAATTTTCATATATATTATATGACAATTATTTCCGTTCTTTATATATTTCTTTGACAATTTAATAATAATAATAATAATATTAAAGAATATATTTATATAAACATACATATACTAATTATACATCTTATTACTCATGTCATTATGTTTAATAATATTATTTGTTTTATTTTTTATCTCGTTTTGATATATTTAGACAATTTATTATTAAAACATTGTTATATTTTTTCCATATTGTTCTAATTAAACTATTTGTATCTAGTATTTTACTTTCAAAATCTTACTTGATACATTGATTGCTTATAAAAATACGTCAAATAATTCATTATGTAAAGAAAATATGGAAATGATTTTCTTAAATCTCATTTATAAATAAACTGTAAAAATACATTTTTTTGTATTTTTATAAATTCAAATTAGATTTATTGAAGCCATAATATAACAGAATTATTTTTAGTTCTGCATTTATAATTAAATATTTTGCATTATATTTTATAGATATCTTAAATTTCATTTATATTTTAATGCTTAATAAAAATATATGTAAAACAATGAGTTTAATTTTGATTCAAACATAATTTTTACATGATTATATCTATCTATCTACCTATATCTATATCTATCTATCTATATCTATATCTATATATATCTATATATATATATATATATATATATATATATATATATATATATATATATATATATATATATATATATATATATATATATATATATATATGTGTGTGTGTGTGTGTGTGTGTGTGTGTGTGTGTGTGTGTGTGTGTGTGTGTGTGTGTGTGTGTGTGTGTGTGTATTTATATATGCATATAAAAATATAAAAAACTAAGATCTCAATGTAAAATGAAGAAAAATTCAAAATATATATTTCTAATTTCCTGAAATGGAATGTGAAAAAATACGGAATGAATAATAGAATTAATGGAATAATAATTAATAACGGAAATATTTTGAAATAGACAATAGAATGGTTTTACATTTATACCATATATTTTTGAAATTGTTTTGAAATATAATTATGGAATCTTTTAATAGAATTTCTCATCAAAAGTAGCAAAATAGTATATATTTGGTGATAAATTAATTTACTCAAAGAGAATAAGACGTATCGCGAAAATAATGCCACATATAATTTTTTATGAAATGTTTCTTAAAGATATGTTTAATTATAAAATTTCACTTATGTTATAGCTGCAAATTCACAATTTACTTAACTCTTCCTTTAATATTTTAAGATCAGGTATTTTCAATTATTATAATATTGAAGGCATTGGAAATTAGTTTTTTTTTAATTTACAAATATCTAAGCTAATTATATTATCAATGTACTATTTATAATCAAGTTTTATTCTTCACCATTATTGTAAATGATTTAATTAATTTCGTAATTTTTAATTGTATTCGCTTGTCTATGATAGATGTTTTTTTGGATTTTGTTCTGAATATTCTTTAAGCACTTCAGAGTAGAATTGGATATCTTATATAAAAATCAAAAATTTATAGTTCATACATAGTGTTGATTGGGTCTTAAATTTTAATCATGACATTGATTACATTGGTTAAAAAATAAAATTTAGGTTATATTTTCCAGTTTTTCTCTGCATTTCTCTTTTCGTATGATTTGTACAATTTTAATACCAAAATGATGCGAAAGGTTTTTAACATTTTAATAAGTCACAATTTCTCATAAGTGTTTCCAGTAAAAATAAAAAATTACTATTGATAATTATTTTATGATTAATTCCTTAATTATGCATGCAGTACTTGTTTAACATTAGAGGTACGCTTATGATATTTTGATTTTATGTGGTGTAAAATTGGATGATAAGAAATGAATATAATATTATTTTTACAATGTCATTTATGTGAAATCATTTTACAGTAACCTATTTAAAACAGAAATACCATTTCAAATAAACAAATTTTTGCAAAACAAAACACGTTTTTTAAATTCATAATTTCTTCAAAAGTTAAATTTTTTTATTGAGTAAAAACAAAGCTTTAATACTTTATTTGTATGAAAAATATTTAAAAGTTAACGACATATAAAATATATATTTTCATAAAATTATGGAACCAAACCAAAAATTGCCCATTTTTATTCATAGAAGTAAAATTAATTTTTTTTTTTTACATAAAAATGTCTAAGTTTATGCTTTAGCGCAGCATATTTTTCTCTAAAAAAAAAAAAAAAAAAAAAAAAAAAAAAAACTTTAAGTGAAAATTTTCAGTTTGTCTTGCGTACAAAAATTCGCCATATTTATTAAAAAAAATTTTAATTAATCCTTAAAAATAGTTGAAAATCTTGCATTTGGGAATAACCCCTTTTTGTTCGTATGTTCTTAGCCGTTTTGTGACGTCACTAACAAATTAATTGTTCCGCTGCGCTGAAGAGACCAAATAAAAAAAATATGAATAAAAAGAGGAAAGAAAAAAGAAGTTTAAAAATTTGCGTACAGCAACTAAATGATGGAATGGGGAAGAATAGGATACGGTAAGAAAGGAAAAAAAAAAGAAAAGAACCGAATTAAAAAATAAATAAATGCTAAAATAGAGGGGGGTGCAAGAATTAAATAGGAGCAAAGGCTGAGCAATGAGAAGTATTTATAAACACAAAGGACATGACATAGAGTTTCTGGTAAATGGCAATAAAGTTTACCGCGCTCTTTTTCAGTCATCACCCAGCTTCCTTCTTTTCTTTCCTTTTTTCTTTCTTCTTCTTTCTATCCTCATCCGCGCATGATTGCGAGCAAATAATACAGTCAACAAAGTAATTTAGTAACAACGAACTGAAGATATTTTCCTCCTCAAAATCGTCCTCTTATCATCGTTTGTTCCTTTTATTTTCAGTCCTGTTCAATTGTTTAATTATTTTCTTTGTCAGCCTTCTTTTATTTCGATGGTTTGTTTTTGTTTTGAGTTTTTTGTGGTGTTGTTATCTACGTGATGCTGAAGATTTAACAACTGCAGTAGTTCTTATTTCTTATCCTTAAATTCTTTTTTTTTTAAAAAAAAAAGAATGAGATTACAATATTTTTGGTTTAATTTTCATCAAAAAGATAAAGTTGCATACGTAACAAAACAATATTTTCAGCTCAATTAAATTTTTTTCCCATCAGCTCTATATTTAATAATTTGAACTAATTTTTAATGCATTTATAAAACATAATATTCCCTTGTTGGGAATTAGTAAAAATTCTCTTGTGAAAGTTTAAAATTAATACATGTTTACCTAAGACTTTATATCCAGCTTAACTGAAAGCTTTTGTTAAAATTTACATTCAAATATTATAAAATAACTCTTAAGTTAATGGCATTATTTCAATGAAACAAATGCAGTTTATCTTATAGATGTAAAGTCACAGAAAAGTTTGTTTTGTTCCTATTATATATAACTACATAATCAAATTGAAATATAATCATAACAACGTTTATTTGCTCCAATTTAATTAATATCACTTAAAAAATATGTTTTTAATAATAATTTTAAAATAAAATAAGTATATGGTTTATATGTTCCTGTATAACATCTAATTGAAATACTGAAACGAAATGCAGTTTTTAATTATTATTGCATTAAAAATGCCTTATAAACGACTCATATTTCTTAAATGTTTCTCAATAAAAGTTATTAAAAACAATATTTTCGTTAAATATCTATCATTGAACACAGTGATCAAAACTGTTGTCAGAAAATCGCTTAAGTTTCGCTCTGTTCTGTAGAAGCACTTTAAACATATTTTAGATGCAAAGAGAAATTAGTAAATATTATGTAAAAACATGTGTGTGACTTTCAAATATTGAATTTTTTTTTTTTTTTTTTAGGATACACTGAAATACATACAATCATAAGTATCAAGATTTAATTGTGTGTTTTGATTTCTTTGTAAAGGATTATAAAACTAGAAACTTAGTACTATTTAATCCTAAATGGTTAAAAATATTTATTCGTGGATTTAATTTAGAAAGAAAGATTACTGCTTAAGTATTCAAAAATGAAAACAAAATAAAATTAACCAGAAAATTATATAATAATATAAAATAAAATGTTTATATATAAATATATATATATATATATAATTAATGAAAAAAATATAAATTCATACAAGAAAGAATTTCAAAGTTTAATTTTGTATTGACGAACATATACGGAATAATATTTAACATTTATTTTTTTTCGTTTTTCTAAATATGAGAAAATTATTAAGCTAATCATTAAAAAGAACTAGTTCCTTAAGATGATTATAATATAATTTATATTATAATTAAAATAATTGGGTTGAGTTTATATAATTTTTGTTATATGATTATTTAAATTTCTTGATTGATAATTTTCGTAAATTTATATGTGGAGTTTCACAAAACGTTTATATACTAATGTTTAGAAACAAGTTTAAAGTATTTTGAACACATTTCTTACCTAACTAACTAATTTAATAAAATTTTTAAACACATTTAAAATTTAATTAAATCTGTTTAACCATACGTAAAGTATAGAATCAAGAATTTTCGGGATTAATTTCTTTTAAATTCTATTTAAAAGGATTGTACTTTCAAAACAAATAAATTATATGTTTAAAAAAGTTTAAAATTGCTACATAAAAGCTTCAAGCTAAATATTTTCCTAAATTATAAAAAATAAATATAAGAAACTTTAGTAGATCAATTAAAAAAATTATCGTTTTCAATTTTTTAAAAATTATTTCAGGTCTAAATAATTTTCTGAGCTGATTTTACAGTTAAGTACTTGATACAGTTAATTAATATGACAAATTCAACAAATAACTTTGATTTTAGAAATATTTATCATGAAAAATTATATACTTAATATCCATTAGTGTTCATTTATAATGGAATTATAAAAGAAATAACTATTATGAAACTATAAAACTTGTATTCAAACAATTTCGATGGCATTGATAAATGTTATGTGATTTTACAGTGGTTTAAAGTATTCAATTTTGATTATATTAAAATTTATAATGTTTTAAAATATTTCATATTTCATTTCGTAAACATTGAATGATAATGCTATTATATTCATTTTGTGTAAATGTTTGAATGCAACGTTATGTATTAAAATATATATAAGGGCATATTGGAAAGTTCAGCCTCCCATATATTTCTGTTTACCATCATCAAATGTTGTTAGCATAAAAATTTGTTGTAAGTGAATCACGTAGATTAATTTAAACGCCTCGCCTTAATTTGTATAATAATAATATAAATTCATGCATTAAAATTTCGAAGCAGCAGTAGAATTCACACAGTTTCTGTTATGGGATTTTAAAATTCTTATAAATAGAGCATTTCTGATTTCGGTAAATTTTCTTTGAATTAGAGATAGAGATTATGGAAAGAAGTATGTGTGTATGATGTACGTTATGCCCATCCTTTACAGGCTCTTTACCATTGCAGTTTTTTAAGAACCTGAAAATTTGATACCGACACTCTTTTCAGAAGTACTCATGTGGAAATGTCACATCCCAAAAATATTTTTTACGGTCCGGTTTTTGCAGTTTTTTAAATTTTTTTTTCCAAACGTCATTTTCTCCCATACGCATACACGGAATTCTTATCTGGAAAGCGTATCATATTTTGCCATTTCGAATATATATATACATTTTTTTCTTCTTATTTTGCAATGGAAAACCAATATAAGATTCATTCCGCCCGGGCCATGTTCTTTTGCTTCAGCATCCTCTTTCAAATTTTTTAACCCCCTCCCTCTATCTGCAGAATTTTTTCATGCAGGCAGCATTCCCTTTTTTATCCCTCTACCCTTCTGGCTCTGCCCCTGCACACCCCTTCATTCTGTACCCCTTCCTGCCCCTTATTTCGAATGCCCCCGGCCGTTCTTTCAATATATCCCCCATACTATGCTTCCCTCCCACATCTCTGGAGAACCCCCTTTCTTCCCCTCCCCCTTCTGTTCGAACCGGTTCTCTTTCATGTTGGGATGCCTGGAATCCAGGATGAGGTGGGGGCGGGGCTTGCGATGGACGACCGGAGGCTTTGCTCCCACCCCTCCCACGCGCTCAAGCTTCCCCCCTCCCTCCCACGAATGGATTTATTAAAGAACGTAGAAACCCAGAAGAGGCGCGGGGGGAAGAGGGAGCGAAAATCGACGGACGCCTGCCATTGGTCCTTCCCTGGCTGGACCGGCGTTCGAGGGTGGACCTTAGCCTTGACTCGTTGCGAGCGTGACCGCTAGGTAACCATGGTAACGCAACTCATGAAAAATGGAAGGGATTCCAAACTATCTTGCTAGGAATGCCTTCTGTTTTTCTTCCCCCGAAATTTTTGCTGTATGTTATTATTATTATTATTATTATTTTTATGTTTCGTTTTCGGACTCAGATATATATTTTTTTCGCTACAATGCGATATACGAAGCACGTTCGATCTGTATTTCCTTTTGTTTCTCCGGCGTATTTCTTTTATATGCATTTTTTCATTTTATTTATGATTGATATATTTTTTTTTCGTTTCCGTTCAAAACGTAATGTTATCGTTTTGTTTCATCTCATTCCTTTTACCTTCTGTTTCTTCCTGGAACAGAAAGCGTTGCGGCATAATTCAATATTATGTTCCTCCGTTCTTTCAATTCTCCTTTTGTTCATAGGATATACGTCTGGCATATACAACAATGCGTTTTTTCTCTACTTTTACATACTTTGAATAAGCCGCCTCCTCTCCACTTTTTTGAATTTAAGATATTTGAAAAATAGTTTCGGTTAAAAATATGCCCAACACGTGAAAGTTTTTGGCTTTCCTCCCCTTTTTTCTAACCTTACGTTATGTAGAACCCGATTTCCCCAAAATAACATTAAAGTTTGTGAACGGAAGGTAAAATATAAGACAATTGTTGAATATTAGAAATTTTTTGAAGTCAAATAAGAACTTAGATTTATATTTTCCTATAAAGTCTAACTTTATTTTTACTGTAAACACTAAAAGTAATTAGTACGCTCTATAAAAATACCCAAACAATTTTTTATTTTATTTGTTTTTCTTCTTTTTTTTGAAGATTTACTATATTTTATATCCATAAAGCAATTTGTTAATTGTTATGCTTTAAATATATTTAGAATATAAAATTTTAATAAACCATTTTATATTTTTGTTAAAATAGGGCTGCCATTGTTAATTTTTACTTTTGATAGAATTTTATGCTTTTGTTACAAGTTTTAAAACTCTATAAATAATAATGCATTTTTTATAAAAATGTTTTTTTTTTCATTTAATTTTTGTTTTAACCAACTTTTTATATGATATTAAAATATATCTATTTTTAAGCACATTTCTTGTTAGGTTGCATGCTTTGTTTTGAATTATGTATGGGTAAAAATAATAATAATTTTTGACTAAGTGGAAAAAATAGTTTAAAAATGGAATTTAAAACATGTAAAAATGTATAGACTAATTCATTTCAACATCCATAATCGAAAAATATTTCAGAAATTTAGAATAAAATAATTTTATTTTTATGAAACAATGTTGTTTTAATTTAAAAAGTAAAGTTACTTTTCATATAACTACATTATTTATTAAAATTATTCTATAAACATGATTTACATTACTAAATAATATTCATCTGGTTAATTTTTAATTAGTTTTCAATATAATCAAAATTATTATAATGAATAAAATTAATTAAATGAAGTAAATATGAGAAGTGTATTTGTTAAAGGCTTAAAAGGGAACGATAATTTATCATGTTAATTTATAACTAGGATTTTTTAGTATTAAAATTCAGTGACTCGTTCTTAAAAATTGCTTTATATAAGTTGAATGAAATAATGTTTATCTAATGTATTTTTTGAGTGAAAATTCATAAATACAAGTTTTTTATTTCATCTCTCGTTTTTTAACAACATATAAACATTTGTTTAAATTTTCATAAAATACTTTATCTCATTTCTCTTTCTTTATTTATATTTCATATGAAGTTTATAGTAAAGAATTCCTAAATATTTCAAAAATAAAGCTTGAGTATGCGAGTGAGTTAAAACTAACCAGAGAAATGGCCCTAAAATATAACTTCATTGTGGGATAGAGTTCCAAATACAACTGAAAAAATTGAAATAAAATATTTTTTTGAATTTTATAGAGGCTTATTATGTCAATTCATACATATTAATTATGTTTGAAGGAATGATAGAAGTTCACTTTATTTTGACACTTTCTGTATCTTTCAACTATTAAAGTTACAAACATATCTTACATTGTTACAAGTAAAGTTGCTCTAGCATCTTCTTTTGATTAAAATATGCTATTAGTTCAATTTCAAATTTAATTTTTGACAAAAATATACACTAGAGCAAATTTTACATTACTTTAGATCAAAATTATATGTAAATTGAAATTAAATTTTCTGAAAAATTTCTTTTAACGAATAAGATGGTTTAAATTTTTCCTTTGAAACCTACAATTCTCTATATTTATGATGTTAAATAGTAATATTTTGCTTTCTTAAATTTTGAAGTACTAATATCAGATGCTCTAGCCCTCTGGCTTTCGGTTCAGCTGTTAATGGATTCCATTCTCCCACCGAATTTTGAAATGTAGGCAATCATCCATTTTGTCCTGGTCTGAAAACAATGTTGGTTAAATGAATAACAGATCGTAGCACATATTAAAATTTTTTAAAAATATAATATCGCAAATTTTAAATCAGAGTAATGTTATCAAAACTGATATGTATCATGTAATAATGTAATTATATTATTAAAAGTACGAGATTCCGTAATTTTTGAAGCAAATAGGAATATTTATTAACCAATAACTTTCGATGCAAATTTTAATTAGATTCTTGCAGAAAAATTAACATATTGTATATTATTAATGCGTTTCTAAATTAATGTGAACATGTATTTTCAAAGTGTCATATTTAAAAATTGTTCTGAGAAAAATAGGAAACTGTGACTTCTTTTCTCTCCATTCAAAGGAAATACGAAATGAGACTTTAGAGAACCTGATGCGAAACTAATTTGATTTGCATTAGAAGTTTGATTGGTATCTTTCAGTAATTTCTAACCAGAATACTAACTGAAATTTGCAAGCTCTGGACAATTTATTTTACTTCAGAAATGTCTATGGATGTGTTAATTAAATTTCTCTTTTCTTTTTGTAAATTAATTCTGAATTCAAAATTTCACATTTAAGATTTTAAATCAAATTGCTAAAAAACAAGTTTAGTATCTAAAATTCTACTAAATTGAATTTTGATTAAAATTTGATCATAATTTTATCAAGTTTTAAAAGCTATATTGTCAAAGGAAATGAACTTAATATCAAAACTTTTTTTTTTCATTTGTTGTACATTAACAAATATAATTAAGAAAATAGATATTCACATGTTAAAAGTATTCCAAGTTTTGCTCATGTGGAATTTTCTTTTTCAAAATAAAAAAGCAAGTAATGAAAAAATTGTTTTATAAAAAGTTTATTTAATATACAACAATTTTGCTCCTATGAAATTATGTAAATGTGGATATGAAATTAAAATTTTGATTGGGAAATAAGTTTTAATAGTATAGTGTAAGCTTTATAGTTTAAAGTGTTTAATGATTTTTATGTATATGATTTTCCTTTACATAATCATATACATAAAAATCAACAAGTTTTAAATTCACATGTTAAAAGTGAATTTAAAACTTGTTGATTTAATTTTGAAGTACAATTGAATGAAAATCATATTAAAATTATTGAATGAAAGAAGCAATTTAATGATTTTTAACTACATTACGTGTGGTTACGAAATCGGTTCAAACATCTATATTTTTGCTTAAATTTATATAAAAAAATGATAAATATTTTTTCAAGAAGGAAAAGTTACAAGAAATGTAAAGGAAACATAAATACGTAAATGAAGTAAATATTGTAATTGCATTATAAAGGCATTTGATAAAATTAGCAAAATTTATATTTTTGGCAATATGTCATCAGCTATTGTTTCCAATTAATGTTTCTCTAAAGTAAAGATAACAATTTGATGAAATATAACAATTTTTAAAAATATTCGCTTAGTTATAAATTTGAATTAATGACGAAAATGCGAAAACCAAAGAGATTTAATTTTTTATTCATGAAAAATAACCAAAGCAACACAGCCGTAAAGGTTATCACAAAATATTTAATCATTTATAACATACTGTATAAAATGTGTTTTCCTTTTCAGTATTTATTTCTTCACTGCAACGACAATTCAAAATCATCAAAAAGTATACTAAAATTGATAAAATAACAACATCTTTGACATCGAAAGATTATTTTCTAAAAGCTGTAATTATGACAATTTAAATGTTTCTTTTCTTATTCTAGAGAGTTTATTTGATTTGTCCATATGATGTTTGTAATGTTAAATTTGTTTCTGTTGAGTTAAAAAGTAATAATTAATTTATAAATTCAACGTGATAAACATTGCCTTCACATTAATTCAGTGAAACATGTCTGTATTGTTTCACCTTTAAACAAAAAATATTTTGTAATATGGTTAACAAATAGTAAACAATATAAATGAGTTGATGAAAAGTAATTTAGGAAAAATTAGTTTAAATTTTTAATATTACTATAAACAGCCAATTTTAGGTAAAAAAATGAGATATTAACTTTTTGCATTAAACAATTTCTCATAAAAATCAACAAATGAAAACGAAATATTTAGATTTCTCCTTTTTATGAACAAATGTAAATATGTTTGAGAAATACAACAATATATTTATACAATATTATATATACGATTTTTCTTCAGAAGCTTTATAAGTTTTGTGAATTTCAAACACTTCTGTGCAATACGTAGAATTAAATATTTTGCATTGATTTTTCAGAGCATCATATCTTTTGCTAACTTGTAAGCTATACTTAAAAAAACAGTTTATTAAAATATAATTTATTTACATATACTTTTATTTATATCTATCTGTTTGACTAAACACAATAAGATCCTAAAAATGGCAATCTATAAGATGTATAGATAAAATAAAATAAAATAAAATAAATTTCAGATTTGTTTTTGATGTTTCTAGGATGAAAACAAAAAAAAATATTAGTACTTAATTAATCAAATATCAAGTCTTCGATATAAATTATTTCCCATTTCTTTCTTTATTTTATCTTCTTTCAAGAATAAATTACACTTCTCGAATAAGAACGTGAAATAAGATAACCTTTTAAAATAATTTTTATGCTACGATTTGTAATGCGATATTTTATTTCTTATTGAGTCCATTTGTTTTCCAGCAGAAAATTAAAATATTGTGCTACATTTTTTTTCGTTAGTTACTGCATCTGCATGAAAGATATTAGAAGAAAATTTGTTAATTCTAATGCATAACATTCATTACTTTTTACTTCTGTTTTATCTTAAATCAATAGTCCACTAAGAAAGGAAAACGGAAACATATTTCGAAATTTTTCTTTATCAAGAACCATAAAAATGAGAGTATTTTCAAAACAAATGTTTATTATTTACATTAGTTTTATTTGTCTAATTACATTTTTATTCATTTTTATAATACAGGAAAATATTAATTAAGCTAATTTAATGTTTTTTCATTTAAATTAATGCGTATTTTTTCTTATCAATTTGAGACTTTTCTTATATTGTATTTATGAATATAGTTTATGTCATTATTAGTAGATAATTTGAATATTTTTATAGAATTAGAATATAATAAAAATTCTCTGTAAATATGTTGATCAAAATGCATCACCTATAAAAAATATTACATATGATACTCAGAAAGGATTGGCACTTCTAAAACGAAATTTTTTAATTACATTATTACAAGGATTTAAATATTTCATACTGCAACATAATAACTCTAACCAAACGTAAATAAAAGTAAATTTCACACAGATTCAATAAGAATAATATAAATATGAAAGAACCTCGTGGTCAATCTCAATATAAAAACATTTTGATAAAAAATAAAAATTGTTAAAAATTAACTCTGCAAAATTTTAAATACTAAATTTTTATGGAAAAATATTCTTATTCCGTTAGTATTAAATTGTTTGGAAATGATTCTTACCTGACACAATAGTATTGTGTAAAACAAGAAAAATATAACAAATTTGTAATTAAAAATACTTTAATAAATTACAAGCAGAAAAGTGCATAAAATTGCTGTATATGAAATTCAGATTTTTTGATAATATTAGACAATATAAAAATAAATAGAAGTTGCACAAGTAAATTTTAATGCTATAAATTATTAGACCTAATTAATAAATAAAATAAATATCAGCAGTTTTAGTTATTTGAAGATTATGTAATTTTCGGATTATTTGTTCATTTTTATTGTAATGAATTCACGCATTAACTATTAACTTTTCTCAATTTGTTAAAAAAAATTAATGAAATAAGTGCAACAATTTTTACATTTCTGAAACACACTCGGCAGTAAAATTTGATTCATAAAAAATTTCAGTTTTCTTTCTAATGTTTCTAGTGTTTTATAATGAAACTGATTTTAATGCTCCTTAAAAAGAAAAACAGTATTAATTATTCTAATGCTCAGTTATAACAAAACTACAATCAGACAGTCCAGTCCTAAAATAACACCTTGAAAAATAATGTAAACTTTGAATATTTTGATCACTAAGACATGAAATAAACAAATAACTTTTAAATTTCGGTTTCCGTTTCCAAATCATTTTTTAAACTTGTAGCCTCTTAAATTCTGAAATTCACATCTTTCTTTTGTAATGACAAAAAGCAGCAAAAAATTTTAAAAAAAATGCATGATCTAATATTTCAAATATAAGTTCACTTGATATCCACAGACAAAAAAGTGAAGTATATTCCATGAAGTTTCCTTGCTACATATATACATAAGTTCACAATTCTATGTCTCTTACGCTCTTCTAAGCACGGGACAGATTTCAAACTTAAACACGAAGAAAAACTTTTTATACGAGTGAAGTTTAAGATTCCCATTTTTTTTTTACCGGGTAACGGCGAGCAAATAGATTCAAAAAAGAAATAAAAACAAAGTATTAAATATGGAAGTGATCTGATTCAAAATTCCATATATATGCTTATGGAAGGTTACGGATAGGCGAACTGAGTCAGCCGGTTGCCTTTGAGTCCAGAACCAGCGCTCTAACCGTCTGAGTGAGTGAGTCTTGGGGAAATCAACCCGGCGTTTAAAAGCGTTTCCATAACACGTAGGAGTAAAAACTGCAAAGTAAATACAAACACGAAGAAAATGGGAAATTTCTTAAACTCGGCATCAGACGATAAAAAAAAAAAAAAATAAAATAAAATAAACGGTTAAAAGCTCGAGAGAGTTGTAATAAAATGAAAGAGAGGGAAAAAAAAATATTAAAGTGTAGTACCACCTTAAACGGCTGATGAAAACGGTTTTTGCATACCCGTGTAACTAGATTGAACCTATTTATAACAAATTTTAATACGGAAGGCGAAGAGATCGATACATAGGCGACCTTGCAGATGCCAAGACTGTTATTAGCATCTTATGAACATCCTCTGAAGTGCAAAAGAAAAAAAAAATTGGCACTTTTTTTTTTGTTAAAACCTTTTAAAAAGGGGCTCGGTAAAAAGTGAGATCATCAAAAATGAACTTTCACTTTTCTTTCTTTTCTTTCTCTTGTTGCCCTTTCTTTCCCTATTTTACGTTTCTTCTTTTTATAATTTAAGGTTAAATTCAAAAACTCATAAAAACTAGCAATATAAATATAAATCATCAGTATATATATATATATATATATATATATATATATATATATATATATATATATATATATATATATATATATATATATATATATATATATATATATATAATTTAAATTATATTAACTGTGGGAAATAGAAGCTAATATGCAATTGAAATGTAAATGATAAGAAATAAGAAACAATATACAGTTGTAACAGACCCATATTAATACTATTGACAGTAGATGGCGCTGCTGCCCAATATACTTACAACATCCAATGAGATGAGTATAGAGATGTGAGGAATGGAGGTCGAACCATCCGGTTCCTAAATACGTTTGTTTTGTACCACCCTGGTACTATGTAACCTTGTTTATTATTTTATAATTATTAAGTGTTTTCTTTTTGTAACTAATCTTAATTATGTGTAATGTAATAAATGTTTGTTTTGTTTTAACTTCCATTTTCTTACGTCGCTACACAGTTGCAAAAGAATTATTGTTTAAAAGTGAAAGATTAAAAACAGTAAGAAAAAAAAAAAAAGAAACGCAAATAATACGAAACATTGATAAATAAATTAATTAATTATAGGGGAATTGATAGTAAATTGTGTGTATGCAAATAATGGAATTTAATGAATTGTAAATTGTACTCATTGCGTTGCAAGTAAAATTTGTTAATTGGGTTATCAAGTATATTTCAATTGCAATTTCTTAATACTCCCACCAACGAGAAATTTTAATCTTTTACATATTTTTGATTTATGTTTGTAAATGCCGTTAAGCTTATAAATGCAGTTTATTTTATTTTTTAATTTCTAAATAAATTATTATTTCATATGAAATTAACTGCTAACACATCTACTGTAAGAAAATGTACAATATTTAAATTTTTTTAGACTTGTAATTATTTGTAAACATTGTGAGAAACCATTCAATGTTTTCCCCACTTTACATTTGTATGTTTAAAAAAATACTTTATTTTTAATTGCTGCTTTTAATTATTAATGGAGACACATTTAGTAGAAATCCATAGCAATTTCTATTTATTTGTTGATAAAAATGCTATTTGTCAACTTATTTCTTTTAAGTTATCGTTCTAAAACTAATTTCAAACTAATAATTTAGATTACATTTTTAGGAATTTGAAAACAACATAAATGAATATATTCTGTTTTTAATAATCTATATGTGAATATTTGAGTTAGCGTGTTGTAAAATCATTTCCATTATAAAGAAGTGTACATTTATAGATTCTCACTTGAGTTAAAGGCATCTTTCCAAAGGAAAAAGAAATTCTTTTTTCTCAAATCCCAATAACTTAAAGTAAATGGATCAAATCATTATTTTAAAAATTATTTAATTACCTGTAACATACGTTAATATTATATTCTAAATGCAAGATACTTCTCATTTTTTTGCTAATCAGAGCATTTTATTTCTTAGAGTCCAACAAAAAATATGCTCTAAAAATTCTTTTTTCAAAGATATTTATTGGATCAAGAAAACATATTGGTAAAAAAAAAAAAAAAAAAGCATTGCAAGTTAGTTGGTGCATAGAATCATATCCGATCATAATTATAAATGAGATTAGTCATGAGTTTATAAATGTGATTAATAAATATTCTTAAATAGTTAGGTAAAATTAAAGTTAAAGAAAGAATTATTAAAATTTGGTTTCATATTTAATGTAAAATGACATACAGCTACTTAGAATTAAATAATTTCAAACATTTATTTGTTAATGGTACTGTAAACAGTTATTTTTATTTACACATTGTAATTCTTTTGAATACAACATTTTAAAAATATAGAAGGGGTAAAAAACACCCTTAAATTAAAAAAAAAACAATTTTACTTTAATTTATGAAATAATAAAACGTTAAGAATAACCTTTTAAGTATAATATTTTCTTGTGTGGGAAAGAATAAATAATAAGATTATATCATTACGTGTGCCAAATCAAAAGCGATTAAAATGTTGAAATATCATTGGTTCAAACATAATATTCAAGAACTAAATATGCTATAGATGGATATTCATTATATATTTGAGAGAAAGAGAGAAATCCGGCATAATAATTTTGAAGAATTGATGTAATGAAAATATTATTTAAATATTAAGAAAAATGTGGTTATGCAGACTTTCTAGTGTTTTCTAGCTCAAGTATATTATTCTTTAAAATACTAAGAAAAATGTCTTTATATGCTTAGCATTTCATTAAATATACTAAACATAACATTTATTAATATTACTAAGAACAAATCATTTGTAATTTTTATATCTATCAATTCTAAATTTTCATAGGAATGAATTTTGTGAGAAAAAAATTATCATATGGAGAAATATTATTTACATAAAGATGCATAAATTTTTAAACAATTCATTGTTGAAAATTTTTCAATAGTAATAGATTCTCTTCTAAAAAACAAATAATATACTCTCACAAAAATGTAAAAATTCTCTAAATGAATTCTGTTTTAATGGAGTTAAAAAGTTCTCAAAATTAATGCATAACTTAAATAAATTGATCGAACGTTTTATGATTATTTTGGAAGTAAAATAAATTGGAGAAATAATATTGCAGAAATATTTTTAATTTAGAAAGTTTTTAAGTAGAATGCAAAGAAAAATTATTCCAGAATTTTTCAAAAATTTAAAATAATATATTTTTATTGTAGGTAGGTACACATTAAAAACAGAAAAATTCATATGTTATAATCTTACATCTAAATATTAATTCGTACAATATACTTCTAAGATTATTTTTGTAAATTTTATCAAAAGGTATTTTTAATTAGTACAATGTTCATAATCCATTTTGATCTGTTTTGACATCGCCAGCACTTTTTGTTTCATAAGGATTGTTTTCTTACAAAGTTATTTCTGATAAAGTGAAAAATATGTATTTAAAATGTTTTTATAAGTTTCATTATTTTTATGAATATTTAAAGAATTTAGAATATTGAACATGTACCTATGTCAATAATATATCTTATAATCTTAGTAAATTTTAAATCAAATAAATAAAAGTAATGAAGTAAAATGTTCAGAATGTCCATAAATTCCTCGTTATTTATTGTATAACATTTAAAAAATAAAATTATAAACCTGTTATCTTCACAGAATGGAAGATAAGAATCAAACGAGTTACAATCACATACAGATAAAAATGTACATTAAAATTATATTGCTTGAATGAAATTTAGCTTTAAATTTATTAGATACCTCGATGAAGATTATACCTTTTATTTAAAATCAAATTTTTGTAAAAAATATTAATATAATTCTTTGTTGTTTTAGTAATCTATGATAAATATTTAATAGCCAGAGAGGAATTACAGTTGTTAACTATTAGAGTGGTATAGGGAAAATTTTTTTAAAATTTTATTGATGCTTGTGTAAGCATACAGAACTGAATGGTTAGCTCTCTAATCTTCTTTCAACAGTTCATTTGTTCAAATTTCCCTTGGAGTCTGGATTTATTGTGGTTTAGAAACTTCTTTTAACTGTGGATATATCGGTCTAATCAATACTTGTAAGATGTATTTAATCATCAAGCCCAAGATCAATGAAAATAGCACCAAATTTGAATACCAAAACAAAGCATAATGTTGATAAATTTTAAGTTTTTGCTACCCAGTTTAAAAACTTAAAAAATAAAATAAGGAATTTTAATATTGTATCAAAGACCTTATATCTTGATACAAATAAATGTACTATTATTCAAATTTTGTAATATTTTTAAACCTAAAAATTATGTACTTTATTTTTCTTTTCTCTGTTCGAATGACTTAATTCACTACTAAAGAGGAGGATGAAGAAATATCAAATTACATTTCTAAGCTTAAATTAGCTTTGCATACATCCCCCTATATTTTAACTCACAACTTTACTCTTTTATACCCATGAAGAAGGCAACTTACTAATGACATTTGCAACTGCTTGACGCATGTTTTGCTACAAATCAACTAACTCTCTTTCCCTTCTCACCACTCTTCGTCATTTTTTTTTACTTCTTCTCTTCCTTCGTCATCCTTCTTCCTCTTTTATTTTATTTAGCCACTCATTTTATTACTATTTTTTTCTTACCTCGCTTTTTACCATGCAGAACGGGCATCTCTAGCCTACTCAGGTGGGAGCAGTAAAAACTTAAAAAGTTGATACTCCATATACAGTTTGGCGCACCTTCGAGTTATTACTCACAGCTCGATAGGAGCGTAATTTATTGCTCAAGCGCTCAAACTAACTTCTTCCTTCTCCCCCATCTCGATTCAACTTATTTTTATTTTTTGATAAAAAAAATACTCTTGTTTTAGTTCTCCATTATATCTCATTACTTCTGTCGCACTTCTGCGGCCAAAATTGAGGTGTTTCTCGCCTTCTTCCCCACTAAAGATATTTTTGCACAAATTACTCGTCAAACCTTTAGATATTTTATATTAATGGATTAGATACGCAAAACAGATGAATTTTTTCCCTGTTCCTCAGCATTTTCATTAATAAAGATACAGTAAGACTTGGTTATAAATTTATAAAACGTAATACTGGAATTTAGCTTTAAACCTGCATCGGTGGCAATAAGGGTACGATGTAAGGCTTTGGTGGTAATTGAGGTAAATAAAATATTCCGATAAAATGAATAATAAAATATCAGCAAAGCTAAAATATATTGAGTTTAAATAATTGTAATATTAGAATGTCTATATCTTAAAATCACACAATCGTATTTATTTAAATTCGGAATCCTTTAAATATAATTTATTATTTTGAATATTGTAAAGTCAAGAAGTTCATCACAAATAGGCAACCTCCTGGCGATATATATTTTAAAAAATCTCATTTTTTTAAAAAAAGAAGCATTGCTAAGTAGATAAGAAAATTTAGGTTTGAATTTAAAAAAAATAAAGCATAAATTTAAGTATAATATTCACTTGAATCTTAATGATTTATTTAACTTACATAAAAAAGGATATAAAAGAATTAAGGTTAGCAAAATTATTGATTTTTATTATAGCTTAATACATGCATTGAATAAAGGAACATTATTTTATGTAATATTTTAATAAAGATATTTACTTGTGGAAACTAAGAATATTTAGCCCAGTCAAGCATCTTTTCAAAGAGCATCCCAGAATCTGAAAAAAAAAAAAAACAACTTAATCATTAAAATCAATTCAATTATACAGGAAAAAGGTAATTTTTTTATGAAACAGAACAAATAAAAAGATTATATATAGTTTCATAAGGAGCTAAATGTAATAAAATTAATAATTAATATTTCTTAACTAGTAAAACTAATGACTTTCAAAGAGCATAACTAAACAACAGTTGAACTGTATAGTGAAATCAAAATAAATGAAATAATGGTTGGATTTAAGTTTAGTAATTTAAGTTTATATTGTCTCTTAGCTTTTGAGTTTCTATTTAAATTCTTAAAACATTTTGTATAAATATTTCATAATATAGGGAAAGGTGCATTGCTAATTCAATTCAAAAGTACTTTAAAATTTACTTATATTCTCTCATTGATGTTGTCAAATAATGATGAAAATATGAGATTCAATCATACAAACTTTTTTTAATAAAATGTTAAGATAATATATAAATAAATTAACAAAATTATTAGTTTAGAGAACGTGTTAGAAATATTTAGGTAAATATGATTGCTAATTCTTTAATCTTTTCTAGCCTTTTATTTGTTTATTTTTACGAGTTTGATTGTGAATCTATTTTACTAAGCGAGGTAAAACAACATTATGTAACTATAAAATAAATTTTGAGAGTTGTATCCAATATATGATATTGTTATTAATAATAAAAAAGCATTTTAAACTTGAAATTACTTTCTTCAGAATAAAGATACACTTAAAATAAATATATTTTATTAAAGTAATTTATATATAGGAATACATTTAATATTTTTATAAAAATATGTATTAATGAGAATATATATTTAATTTAACGAACACAATTATGTTTATTATTATTATGTAATATTCCTTTTACAAAATTTTGAGTATGTTATAATAATGTTCCATTCATGTTTATTTATCTGCTAATAATAATTTTTCTTCTTATTTAAATATGCACCTTTTGTCTTATACAAAATTTAAACAAATGGAGAAATAACAATGATTACTTTTTTATTTCCCTTAATAGCTTCTATTAAATTTTGTGAAAGTTAATATTTTGGGTATCTGAAACATGTATTAAAATTCAATCGAATGAATTCAATAAACTGTTACATTTAATACAAGATTTATTATCATAAATAAGCAATTTATGTAATTATGGAAATAAAAAAATAACAAAGAAATTTAAATAAATAATTTTTTACGATTTAAAAAGTATGTTTCCTTAAAATATAACAAATTTCAATTCAAAAATATAAAAAATTCTATTTTACTTCTTTTCATGATTTTTTACTGGCACTTACTTAATTTTTATAGTTTGATTGTAAATTTCATGAAATAAAAAAGATGTAGTGCTATTATTTAAATATAATTCCATTATCAAATTAATATTAAATTTTATTTATTAATGAGTTCATGCCAAATCTCTTAGATGAAATAAATATCATTTTCCGTCATGCAAGAGAAGAAATTTACTTAATTTATAATTTACAAAACCTGTGTGCGTGTGAGAGAGAAAGGAATTCCGATCATTTATTGATAATCATATCATGCTATGTGCAAGTAAATGTACATAAAATGATAGGTAGAGTCAACTTCAATTCGAATTTAAGGATTTGTCACGTCTTATTTCAAAGATACACGTGCATGTAAGTTATTTTTCATTACAAATTCTAAGATACGGGTATATCTGTGAAGAAATTTCATTACTTTATTTATCTTACTTTATCCCAATTTTAATAAAATTTCTTAACCTTCGATATATTTCAAAACGAAATTTAAATATAAATATTTGGCGAAAGAGCAGAATTGTTGCACAAGCGAGAATTCTTTGCAAATAAGAAACTGATACGATGAATGCGTTTTAATTACTTTACTTTGTAACAAGATCCTGACTCGATAATTCAATGAAAGATATTATTTTGATTAAAGATGTTGCAGATAAATAACTTTGGTAGTAGAAAAAGGTCTTTATATACAGAAAATAAGTATTTAAATAGTTAGATGAATAAATAGACTAAGTAGCTCGGAATATTTCCTAATATGTGTAACAAACGGAAGTAAGATACTTCCTATTCTCTACTTATAAACTAATCAAGAAATGTGTTTGAATATCTCAAATTTATATAAATATCAATGCCAAATAAAATAGTACTCAATTATTACTAAACAATCTATTATACATTTAAGATTGATTAAATGAGATTTTAATTACACACACAGTAGAATATTTATTTAAGGTTTGCTGCATCTTCCAAACATTTTATTTATTTGTTTAAAATTGTACATTGAATTCTTACAATCAATACTCAGAGTTTGTAAATAATAAATGGCATTTCTTTTTTTAAAGTATTAAGTGTCTTGTTTTTAAAAAAATTATAATGCATAAGGAAAAGGTAATATGAAAAAAAAATTGTAAGATTAAAATGTTTTGTACTTAGTATTATAAAGATCTTAATTTTTAATTCTATAGATTAAAAATAATAATAAGCACTTTTAGAAATACTTAAGTTTGTAATGCTTGTTTGTCGAAATATTACTGTGATATCAAATACACTAAATAGAATAAATTTTGCCTTTTAATGTATTAAATAACACCACAGTTTTTAAGGCAAATCAATTTCCTGTAATAAAAATTATGTACTTAGAACATGTGGTAAATTTTTTTCTTGCAATTTATTTTATAAAATATGCACAACTAGTTAATTTACATACGAATTAAGTTCTTTTAATAGAAACCACGTATGTGAAACAAAACTTGTGATTTAAATCTTCATGGAGTATGTTAATTAAATATTATGATCACGTAATCTTAAGTGGTTTTAAATTATCCATAAAAATAAAAAAAATATTTATACTGAAATTACGCATCGGCATATTATTAACCCTCTATATAAGTTCTGAGAAATTTAAAAGACATTCATCTTCTGATAGTATTGTCAATACGTTAGAAGACATACATACAAGTATATTCCTAATAATTCGTAGGAAATACACTCTTCATGATCAATAATCAGATATTCGTTGGAACATTTGATGAACAATGAAATATTTTTATTTGAAAACATATCAGCGATGAAAAAATAGTTGAATTTATAAAATGAATATATGCTCTGATTTTATCATTTGTAAAGACCTTTTCTGATTGATAAATTTCTTTATAGAATCATAATTTCAATATTTTTTTCATTAATTTTTTATTACCATTTTAATGGTTTACATTTTTTTTATGAATTACAAAAATTTGTTCATAAATTATAAAGGAGATTATTTAGTTTTTTTTCAAAATTATTTAATTCTTAATTTGTTTTTGAAATAAGAAAAAATTATATCTATCTATATATATGTATGTATGTATGTATAAACTATCAACCAAAAATAAACTTATATCCAAACGTTATATGACAGACATTATGAATAAATAAAATATCTTTACAATGTTTAAGCAATTGTGTTTTAATAAACAATATATTATTATACCAAGTTTAAAGGTATACATTCCAACATTAATTGAATTGATTATTAAGTTGTTAACCTTGGAATGAATTTAAAGATAGCTACTTTCATTTAAAACTATTTATACCTTAAAGACAACATAAAAGATTGCAATAGAATTTTGCAGTCTATTTATTTAACCACAAAATTTATGATTTTCAATTATAACATAGTAATACTTAATATTTTTCAGACTAACGTTTAAATTATTATCAAAACAATTCTACATTAGATTGAATATAGATTATTACATCTGATGTTTCTTACTATTTATGAATGGTGCTAAAGAGTTGAATCCGTATAGAAATGTTAAAGTGACTTACTAACTCAAATATTCAGTTTATCCAATAATTTTTCAACACTGGAATTGTCACACAAAATCAATTCGTAGATATATGAATGAAACTTTTGCATATACAGATGCATATACAATTTTTCTGGAATTTCTCAGTTCTGCTACCTTGCATTAGCAGTAGAATCTGCAACTTTACATTTTCCAAATAAGGAAATAACTAAAAAATATTTCAATGAAAACAGGAATGTCATAAAAATACAAATCTTCATTGTTATGGATATATTCATGTATCATAATTATCGTTCACTAAATAGACCTAAAAACAATTTCATGCTTATTCTTGAAGCCTTGTCTAGATTATAAGGATGCTTAATCATCTTTATGAATTGATGGTAGCAAAGTAACTTTCAAATGATGCTCATTCACACGACCTAATGACGTTAATTCTTGTTAAAGTAAAACGATCTAAAAATAAATCTTTATTAGACTATGTTTTCTGAGTGATTGACTTTAATAGTTAAAATAAAATTTCTTATAGAATTATTGTCTTGGAATATTGAATTAGAAATTTTGGAAGAATCGAATGAAATTTAAAAAATAAAATCTGAATTCAAGCCGTAATCCTTAAGTCACGTTTTAATATAGGCTGATGATAAAAACAATTTAGTCACTTTATGTTATAATAAATAGGATATAATTTTTTAAAGAATCACTCAATTCTTACTCCCACTATGACAATAAACATTTGAAAAAATATAAATGACTTGGGAAATCAGAATATCTATAATCGCCTCTAGTTTATATATAAGAGTCATTTAATGATATTTTAAAAAATGGAATAACTGAAATTTCATAACGCTACACTAAATCTCTGATATAGTTTCATTTACATTTACTTGATTTCTGAAGCGATAAAATACTTATATTTATTCACTTCTGATAATAAAAAATGTTTACGTAAAATGCTAGTGCTTATAACTAAATATTGCTGGCAAGATGGAATATGTTATTTAATTATGGTTTGCTGAATATGAAGTTATATAAAAAAAATTAAGGCTCTGCTATCAACTAAAACAGTTGATTTGTAACTGTTAAAAGTTTAAAAATTTGTAACTAGGAGTTGTAGAACAAAAGAAATAACAGCTAGAGGGAAATGCAAATGATCAGAAAGCGCAGAACAACAGGTTTCCGTCCGCCATTTTGAAAACAATTAGATGCACTCGTGGAACTTTTTCAATAAATCTCCTAGTGAAAAGTTAATTCTTTTTTTTTTTTTTTTAAGCAACTCTCACTTCAGGCCATTTTGTACTTCCTTCCAAAATATGTAATAATCTAATAGCGAGTAAAGACCACAGACTCGAAACAGATTCTTTATGTCAATATTATAATTACTGAGATTATTACGTTAAGTCATCAGCGTTGTTGACATTGAGAATTAATTCTTCACTCGCTTGAAGTGGCGCTGCTGACGACCCGGCAAGAGAAGAAACGAGGGGAAAAAAGTTAAATGGCGCCGACTTCATAATGAAGCTTTTAATGGACCTTAAGACTTTTGTAAAACCCGTGAACTTAGTTTCTTGAATAAATAAATCAAATGGAGGTGGCAACGGAGATTATTTTCATTGCGACGTTACATATGGATTGATTTAATTACCCTCGACTAAATTGTTTCGAGCTTATTTTTGCTGCTTCAGTTCAACACATTTTGATTGAAAACTTAAATAAAGTAATTCATTTTTTATAATTGGATAATAAAGTCAGTTATGTTGCTTATAAGAAGATTGAATACATTGGCAAATATTGACGAACTACTGAATTATAGAATAAAATTATATTAATCAATATCATAATTCACTTTAATAAAAGTCAAAGCTAAACAGAATAAACATTAGCCTTCAATTTACTGTATCAAAGATTTCTGAGATTGCTACGATTTATTAAAAATGACTCATAATTCTTTTTTATCTTATATATATATATATATTTGTTATATATATATATAATAAGAGTTTATTGCATATATTATAAATACAAAATTGCAAAAAGAAATTTTTTCTATGATTTTTTGAATTTTTTATGAGATTAAAATTCTGTTACAATTTTAAATATTAATAAACCAAAATCAATTTATGCTTATTTTCTTCTTATTTGCAATAATATCAAGATTTTTTTTTCTTATTAAATAAAAAAATTTTCGCATGTGAAATTAATTTTTTTTAAATTTTCCCCTTAATTTTTTTTTGTTATTGAATTGTATTATCTATTAACTAACAAAAACTAAAATGTTGATATTAATATTAGTAATTTGAAAGTTTTTAACGTGATTTTTATTGTTGGTTTTTAAACTTGAAGTATTTTTATTTTTTATTTTTAAGAAGTATTCGAGAAATCACGGAAAAAATTGCATCAGAATTTTATCCACTGGAATATAGCAGACTTCGATTCATATTACTTACTTTCGAATAAATTAAAATTTATACTTTGATTTAAAATGGCCTAATATATATTTCTGTATCTTGCGTTTCTTAATGAACGAATTATATCTCTTATAGTAATTTGCTTTCTCACTTTTTCTGTTAATTATAAACAAAACTGGATATTATTTGTAAATTAAGATATCAGCAATTTGCTAAGAAAATTTATTTATCTCTTTCAACACAGAAAGATTTTATGATCAGTAATACTCTTATATTTATAACATACCTAATTTATGGAAATTATTTTAAAATATGCAAATGATTAATGCAATATAAGAGGAAAGGAATTAGGTATATTTTGTAATTTACTTTCTTTATTTCAAATGTAATCCAAGTCTTATATTTAAATTTGTATTTAAGTCATATATAGCAAAAAAAAAAAAAAAATTCAAATTCTCTATTGAGTAAATCTTGGTATTTAAGAATTTTAGAGAAGATATTACATGCATAGTTTAAATTTATTGAATATATATAAATTTTTAACGAGTTTTATCTTCTAAATACATATAATCTCGATTAAGTTTCACATACATGATTAGAAATAAATTTTAAACAAATTACAAATTTCATATTTTACTGGTGTAAAATAATTAAGTTTTAGCATTATAATCTGCAGCATATGATTGATTACAGTTGCAAATTGTCAATCAAAACTTACTATCAAAATTTCTTTAAAAAATAATAAAAGTCTACATAATATAGCCAATTTTAAAATTAGGAAGTATTTTCTTTCATTTTAAGATTTAAACCAGGTATACATACTATGCTGATAAATATATCATAATAACAATTAATTGTAATATATAACATACTGAAAAATATCCTTAAAATATCGATTAACGCAATAAAAAGACTAAGCTTTTAAGGCATTCATTATTCTTCGAAATAACACTCTTACTTCTGCAACCATTAAAAATAAAATGTTTTGAATTTATGTTACATAATCAGGACACTAAAACGTACATATTTTCTTATTGTTAAAATTTTTATTTGTTCACTAATTAAGTTTTCTAATAAAAAATAATAAATGTTCAATGCAATAAAGGCTTAACTTTATAATGCAAAAGGAAATATTAATTATTGTAAATTTCTTTGTAAATATTTGAAAAACATAAATATTCATATTGAAGTATTTTATTTTATGTATTTCAAATGTTTATTCTTTTTAGCATAAATTTCTTTTAAATTGTTTCAAAAATCAGAAAATTTGTAATCATAATATTTAATTATTTATATGTTTGTAAAATGTTTTGACTTTACTTAATATTTGGAGTATGAAATGCAGTAGGTGCTCATTTTTGTAAACGTCTAATTTACAAACTATTGGCTGTAGTTCAATTTTAATTGCCATTTATAAGATAAATTTTGGAAAAATCTTTTTATATATATGAAGGCGCTTTTCTGCATTTTTCATTTGCGTTTATTTTTATCACCCGATTCTATTAACATTTTTTTTTACTTTACGATTGAAAAACTTGGATTGACGTCATTATTGGAGAATCAAAATTGCTTTGAATTGTAGATACTCTTTTAAGTATTAATAAATCAGTGTTATGAATTAAAAAAACATTTTCCCCACTCTAAAACCAAAATTAAAAAAAAAAATATTTTTCTAAAAATCCTAGGGTGAATTATGTGAGTAAATTTTATTAATGCCAGTTTTAGAATCGTTCACTTCAGATTTTTTAAGCATTCCATAAGAAATTTTCAATTGCGGAAATTTCAAAAGTTGTAAATGAATGGAAGGAGTGAACCTTATTTTAGTATATCGCCTTTTAAAGTACATTCTAGTGTTCATTTCTCTAGAATGTAGAGTTTCTCAGCGTTTCAGAAATCAAAGCCTAATTCTTAATCACAATTTTCCTTACCCCCTGCATACATTGAATCGTATGTATAATAATATATTTTGAGTACTTCTGCGCAAAACCTACTCTATGACCTTAATTTTAAACTTTTTACATGACCAATAGTATTGAAATTTAATGACATTTGACAAAAACCATCTTCAACAATCATAAAATTAAGAGTATGATTTTTTATTACGCTTTTCTTCACCATGTTGAGTATTCTAGCGGTTTTAAGAGAAGTTTTGATTTACGCAGAATGCCATCTTCAGCATTAGCAGATGCAAGCAAATGCTGCTTCATATGCAGAAGAAAATTTGATAATGCCAATATCTAACTCCAGACTCACCAGTCTCATTCAAGTCGATCCTTCTACTGCTTTCTATCGTGAATGGGTATATCTTGTATATGTTTTTGTGTATTAACTGCAGTTTAACGTATTAAACATTAGGGATAGCAAATTTATAAAGAATCATGAATACATTTTTAAGCAGGTGTAAGCGTGCATTAGATAAAAATGAAACGAGTACACAGGCGACCATGTTTCCCAAAATAAAATCAAGAAAATATTGTCAAAAATACTTAAATTTTTGGTTTGATAATATTGAAATAAATGAAGAAGAAAAGTTCTTGTATATTATTTGCTCAAAAATATTAACAGCAGACAGCATGAAACATTATAAATTAAAACGGCATTCGGAAATGCTTCATAGTGTGAGTACGTGAAAACAACCTGAGAATTCCTTGAATTAAAATTGAAATCATAGGAAAAGTAAAATTTTTTTTAAAAAAATAAACTTCGTCTGTGAAAAAAAAACTTTAATTGCCTCTTACAAAATTTCATATAAAATAGACCGATGCAAAAAATCTCATATACCATTGGCGAAGAGCTTATTTTTCCTGCAGCCATTAAGATTATTGAACCTATATTTCGAGATAATTTTTCTAAGCAATTGCAGCCCATACTTCTTTCAAATAATACTTTTGCCCTTCGAATTGGTGATATAGCTGAAGTAATAGAGTTTCAGATTTTCTCTAAGTTAATTTATTTTCAATACGGCTTGATGAGGCAACATATAATAATAAAAATGTTCATTTCATTGCTTATGTTCGATTTTTTTTGATGATATGTTAGTAGTAGAAGAACTACTTTCCAGAAAATCAATCGAACTTAAAGCAACAGCACTATTACTATTTTAAATGATTTTATGAACAAGGCAAACATAGAATGGAAAAACTGTGTCAGAATATACACTGATGATGCAAGTTCAACATCCGGAAGATTCCAAAACATAAAAGCGCTTGTGAAACAAAAATCACCGCAGTGCATCTGCACTCATTCCATGATCCACAAAGAAGCTCTGGCTTCCAAAGAAATGAGTCTCGGTTTGAATATTGTATTAACAACGTTGTAACAGTAGTAAATTATATAAAATTGAAACCCCTGAGATCAAGAATCTTTTTAGCACTTTATAAGGACATGAGTGCAGCACATTCAGCGTTACTATATTATTGTGATGCAAAATGGTTATCGCAGGGAAAGATTTTGAAACGTGTTTATGAATTAAGAAAATAAATCTTTTTTTTTCCTGTAAGAGAAAAACAGACCAGAAGCCGAGAATTTTTGCGACAGTTTATTTGTGATGAAATTGGGCAACTTATTCAAAAGTTCGCGACATATTCAAAAAATTATGTAATTTGAATCTTAAGCTCCAAGGATCTAATACGCATATATTGGATATGAATGACTTAAGTTAATGCTTTTTGCAGAAAGTTAGAACTGTGGAGCAGAAATTTGAAGCAGGAAAATCAAACTATATTTGCGAATGTAGATGATTGTGTTAAAACGTACAAGGCTGGAGAACAACATTTAAAAATTGTTTTTGAAATCATTCAAAATCATTTAGCCATGCTATCAAAGAATTCTAATAAATATTTTCTTTCTGATGACAAATTTATATCAAGTTACTAGTGGGTTAGGGATCCATTTCATATTATTCCTAAAGGACTTTCAACTATGGAGGAAGAGGCCATCATAGACTTAACAAGTGGCGAAACCAAAAGACAATTTAAGAATAAATCACTCTTTAAATTTTAGGCTGGAGTAGATATGAGTTTTCTGCATTCAAAAAAAGGGTTTTTCTTATTTCTGTTACCATTTTCAACGAACTTCCTTTGTGATACTGTATTTTCTGAAGTGCTTCGTTAAAGACAAAGCATAGATCTCAGCTAAAACTAGAAAGAGAACTGATAGTGGCTATTCCTAAAATTAAGCCTTCCTTCGTAAAGCTGTATTTTGCAAAACAAAGTTCAAGGAAGTCATTAATATTTATTAAATTTTTTACTAATTTAGTAAGTTTTCATTTAGTAAGTTGTTTTAATTTAATAAATTAATAATAAAATATTATGTCAAAATGTGTTTTGTTTATGTGTGGGCTTTCGTTTCAGTCAATTAGTTAGTTTTTTAAATAATATTTTCCCATATTCGCATTAATATATATATATATATATATATATATATATATATATAATATATAATATTAATATATATTTTTATATTTTTTAGAGTGCTCACGTCCCCCTTAACAGACACACCCCACAGGTTGATAATCGCTGTATTACAGAAAAAAAAAAAACGACATCTAAATCGTGCTAACCCGTGTTCTTCATTAAATAAAGAATTGTAATCAAGAATACAAAACACATTACATGACAGTTTGAGTGAGGGTATATATTACTCATTCATTAATTTCAACTTAAAATACTACTGCTTCCTGAAATTTCTTTTCAGAATTTTTTTTATTGTGGATTCAGATATAATTTGTGATAAAGAATAATTGGATTATTCAATGAGCAAGAAAACTATAAATGTAAATGAAAAATACTTTTTAGATATGAAGTGTGAAGACAACGAGTTAATGCTTACATCCTTTGCAAAACAAGTAAATGAAGGACTAACAAGATTGATGCAGTTTCTAATAAAAACAAAATGCTTATGTACACCGAAAAAGCATATTTTGCCTCAATAAATTGAAACTAATAATTGTTTTTAAATATGAAATAAATTTCTGTTTTTTACACAATGCATTCTAAATAATTTTTCCTGATAGTATTTTACATATAAAAAGAGAGCAATTAGTAAAAAAACTGTTTTAAGATACAATACACACAGTAATTTATATATATATATATATATATATATATATATATATATATATATATATATATATATATATATATATATATATATATATATATATATATATATATATATATATATATATATATATATATATATATATATATATAAATATATATAAATTACTAAATTGTATATGTTTTCAAAATGAATAAGTCCTTTTAAAGCATTTGTATACTTTTTATGTGTTTTTGTAGTTTTACATCTCTTACAATTTAAAAATATTTTTCGAAAGTTTTAGCAATGTTGCATTGATTTACTATGTCAAAATAAAAATTTTAAATGCACTTGATGAAAGATTATAGAATTTTCCTTTCTATGATAAGAGTTCGAATGAAGTATTGTCAATGTTAGAATATATGAATCAAAATCTACGATTTAAGCCGTCATAATTTTTCATTCTGTAAGAAAGTTAACTTACAGTTATATCTATGGATAACACAAGGAACGCATTATTCTCGCCTGTTAGTGAAAAGAGAAACATAAAACCGTTCTAAAAATATTTTGCCCGTTCAAAAGGGCACCGACCAGCCTTGAGAATTTCACTGCCGTCAAAAGGTAAAAAAGGGAGAAAGGATGTAAGAATCTTGACCTATTTTAGGGATTTCGGCTATTCTTCCCCTGGTGTACGAAAAAAAATCCCTTTTTCTTCCGTTTAACCTGCAGCAAGGAGCTAACCTTGGCATTCGCGTGGAAGTGAATAAGTAGAAACCCTTTGAGGGGCTTTTCTTACCCCATCCGCTCCTTCTTTTTTTAAAAAAATAATTTAGGGACAAAAGTTCCTTGAACTTGCTGCACCATTCGGGGTAACTAAAATGGTCTGGAAGGTAAAGTTGAATGTCAAAATGGGGATAAGGAACTCTGAGGAATTTTGCTTTTTATAGACAAGAAGACAGGAAATTTCTTATGTTTAGTTAGACATAGGATAGGACAATGAAAAATAACACTGAAAAATAACGTAGATATTAACTTTCACTTCAATTTAAATAAAAAATTTTCCTTCATGAAATTAAGTTTTTGTATGCAATATGTCTATTGTCAACACTAGATTAAAAAGATTTTGTATCCAGATTTCTGATAGATATATCAACGCTCAAATTCATAATATTATATTCAAGAGTTTTTAATAATATATTCGTATAAATGTCATGTGATAATAATTACTAAATATTCATTGACAAATAATTCATTTTTTTCCTAAATACAGATTGTAAAACATTATGAGTTGCACATAATATTTTCCTAGCAGCTGCTTTAAAATATAGTAAATCACAAAGAATATAAAGCTTGTTTAAAATTCTTAAAGTGTGAAAAAAGAAAAGATTATAATGTATTCATCGAAAAATATATTTTAAATATTTCAGTAACTGCTACTCATTAATGAAGAAGTCTCTGGAAAGTTGACTTCATCTAACTCATAGCAAGCGAAGAAATATTGGGCTTAAAAGAGTATTTTTCCTTCAAAAATAAAGTAAATAAATTAAGTAAAAAGTAAAAAATCAGCAATTTTAAAAATAATTTGTTCAAGATGCGCTTCGATTACAATGCCTTAATCACTGCTAAATTCATCTCATTCCATCGCTTTGTTGTAAAACCAGATAAATGTGAAAAAATTGGCTTTCTCTCGTGAAGTAATAGTTTTCAAAAATGTTAAAAGTTTAATCACCATAAATAGCAAGCTAATCCTCAAATTGTAAAAAATAAATAAATAAAATTCTTTCATAAAAAATATAATATATAGTATCAGGTTTTCTTTTTATTTATATTAAGATTATTTTTTGGTTCATGCTGTTTTGTTTCATAAGAGAGATAATAGGATTTGATAAGATTTGCTTAAATTATTTTGTTGGGAAGCTTAAATATAATTATATAGATCTAATTTTGCTTTTATTTATAAGAAGGAAAAAAAACAAAAACAGATAATATAGATATTTTAACCATAAATTTTTGATTTTTGAGTTTGAAATTAACCATTTATATGCAGAAATTTTAAAATAAAGTTGAATACGTTGTTTATACTACAGTTTAAATAAATTGTAAAATAACTTTCACATTTTAAGATAAAATAGCTCATTGCCAATATTAATCATTACACAAATAAATTGTTTCAAAAATTTTAAAGAAAATATGCTAAATTTGTTATATTTTTATTGTTATTTATCATTTTAATTATCTTTAAAACTACTATAAAAGCACGAATGTATTTTTTGTGTTTTATCCCATAGTTTCAAATATTTGTTTTTCTCGAGAAAATAGAAACAAGACAAAATATAAATTCTTAAATAATCTCTTTCATTGACTTGATATGAAAAATTATATATTTTAAATAAGTAAGGACATCAAAAATTGTAAGTTTAAGACATTTTTTTAGAGAATTATTAATGTGTTACATGCTATAATGAATCTGATTTGACATTTAACTTTTTTTAATTTTATTGTTAATTCCTTATTATTTGCATTTGCCTAAGCATTAAAAGATTTTCATGAAAAAATTTTCAAAGTCTGGTTTTAGAACTAGTGGATTCAGATATATATTTTTCTTATCTTTTGTTTCAAATAATCATATATATATATATATATATATATATATATATATATATATATATATATATATATATATATATATATATATATATATATATATATATATATATATATATATATATATATATATATATATATATATATATATATATATATATATATATATATATATATATATATATATATATATATATATATATATATATATATATATATATATATATAAGCACATTCTAATTTTTAAAATTAAATTTCAACATTTGAAAAAAGAAATAGACGCTAATTAGTGAACCTTTAGCTAATTAGAAAATACCGAATTTACTTAATATTTTTTTGTGAACAAAATTAATACTTTTTTTTAAATGATTGGGAGAACTAGTTTCCCAGAATTTCTTTAAACTTTTTACTTATTCTGTAAAAATAAGTGATCAAAAATATGATTAAAGAATGAAAAATGCATGACTAAACTACATTAATTTATAAAAGTCTGAAAATTCGAAGTAAGTGAAGAATTGATTCCGTAAATTTTTCTGTGTGTGAAGTTACCAATTAATTGTAACCAATAGTAGAAAACATATGAAATAGTTAAAACAAAGCTACCATTGCGTCATAAAAAGAATTTCCATCCAGTGATTTTAATAAATTTATTTATAAAAAGTAGTTTTTTAATAAAATAAAATGACTCCAATTAAAATTTCAAGTTTAAATTTTGTCATACTTTTTTTAAATTGAATTTTTATTTAAATCTCTTTTTTTAATTGAAAAGCAAGTAATCCCGATACAAGTTTCCAAATTTTGATTTTTTTCAAGATCGATATGATTCAATGACTCATAAAGGAAACTGTTTTATTTTTAATTATTAGAATCACACATTTTTTCATAATATTGATTCTATTTTCATTTGAAATTCTATGCTTTTCTGTTCCAAAAAGGATTACTGAAAATCCAAGGTGTGTTATATACAATATATGAAAATATTACTCTTTAAATAATATTCAAAACTATATAAAATAATGTAAAATTAACCATAAATATATTATAAAAACCACTTTTGAAGTAATATATTAGTCATATTTAAGTAATATTTAAATAAAATGGCAGGAAGTCTTTTTAATTCCTTTTTATGTATGTTTTCGAATTGTTATATGGATTTGCCGAAGGGAAATTACTGTTATATTTATATACATTTCTTTGCATAATAAATGTTTTTATAAATATTAAATTCATTTTTGTATAATTTTTAAAAATAATTTCTTTTACTTTTTACTGGAAGAAGAAATATATTAAAATTTATGTCTATGTTTCTTCTTATTTTGTTATGCAATATTTATTCATCTATCACGAATATTATTCTTTTCTTATAGTTATTTTACTCGAAAATTGTTCCTTTTTTTTCTTTTTGTTTTGCTTACCAAATTTTACTATTAACTGATGTTTTAAAAAAGCACAAAAAGCAATGACATTCGCTATCACTTTTTATAGTTAAATGTTTTATGTGTCGATTTTTTGAAATTTTTGTTTTTCTTCAGTTTTGAATCCTAAAATTAAGGAAGCCTACATTTTTCTTAATTTTACTGGAATACAAAAGAAAATGAGCTAACACTAAACCTGATTGTATGTAAAATATTTTCTGAGAAATTTATAATTAAAAATAATAAAATGTTAATTAAGGAATTGTAAAATAGGTTAATAAAAGTTGAGGACACCACGTAATTCAGTGTCTTTCTGACAAATCATAATATGTTCTTTATCTCAATCATATAATTATATTCGAACAATCATCGATATTTTTAACAAATACATAGGACATGTTTACTACAAATTTAATCTTTCTAAATACACATGAAACTTTTTAAAATCGGCAATTGGAATTCATACTAATTAAGTTATGCAGAATAGTCATAGAAAATATAAATAATATTAATTAACATAGCATTCATAGAATAAAATTGTAACTTAATATTTCAATTAAAAAACTATTGATTTAGTATAATACGTGATTATGATTATATGATTTAGTTAACTATCTCAGGTCAATAATAAGATCACAGATTCTTTTACAATAATATTTCTACATAAGCTTCAAATATTTTTTAAAAAATATGTTTGCTTTTTTCTCAAAGATAGTTCTTAAACTGTTCTATGACTTAAAAATTTAAAGAATGGATTTTCAAAACCTTTAAAATTATTTTTTATATGAATATACAAAAATAAATAGCATAAAATATATCATAAAACACTAATTATAAATTCTGTACATTAAGTCTTAAAGGGATTTTGAAGCATTTCAAATTTAAAAAAATTTCCTGAGGTATAAAATATTTTTCCTGAGTAAGTTATAAATTTAAAGGGGCATCTTCCTGATTTTTATTTTTATTGATTTCATATTTTTTTATTCATTTTCAATATTTCAATGGATATCACTCAGAAAATATTGGGAATTTTAGAACTTTTTACGACTTAAAAAGAATGTCTGGTAAATTTAAGATTTACAACATTTGTTACAGAAAATTATTATGTATTCATTTCACAAGAGTTTAAAACACATATTAATTTATTTTTAGTAATATCTTCTTTATTATGTTTTTCATAGTTTAAAAAATTTTAATATAAATTCAATTTTAGATACAGTATTATTTGGAATAGAAAAGTCTAAATTTCCTCGTTTTGTTAATACTTACAATATTACAAAGCTTATATTTATTCTATTAAATACAAAGAGAAGTATTGATCAATAATTTGTAAATTATCATTAATGGCATTTATCTATACACACACACCCCACCAACCACACACACACACACACACACACACACACAACACACACACATATATATATATATATATATATATATATATATATATACATAGTTTTGATTATACATAATTAGAAAGTAACATGCTGTGAAAAAAAATAGCTTATAAATATTTAATACTAAATTTCTGAAGTATAAATTTTTAACATTTTTAGAAAGAATGTTTCAAACTATAAATAATATTTTTCATAATTTGACAGAAAGTTATGAATATTTTAACTGTTACATAAATTATTTATTTTTATTACTTTTATACTGTTGAAAAAACTTTCTGTTTTTACAACTGAAAATAAATCTTATTTTTGACATTTTTATTTACAGAAATGTAAATATTTCTTTATCATATATTTCTTCAGAAGAGTTAGCTTTAATTTATTGATTATTTTCACCAGTAGGCCAATTTCTATTTCATATTTTCCGTCAATAACTTGCTTAGTAATAGTTACACATTTTCTTAAGTCAAAACGTTGCATTTTAAAATATTATTACTTCGCAAGTAAGGTAGGAATTTTTATTCTTTCTTGGAAGATGTTTTATTGTAAATATCCACATTTTATAAATATGTTTCTTGACTACAAGATGTTTTAAAATTCAAATCATTGAAATCAGGATTTCAAAATTGGAAAAAAATATCTTGATAGAGATTGGTATATCATATTTGAATCCCAAAAATTCTTGCATTATAAAAACAAACAGGATGACGACTGCCATGTAAATAAAAAATACTATATCTTTAGTCTATTATATCATAAAATGGTGATGGAAATAGCTCTTCTATTCCCCACATGAATCTTTAATGCACAGCAGGCTTTCTAATAGTTATATATTAGAGTGCAAATATTTTGAGAAATCATTTCTTTTGGAATAAAGTAATACAAAGACTTCGTATAAAGATTTTTGGTTACTTTCTCATACCACTTCTCAGCAATTCCTAGTTATAAATAAATATATATGTGTGTTCACTGAATATAAATCGAATTCTTACGAATTTTCAGTAAAATATAACATTTAAAATTTTCATAAATTGGTAGCACTTAAAATAAATATTTTGCGTTTTCTTAAAAATAAATGCTTACACTATAAAATAATTCTTATAGTTTGCAATTAAACTTTGTTTGCAATTACATAGCAGTAAAAACTTATATGCATTTTATTATTAAAAATTACTTTATCACTACAGAAGGAACAAAAAAACGTATTTATAAACTGGTAAAGTTAAGTAAATCAACTACTTTTAGAGGCTTTTATAAATTTAAAATTTTTAAATAAATTATTTAATAGTCCATTTTATATTTATTTTAATTATAGATACAATACAATTGAAGAGAAATACGATATTAATAAGATCTGGTGAAATTATTGTAATTTAATTATGTTAAATTGAATTATTGTAATTTAATTATGTGAAATTATTGTAATTTAATTATTGTAATTAATGTAATTTAATTATGTTCATTCAAGTCAATTTTCATTACCTAAAACATGAATTTTTCTATTTTTAATAAATAATTCTAATATTTTTCTCAGAAATATTTATTAAAATATCATTGGAATAAGTTATGAGCTAAATTAAACGCTAAATTATGATTAAAATACTAGTTTATATTACAAAAATAGAATTTGAAATAGATTCTGAAAGTTATATGAATTAAATAATTTTTACAATAACTTTTGCTTCACAATAACGTCTAAAACTCTTTCCCACACACTTTCAATCTCTAACATTAATTTTAATAATTACAAAATAAATTATCTAAAACAATAATGAATGCAATAATATAATACAAAAGGAAAACGTGTGTATCTTTTAAAAGATACATAAATACCATTAATAGAATCATTTAAGAAATTAAATTTAAAAACCAATTTTGAAAACAAAGCATAACTTTTAAATTGAAAGAGAGGATTTCAATGAATTAATTAGATTTTCTGATTATATATGTGTAATAAATTCTTTTATATTTAGAAATTAAAATATGATTATTAAACTCAGAAATAAGACAGCGTACTACATGCGCCTTTAAGTGCGCAAATTTACATAAAAGATTTTACTAAAAATTTCTTCAAAAATTAACGTTGTATATAAACTTAATAAGAATATATTTTTCAAGCTTGTGAAACTTAAAAATAGTTAAGCACTTTATTACACCTGAATTTTGCATATTTCAATAAGTTTTTTTAATAACTATTAATTTTTCATAGTTATGGAAGAATTATCTGGTACGCTAAAATCTAATAAACTCAAATTTGGAGATCATTTTAATGTGTTTATATAGGATGGATGGTGTAAAACTTTCAAGAAAATTTTAAGTATAGTATCAACTTGTTAAATCAACATCATTTGTTTTTCATTATTACTTATATTTCTGATTGAACAGGATGAATAAAATATTGAAATTTCATGAAAACTATTGAAAACTATTTAATTTCTAAAATTAAATCTCCTTTTTTTTAACTGTACAAAACCAATTAAACTATTTCCTAAAGCATACTGTTTTTAATTTTAATGTAATTTTTAATTAACATCAATAATATTTTTTATATTCTCATTATGTATCTGATAATGTTGTGTGTAATAAATATTTAAAGTAACTATTTGAAATGCAATCTAAATGATCTCAGTAATTAACTCTCAGAAACTAAATGTTTAGTTGGCACTGAATATATTAAAAATCTTATTAGATCCCTGAAATATATAATTAAAAAGTGTTTTTATGCATGAGAAAATACAAAACTATTAATTATTATTATTTTTTTTTTTTTGTTTTTTAAAAAAATCAGTATTATCACATTAAATGTAAATCATCAAATTAAATGAACAAAAAATTTAGAATTAACTTGTAATCGATATAATTATACAATTATATATATATATATATATATATATATATATATATATATATATATATTATATAATTATATCAATTACAAGTTAATTCTAAATTTTTTGTTCACTTAATTATGTTCATTTATATATATATACACACACACACACATATATATATATATATATATATATATATATATATATATATATAATCGATATAATGATATAGAAGTTTTGAATATTACAAATTAAGATTACTAATTTTTTAAAATACCAGTGAATCCCAAAACATTGATATTTTCATAAAATTAAAATATTCTATCATAAAGCTAAGAAATACGATACTAGCTAAAGTAAAAAATTTATGGTTAATGTTATAATTGTTTATTTAATAAATAATTTTAATTAAATAAATTAATTATTCTTCTTTAAAATTAAAAGTCATTTGTGACTCAAGATCCTTTCTTTTTTAAAGAAAATGAAATTTTTTTTGTGATTTACTAAATAATAAACTAGGCATATTTATTATAAAGGTTGAAAATTTCTTTTAATGAAAATTAAACACAAAGCTTGGATTAGGAATAATAAACTTCTTCACTCATACAATCCGATTTTTATGTAAAATAATTTATTTTTTTCACAGTAGTCTCATGCAGCAGACTTCTCATAGAATATTTCTTTAACAGTAGCACGCTTAATTTCCGGGTGAGCAGATATAAATGCCAAGCAAAAAAAAAAAAAAAAAAAAAAAAATTCAACATGACTTATTATTAGCATAAAAAAGAAAAAAAATCATTGACGGAATACTTGGTTCAAATTTATGCTTAGCATTTTTCCTTTAAAAAATATTTTTCCTCAGCTTTCGCGACAAACGATGATGTATTCTATAGAATTTGAGTTGCAAAATATGCATCTTGAGTGAAAAAACACCATTTATTTAGATAGAATGTTGGCACTGCGCCTTAAATAGTCTTCGCGTAGAAATTCATGCCAAGCGATGACCATTTCAAAAAAGACTGAATTGTGTGGTTCCTCGAAATAATTTTTTTTTTATTCGACAAATTTTTAGAAATTTGTGTATAGGCTAAAGAGGCATAATTTTAGTCTCAATGTTGTTTTACTACACGCCCATTAATTCATGAAAAGAATGTATTCTACTTAATAAAGATAGTGGTGTTACTATGTCATTCACTTAAATTGTGAATTAAAGTATTAGATTTCATACATAAAAAACGAAGCATACAGTATATCAGTAACCAATTATGCATTCATAAAAATTGAATTAATTTTTATTAAAATTATAGAAGTAAATTAAAAGTACAAATATAAAAAGGTTCATTTTAAGTTATTGATAATTTTTTATTATCAATAACTTAAAATGAACCTTTTTATTTTTAATAAATATTTGAATATGCAAATCTATTTTTTAAACGTAATTAAATGCCCTTTTATTTTATAAAGCATTAACATTTCATAAAATAGAAGCATTTATTTTTTTTACAAAATAAATTACTAACCGACAAATATCGCAAAAAAACAATTTATTAATAAAATAATGAAATAATGGTAACAAAAAAATCAATAATAGTTTTTAACAATAACAATAAGAGCGGTTATTAGTTATGATCCGTATATATATATATATATATATATATATATATATATATATATATATATGCATGCATATATACATACATATATAGATATACATATATTTATATATATATATACACACACACACACACACATATATATATATATATATATAATGCAAATGTGCCTAAGAAATTTTCACAAAATTACTATTTTCATTACAAACAATATTTATGTTATATTTCCAACATCTTATTTTTATATATTTTTAGTATTATATTTTTGCTGAAATGATTCGCTAGGAAATAGTTATACATTTTTTTAAAACAAATTAACATGCTATTTTGTTTGTTTGATTTCGTAGAATAGTACATTAAAAAAATCTTATTACGCTTTAAAAAAATTGCGCAAATAAATTGTGAAACTAAAATTTATGAAGCATAAATATATGAGGATATATAATTAAATTCAATTGTTTTGTGATGTAAAATGTATAGAAGATGTTTATTAATAATCATGTAATCTTTAATAATCATGTAAATCAGACTATTTAAGAGAAGTGTTATAAAAAACTTCTTGCAATATATTTTTATTTCGTTAAAAGAAATTATTTTAAATTATCAAAAAGATAACTAATTATAAGAAAGTTAAAAGAAAATAACCATAAATAAGGATTTAAAAATGTTAAGTATTTAAAGTAGAATTTCAAATTATTTTTTGTTTATATAAATGTTTGTGTGTGTGAATTATTTTATGAGAAAATTTTTACTATATTTATAATTCTTTTTAAATTTCCTATGGGAAATTTCTAAAATATAAAATATAGGAAAATTATTTTTAAACTCAGTGCATTTATATAAGCAATACTTCCCGTTATATCATACATTTTGAAAGATATTCTAAAGTAAAGCTTGTAAATGCTCTAAATGAGATTTCCAAAAATACAAAAATTTTAAAAAGAAATCTTCATACTGTATACTTATTAAATTATTTCTTTACTTTTTTAGAAAACCTTTTCGTACAATGTTAGAAAAATTCTACTAAGGATATTGCAACTTCATAGCCAAATTAATTTCATATATTGATGTCTAAATAATCAATATAAAATTAAAATTTATTGTTAAAATATTATTGATATTTTTTTAATATTACATATCCGCATTTCCAATTAATTTCTCTAATGGGTAATTCTATGAAAAATGATATATATAAAATTTGTCTTTAGCCAATGGTAATGTGATACAATATGTTTAATTTAAATTTTCTAATTGATGTAAATGAATCAAAAATGACATTAAATTTATATCAGTTGATCTTAATGCTAATAAGGATACGTTTAATGAACTTAGTTTTGAATATGGATAAAATTATTCATTTTTAAAATTTTCATTGAAAATTCTTTAAATTATCAAAATGAGTAAGGATTGGGAAAATTTTAAAACAAACTTTGAATTTTTTTTCAGTATTTATGGCATTTGAAAATTTAATGGCTAAATCTCCAATCCAAAATGTAAATAAACACTAAAATTTTTAATACAATTATTGATTTTCGTAAAATATATTTTCCCTCTTGATGAAAAAGCAATCAAACAATAAAAATAATCAAATATAACAAAATCAGATTAAAGTGAAATAATTTGTTTTTATGTCATCTTTTAACGTAAATATCATTAAAATGCATACAAATAGAAATTTTTGAAAATCAAGTGACGGAAATAAAAAAAAAACTATTATATTCATTTTGATGATTTTCATAAACATAACATTATATATTTTACATAAATACATTTAATCTAAATAAAGAATAAAAACAGTAAAAAATTAACAATGAATTCATTTGAAACAGATAAAAATATCACTGAATTAATGATTTCCTTATTAATGAGTTGTAGCATATTGATCTACATATTTTGTATCATAATGTTAATACATTTTAATACCAGAAAATAAAAATGGCGCGAAGAATATAAAATGCATTGCTAAACACTTTTCGTCACACAATATAGAATAAATGGAAAAAAAATTGCCATTGATAAAAAGAAGCACTTTATATCTATATAGAATATTAATAAGAAAAGATAACAAAGAAGAGGAATTTTTGCAGTGAACAAGAAGGAGAAAAAAACCTCTAGGACATTCACAGCTATCGATGTGACGACACGAGATGAAAAGCTGGAGCTATTGCTCTTTTCCAAGAAATAACGTCTTCAGATAAAAAGCACGAGGTCTTTTGCAATGCATCTTTCTTCTCTCTCTGACAGTGTCAAAAAGCTGGGACGTTTTGTCCAAATGTAATTCTTACCATTTTTCATTTCATTCTCCGAATGCTTGTGAATTGGAAAGTCTGTGGATTCGGTTTTTTTTTTTTGTTCGTTGCAAATAAATGTAGCTGCTCCAGATGACGTTTGAGATATTCATAAGATTTAAGAGCATTGTGTTTGTATTTAATTTCAGATCTTTTCTCCGGATTGTTATTCTAATTTGAATTTTTCTTTTTTAAACTTTTTCATTAAATTTTCAATTAGAATATATGACATCGTACAGTTATGGAAACAGTGTCATAAAGTTGTGTGTTATTGTGTAAAATTTGTATGATGTTTGATTGTATTTTTATTGAGTGATTAAGTATTTGGTCATAAAAGCACCAATTGATGCCATAGAGAAAGTTTAATTCATTTTAATTTTTTTTCCTAAAATCTTGTTTTAATTTCCTTTAAAAATAAATGAGTTAATTATCGAAATGAGTAAATTAGGCAAAATTATTTGTTTTTATATTGTTTTGTACAACATTTTTATTAATAAACCTGTTAGATTTAATAAAAAAATAATTTCTCCTTGTAAAATAGTATGATATCGTTCATCCAGTTAATTAAATATATCCAATTAATTTTTATTAATATTTATGAATTTTTGTAAACAAAGAAAAGAAATTTATTTCCAAAAATATAACAAGAGATACCAACTATATATTTAAATAAGTAACAACAATAAATATTATTATTTATTGTGCTATAAAACAATGGAATAATTTATTGTAAATTAAAATACTTAAAATATTTTCGTAGAACTATGCATTATTTTTTTCTATATGAACAAGTATTTCTTAAAACATCTTAATTTTGTGAAAACTTGAAACTCTTATACAAAACTATAATTTTTAATAGTTCTTTAAATTTTAAACTTCTCTTATATAACATATAAATTGTTAATAATTAAATAAAAAGTTAAGTAAAATTTATGTTTTATTGTTAAATGAGTTAACTCCCTTCCTATTCGCGTTTAAATACTTTCATATGAATATGAAAGATTAAAAATAAATTTTTAAGCAAAAAAGGAGTAGATAATAGTAAGAACTGTATTTAAAATTTGTCATTGTTTTAAAAAAATCTGAGTTAAAATTTACTTATTATAGAGATGCTTAGGAAATATTTCCCTAGCAACTACTGAAAAAATAAAAAATACATGCAATTAATTTTACTCTCTCCAAAAAGACATGAGAATTTTATATTTATTAAAACACTTTTATTAAAAAATTAATCTTTAATTCCAACTTTATTTATTGAATTTTTAACAAAATATAGAATGGGCACTCATATAACGCATTCCAATAAAGCATGAATTCTTATCAAGAGAAATATTGACTACTATAGCCCTTTTATGACTACTAGTTATTGCTTTTTGCATTGCATGAGCATTGCATGAGCATTCAGTAATAAAACATTACCGTTTCATATTCATTAAGGAAATATTACTATTTTTCAAGAGCTTCATGAATATTAACAATATTTAAAAAGTAATGAATGTTAAAATTTCATTACAAAAAAGTTAAATGTTAATGATAAATTTAAAAAGTACTTAATTGTCGAAATTGTTTTATTTTGTTGTTTATTTTGTAAAATATTTAGTATATTAAATTCATGAGTAGATAATTTTAACTATTAAAGATTAAAAATTATTTATATTTTTATTTTATGTATGCAAATAAATACAAATTATTACTTCATTCAAACTATAGGTATATTTTTGAAAAACCAAGTTATGCAGAAATGTATAATTTTGTTCATTCTTACAAAATACTCGCATAAACCATGAAAAAAATTTTCTTACCATAATTTTTACCAGTAAGTTAAATAAAAAATATTTCTAGCTTATAAAATGTTTAAAATGTAATTTTCTAAAAATATTAATATAAATTGTCTTTTGTATAAAATTTAAAATTTATTTTTCAGTTAAAAATTAAATAAGCATAAAATTTAAAATTTACATAAAAGTCTCTTCTATTAGATCAATCTAATATAAAAAAAAATCAAAATACAGGAAAGAAGCTAATTCTAAAAAATTTGTTTATTGTAAATATTGGTTATGTAATTTTATAGAGATAATTATTACATCAATTATAATTATCATTTTCGATCATTCTATAGCATAAAATTATTTGATATGAATGGAAAAGTAATTAAATAATTTCAATGTTATCATAATAATATCGGATTTTATCTTACTGAGCATAATTCTACATGATAAGCATTGAAATATATCAGTCTTATTTTAAAACTTTTTAAGCAGAATATGTCTTATATGTGTGTTATTAGTTACTTTTTCAAGTTAGTATAATGAATGAAATTTTTTTTTATATTTAATATCTTCTCTACATATGTATGTATAAATATGCATATAAATAATGTCATTTATTATGATTAAATTGAAATGAATATTTAAAATTAATACGAATTAGAACAAGTTGAAGCATCTAAGCACTATGAAAGCTAAGAAATGTATATGGTTAATAAATGAGTGCAATCTGTTTGATGGAGCATTAAAATTTATTGCTTAAAACTTGATTCCTGCATCGATTGAGATTCATAATTTATGTGGGTATGTATTGAATGAAATAAGTAAATTATGAAATGTAATTAACTTGAAGTATTTAATTGAAAAACCTTTATTTAAATGGAATATATGGATGGAAGATAGTCGAAATACATCAAAAAAGTTTCTAATATATATCATCCATTTCCTTCCTTTTTATTGGTCATTTATTGAACTGAAGAGTATAGTTAAACAAATATATATATATATATATATATATATATATATATATATATATATATATTATATATATATATATATATATTTATATATATATATATATATATATATATATATATATATATATATATATATATATATATATATACATATACATATATTTACTCTGTAGAAAGTAAATAATTTTCCAGAAATGAAGGCATTTTATAATAAGCTTTTTTACAATTGCACAAAAAGTAATTGACTTAAAATTCTTTGTAGCAATTTTTTGATTATAATTTCCCTCTTGAATGATTTAAGAAATATGTTATTTTCCCTGATATTTTCTTCAATCACTTCAAATGTAAACTCTATTTTAATACTATGTTTTAAGAGTGAAATTATTTAGTGAAATTATTTATGTATTAATTTAACCTCTTGATTATTTAAGTTAAAAATAATTAATTAATATTTTTTCAATTCAACAAAATAAACTTTCTTCATACAGTAATAATATAAATTTTATTTAACAAAAATAAAAAATATGCAATATTTTTGATAAAAAAAAATTCAGGATATACACACACACATATATATATGTCGTAGTGTAAAACGGCATAACCAAACCCCGAGAAAATAGAAAAGTATATTTTTATTGCACTTTAAATTTAAGAGTTTTCTCTTTTCCTTTTAAACTAAGCTGTAATAATATAAAGGAAAGGATGTAATAAAAATTGGCACAAGGAGACAAGTGCAATAAGAGAATAAATTTTCCCTTTGGTAGGGGATGAATGATCTTGGGAAAATTGCAAGGAAAGTGTATGTTTTATGATATGTTTTATTTGTAAATCTGACCAGTAGGGATTAAGGGGAGAGATTTCTGACCAATCCCATAGGAGTGTAGGAATTAATATGAAACTTTGGAAAACCAATGGTGTAAAGAGGAGCAGCTAAGACGAGAATTTAAAAACTGCATCTAAGAATGGACAAGACACAGAAGTTACTCAAAAAGCCCTCACACACAGAAGTCACTCAGAAAGTCCTCACACACAGAAGTCACTCAGAAAGCCCTCACACACAGAAGTCACTCAGAAGAAGTCACTCAGAAAGCCCTCACACACAGAAGTCACTCAGAAAGCCCTCACACACAGAAGTCACTCAGAAAGCCCTCACACACAGAAGTCACTCAGAAAGCCCTCACACACAGAAGTCACTCAGAAAGCCCTCACACACAGAAGTCACTCAGAAAGCCCTCACACACAGAAGTCACTCAGAAAGCCCTCACACACAGAAGTCACTCAGAAAGCCCTCACACACAGAAGTCACTCAGAAAGCCCTCACACACAGAAGTCCCTCAGAAAGCCCTCACACACAGAAGTCACTCAGAAAGCCCTCACACACAGAAGTCACTCAGAAAGCCCTCACACACAGAAGCCCCAGAGAAGCCCGACAAAGAAAAGGAGTAAATGGAGTATGATTGCACTGACCAGGAGAAGCCCTGCCTCGACTGTCCTTGAATAGAGCTATGGATGTTCGACAAATAGATGAAGAAGGGGCGGCAAAGTCTGGAAAGAGATATTCTGAGCAGTAAGCCAAGTAAGATGCAAAGATATCAGCGGATGGAAATGCAAAGCGGAGATGCCGAGTAGAGGACGGGAAGTAGATGAAAAAAGAGAATCATCGACACAGGAAAAAGCAGCGAAGTCTCACATATCACAAAATACAATACTACTTCTAAAAGAGGTAAGTCTGATCTCTTGTTCATTATCCCTCTGGTCACTTTGACTATTGTGTAAGTATCACAAAAATTCTAAAAATGTTAGAATCTTCTCAATTATTTAATCAAGAATGTTTTAATTATAAATGTAAATACCTCTTGTAATGAAGTTAATAAAATAAATTATTAAGTTATTGTATTTTTATTTTGAATCTGTCATTCAATTGTTTAAATAACGAATCTGGATTTTCCTCGGAGTTTTCCAAAATTTCCCGAGTTTACCACAATATATATATATATATATATATATATATATATATATATATATATATATATATATATATATATATATATATATATATATATATATATATATAAAACTATTGTTCATTAAGATGCACATTTCTTATGAATAAATTATTCATTCATTCCTAATCCAGAGTTCCCTGGATGATGAATAAAATAATTTTCATTAAAATACCTTCATTCATTTCGATTTTCAATGAGTCTAAATGAATGAAAGTACTTTATTCAGATTTTCCATCTTAGTAATGGTTTTTCATATGCCAAAGTTTAGGAACTAAAATATCTTATTTGACCTTATAATATCAGTAATCTCATATTTTAACTGTAGACTGATTAACTGTAGACTCATTTGAGAATTGAGTATCGAAAAGAATGTCTTTTGCTATTTCGAAAATTCTATGCCATCGCCTTATCCGCTCTGCGCAAACTCCGCATAATTGGCGAACCCAAACAAGAGAAAATGACGGACTACAATTGCTGGCGGACAACTTATAATAATTTTATTCAATAGTAAGCGAAGCCCCATAATCGCGAAAACAGCTCTTTCAGGGTCCCCCAACGCCTCCGCACGTCCTTTATGAATGAGTATTGTTTCCTCTTTTGCCTAGCATTCACCTGGTATCCGGAAAGTGCATTAATTTTAAAATATGCATTTTCCTTCGAACAATCAACGCGCATTTGCATCCGACTTTATATTAACGTCTAAACATCAAAAACATTCCTTTTGATGAAACCGCTCATTCCTGTAAAGAGTCATTGGCTGCTACCGCCCAAGAAATCCTTGATACATGGACCATGCGCAACCTTCTTGATATTGATCTGAACCAATGCTGAATGATGCATTTCAAACTATGCCTAGTTAGAGGTCTCTGAAGCAAAGTGGCTTAAGTCTCATGCAAATCAACTTGTTCCGATTATTCTCGCTCTCTGAGGAACTTTTGGATATAATTGAATTTCCATCCTAGAGTCCGAAACAAGAATCTCAGTTTTCTAGTCTTCCCCGAGGCAAGAAGAGTTTCCTCTTGCATTTTGTCCATTTTAATTACCAATTTGATAATATTTTCATACTGAAATATTTAAAGTTCTCATTGAGAATTTAGTTCTTCAAAAGGATAGTGTTCTTCAACATTTTTATTTTCATGCATGCATACATGCGATTTCAGATTGCTAATCAAAACCTAAGCGTTAGTGAAGAAATGAATTATCAAAATATGAACTTATAATTGAATGGTATGGATTAAAAAATATTAGTAATGAATTATATTCCAAATGAAATAGTTAATTTTCATGCGTAAGCATAATAAAAATTGTAAATAACATGAAAATTTTTAAGTAAAACATTATGAGAAAACAAATATAAGTTTTATTCGTTGACTTTATAATCATAAAGAATTAATAGCAGACAACGATACAAAAGTCAAAAATTACGTTCCTTAAGTTCAATTAAAATAAAAAATTCTTTAAGGAAATTAATATTTCATATAAATATTATCTTAAATGTAACTAAAATTAAATCATATAACTCATAGCATTGATTTGAACGTCAACATAAACATGATAAATTTTGTTTGCCTCAAAGCTAAAAATGCTTACAATCTTTTTCAATATAAAAGAATAGGATTTGAAAATTCTTATTGCACTCAAAAATAGGTGATAACGTATAAAATAGGGGAACCTCGAATTATTTATAACTATGCACTTGCAAGTTTAATTATTTTTGTTTCACTCAGTTAAAAGTCATTTTTGTAGGTATAAATCTGAAATGAATCAATAACATTTCATGTTAAAAAGTTCAATCAAAAGTCAACACAGGAAAGAAGTTTATAAAAATGTTTTACGTCATCACTGTGAAGATAATTTTATTTAAGATATGTTGAATAAAAGATGTGGAAGTAAAATTTGAGAGAATATTTTGCCTTATATTATAATTATCAATTTAACTATATTAATTAAAATTTGACTCTTAAATTTATGGTAGTCACTTTTTCCTAGCAAAATTTTTAATATGAAAAGCATTTTTTGAAAATCTTTCAGCATATATTTATAAATATTAATTGCAATTCTGAAAAAGATTTTAGAGAATTTTTATCTTTAAAAGAAATATATGAATCACATGTTATTTACGAATCAGTATAGAAAATCAATAAACTATATTTGTTAAGATGTATAGTTAATATATAAATGTTAATTATTTTTAATAACGAGATATATAATTATAAAGGGATCTTCAATTTTATTGAATTTTGTAATTATAAAAAATATACTAATCAGTCTAAAGTGAAGAATTCAAATAAAAACGAATCGCATTTCCCATTTACTTTAAAGGGAAAATTACTTAGGAAACTGTCTAATGTAATTTTTAATGAAATGAATTGAGTTGATAGGATATGCGCTGACAGTCAAGAAAACAGCAACAAAAAGTTCAGTAAAACTCGTCAAATCTGTTTCGAAATTCTTCAATTTGCAAAAATTGTTGAGAGTAAAAGAAGAAGGGAACTTCTAATCCTTGATTCTCAGGTGTACTAAATTTAACTTAATGAAAAAAAACTTCGAAATGCAAAATTCATGAAATGCATTAACAGCTTGCATTACAGTTAAGCGAGAACCGCGAGAAATTTCCATATTAAGCCAATTGCGAAATGTCCATAAAAAGCTCGATATATGTTATGTTTTTCTTTTCCTCTTTCTTCAAACAATTACAATGTTGCTTTCGCATGACACAGAACTAACTTTGCGTGGATTTTCTCTGATGAGATGAGTTGAGTTACACCATTGCTGCTCCCGCGCGCTCCAAAACTCAAGGGATTGTTGGGCTGTATGACTAATTCGAATTCTTCGTCAGTAACACTTTTGAAGAAGATAATGACAAATTAGAATCAAGAGCACTTCGCTCTACGTTATGTGCATATATCAATGCATAGGGAACTGTTAGTCCCTTGGGTCGAAACGGTGGAAACTTAACCGGGATAAATTAGATTACTTGGCTGGTGTGAGGAATATGTTTTGTCGTATCTTCCACATTTTTACTTTCTTGCTTTTGTAATAATTTTTCCGAAGTTTCGTCAAAGAATAATGAGAAGAATGTTTTCTAGCAACATAATTCTTAGTATTTATATTTATTTATTTTCTTATATTATGTTTATAATCAAAAAATCAGAAATAAATTTCGACATATGATAATTTAGCATTCATGTAATTGATGTCAATCTTATATATGAAAAAAAATTTTCCTTCCTGTTTCTTCAGTAATTTTGAATAATTAGTGAAATAAATGGCATTTTTGCTTTAATTAAATATATATTGAGTTTATATTAAATTAAAATTCATAAGTTTTGTAAATTAAAAAGAGTTTTTTTATAGACACTAATTATTGATAAGCATTCTTCCTTTCACCTAATTTAATCTTGATTAGTTTTTCCAAAAGTTGAATATAAATTTTCATAAACAATCTTTCAATTAATAGTTTTTTTTCATTTGGTTTAGAATTACTAAAGATATCTTCATACAATTGGAGTCAATTTATTATTAACAATTGAAATCTCAAAGGGAACTATAGTTCCTTTTTCGAAAATATAGACCTTTCTGTTTTAAACAATCACTGTATTTTCTAAAATTTCGATGATTGCATCCCTTTAAAAGATATTATGCTAATGTTTGATAACAAAAGGTTTTAAGAAATTAAAAAATAAAATTACCAATCTTTAAAATTTCTTCTAAATTAGAAACATTAGATACTACATACATTTTTACTTATAAAATGATTAAACAATTAAAGAATTGTTTTCAACAAATTTAAGCCAATTAATTAATTATTATATTTATAAAGCACAATAAAAACTGAACTAAAGCATCATTGGTACTAATTAAGAAATCAATAACATATGCCACTGTTAAGCTATATTTAAATTTAAAAAATTAAATGTTATAGTTTATTAACTTTCTTATATGAATATAAATTTAGTTTTTGTTTTACATTGATGTAAACATCTTAAAATTTACTGATTGAATATGCAACTGAATAAATTTTGATTAAAATAAGAAGAAAAATTATAATTAAAAGCCAGAAATATTTTACGAGCTGTTAAAATACATTTTTGAGATTAATACCTCCAGTTTTACTTTTCTGATATTCGTTAGAAGAAATCATATAATAATAAGAGGAAAAAGAGTGATTTTATTTCAAGTGATAAGGCACTTTTTGATCTCTTTGAATACAGATGGCGCTACGGACGCATAGTTCTGAAAAATTCTTCTTGCTTCCTATTTGTACATACATTCTTCGTATTCTCCCCTAGTGTGAAAGAAAGTATCGAAATTTAGTAGTTTTTTATTTGTTATCTGTGAATGACAGTCAAGATTCTCTTTGAGCGAAAACAATTATGTTAAATTTTAATCAAAATTTCCTTTTTTCTATTTTCAATAATAAAAATATTCGACACCATATGCGGAAAATTTTCTGATTATTATTTGAGACTATAGTTTTAGGCATTTTTTATAAATTATATGAAATACAGATATTTTTAAGCAGTACCCAATGATTTTCATTACTTTGGTTTTCCTCTGCTTGTTTTATCATTATATTATATTAAATGTTTTAATTATAAAAACTGCAGTCTATAATTTGATGCATTTCATTCATTGGATGTAATACATTTCCTTTATTTTATTAACTACAAATACTTGTAGTTTTTATACTGTTTTTCACATATAAATTTTACCATTTATCATTTATTTTCATTCATTCATTAATTTTATTTCATATAAGGCAAAAATGAAGCCATGGAAATCAAAGATAACAAATTTTTATGATTTTGCTAGTAAATATAAAATTTATATGAATTTAGCATAAAATATCTAACACTTATTCAATCCTTGCTTATTGTCTTACGATTTTATCTCTGCGAACTCAAGATGTGAAAAGTAAACCAAACGTTTCCCTAAAACATTGTAAAATAAACTTGTTGAATTTCTTGATCAAGCAATTTTTTAACAATATCCAAAATTCATATTAATTATGCATAAGAAAGGTTATTTTATTATAGTTTTATTTAAAACTAATTCACACACACACACACACACACACACACACACACACACACACACACACACACACACACACACACACACACACACACACACATACCATCATAAAGATAAAACAAACAAAAAGTAAAAGCGTTTTCTAAATGTTACGAAAAACTGCATTGCATGGATTTAATTTATAAACGAGGTATACCGAATTAATTTAGAAAATATGTCGATTATTTATCGATTTATAACTTGAATTGTTGAATAAATTGGGAAGTTTTTTAAGAAATAAAAAATATTATATTTGATTGTAATTTTCTCAGTAATGTAACAAATCTCGAAATTTTCTGCATACTAAAACAAAAAATTTAAAACATTAAATTTTAGATCATTCCGCTTAATTTTTCACCATAAAATCACACTCACACCGTTATATTTAACAGAAAATAACATAATATGTTAGCTAACTAGAATATCATAAAATTAGCAAAACTATATTGAAATAGTAATCGGCGTTCAGTTTAAACTAAAACTTTGTGAGACTGATTCTAAAATATCGATTTCGAACGATAACTTTGAGCAATTGTGTACAGAAATAATTGCGGAACTTATTATTGTAATTCTAAAATAATTTATTTTTGATGTGCTTTAAATTTTCAATAGAAATACAACTTTCAATGGAAATACAATCAAATAGAAATACAACTTTATTTTCTGTCGGATATGGTTTATATGTGTGAGCACGCATTGTGATAAATATAGATTTATAAAGAATAAGTTTAGATTATTTTGATTGCTTTGGGAGTAAAAATAAATATATATATATATATATATGTTTTCTAAAAATTAAAAAAAAAAAAAAAAAAAAAAAAATTAGCAAAAATTTTATTAAAAATCAATCAGCATTTTTGGTTTTACTTAGCAAAAATGTTTCTCAGTGCTTTATGAAAACAATTTATTGTTATTTTCTTATCGGCACAAATCATCCAAGGTTTGAAATGTCTCTTCATGTGGCTTTTCCTGCTGAGGTGTGTTTGAATTTTCTATTGTAATCTATGACTTAAGCGAGTACGAATGTGGTACTACGTAAAACTCTAAAATAATTCTCTGTTGCTAACTTAATTCTATGTTATCTTAATAATTCTTAAGATACTGTATTGTATGTTGGTACCAAAAAAAGGTCAAATACTTTATACTCGTAATGAAGCAGCTTAGCATAGATTCTCAAAACAATATGAGTCATTCTTCTGAGTTATGAGTCATTTAACAGTGTTTTTTTTTTTTTTTTCATTCAGATTGTGGAGTGTTACACTTGATCGCCCTCTTCGACTTCCAGGACCGGATCATTAGGAAGAGACCATTCCCACTCTATCTCCCAAGACGGATATTACAGCGTTCTTCGCATTTAATCCTTAATGATAATTCTTCGGATTCTCTCCTCATCAACCGCCGGACGCCATTTTGGGGCATGAGGGGGGTGGTAGAAAATAGTCTGAAATTCTTCCTTCTTCCTTTTCATCATTTTTCCTCTCTTAAGAGGATCGGAAAGGAGTTGTCCTCTTTTCCTCTCGGAGGACGGGCGGCAACCCTAAGACGCGTTGTCTCCTCTATCGCAATTTCCGGAACTAAAAGGAAAGGAGAGCAAAGAACAAGAAAACCTTCCTACCTCTGTGCACAAGTATCACACATTTTGCTTGGGACGCAAATGTCTTTATAATTGAATTCTCCACCCGCTTCTCCTGCTCTCCCTCTAGTAAACCCCCTTTTCCACCTTTCCCACTCCGAGCGGCCAGGACTTTCGTAACCTAGGCAACGGGATGTTACCAGACTCTGCTATACGTTCGACTGGGGAAGGGTGGATACTGCAGGGCCGAGAGCATCACGTACTGGTCAGTCAACAGTACGGCGCGCCAGAACTTCTCCGGTCCCCGAGAAACTTACGGCTCCAAACAAAGAGACGACAAAGTAAACCAGCAAATAAAATATAAAAAAAAAGCGAAGCGGCCAAATCCAACAAAATATAATTTTCTCAAATCGTGACTCGAATCGGACGTGTGATGCTCACATTCTGGTGAGCTTATATGAAATTCCAATATTTGGATTTGAGTTACGCGAATTCGTTCGTAGGTGGGGTGGGCTCGGGAGCATTGCTTTAGCGGGTGTGCCGTAAAGAAGCACGTATGCAGAGTTGAACTCATGATTTCAAGACTTCCATCTTGCAGAACATGCCAGGGACTGTTTCCCTTCTACAAACACGTCCAAAGGAAATATCATTGTCAGTGTTGCTTTCACTTATTGAATCTGACTGCAACTGTAACTAATATTGTTGCAGTCTTTACACTGCATAAATTTGCAAATGTCGATCATAAAGTTGGTATATTGTAACTACAAGACAAATAGTTGCAAAAGAAACAAATTTAAAAGGAAGGAAAGTACAGTAAAAGTCTATTATAATACGCAAACTATACAAATCATAAGCATTAAAATCAAGAAAACTGTGAAAAAATTAAAAAATGTATTATGGACTTTATAAACCGTAAAATGAATATGCAAATCACATTAAATAAATTTTTACAGGAAACTTATTTTTGTGTTTATAATTTTGTATAAATGCCTTAAAATAAATTCATATTTACTCATAATCAGATAAAATAATAGTTTTATTTTTATCTGAGTTTCTATTTCATCAAGGTCATATTAATAAAGTTTTTTTTCCATTTTATAACAATTTCGATAATTTTGAAATTATATTAAGTATTTTAAGTATGTAAATATGCTTCATAGTAAGTATAATGATATACATATTTGCTCTATAAAAATATAAAAACAGTATTATATGCAGTTTTATTTTGTAACTATACATTATAATTCTTATCATAATTTCAAAATATTCGAAATTGTTATCAAGCAAATGTACGTGTAGTTCTGGAAAATACACATATAATACTTAAAATATTAAGATTAATTGTTTTTGTGTGTTATATAAATATTTTCCAAATCATACTTTTCATCATAAATGATTGTCTTCAAAAATCATAAATGTCTATGAAAAATCATCAAAACTCATAGGTGTTTGTCTTTCAATCGTTGTTAAAAGATCTACGGAATGAAAATATTCAAATTTGGTACAATGGTAAAAATAAAATAGTTTTGAAATATTAAACATTAAAAATGGGGTAAGTATTCAAGGTGGTTTGTTAATACTTAAAATTTTATGCTGTTAATCATGAAAATTTTGAGGTACATACTGCTAAAAATGAATACAAACAAATCACACATTTATATTTTAAAATAAAACACTACTTTTCAATTTGACTCCTGAAGCATGCATAGAATTGCAAATTGACAATACTTATAGTAAGTCATGATTAAGGTTGCAAACTAGGGTTTCTTGGTAATGCAATGTCATGATAATCTATATTAGACAATGGGAAAAAATCCAATATTATAGTTAAATAACCATGATGATAATACAAAAATGAATCCATTTTATTTTAAACATATTTTACAATAAATTCCTACAACAAACATCCTATTTAATTTTCTGAAAAATGTAAGTTAACTTTGTAATAATCATAAAATACTGACAAAAAATTAAATAAATAAATGAAAACAAAACACTCTATTTTATTTTTATTATAACTTTTTCAGTACAGAGGAATAATTGTAAATATGAACATTTTCTTTTTATTCTTCTGTGTAATCAATTCAGTGTTAAGACATGAAAGGGTTTTGACCGCAGCACATATGTTTTTTTTTTTTTGTTCTATTTGATGTCATATGACTCGTAAGCTAATTTAATTAAAATTTTCCAAACTCAGGCGGGCCATTAAACGATTGCTGACTCCCGCAACAGGCAAATATCGGAAAGATTTTTTAAAATATTTAGGTGATGATTCACTTCATTTCATTTTGCTGAATACTTTTTCTGGAAAATATATTTTTCATTTAAATATTATCTACAGGTTGTTCTTAAAAAAGAATATATATCACAATTATATATGTAAGTTGCACATGAAAGATAAAAATTGGTTTTTAAGTTTCGAGGTAAATAGACTTATGTTGAACATTTAATGTATGTGTGAAAGTATTATTAATACACATTCAGTTAACCACTAATATATATATATATATATATATATATATATATATATATATATATATATATATATATATATAAATATATATATATATATATATATATATATATATATATATATATATATATATATATATATATATATATATAAATTATGATTTAACTTGCATTTGCAATAATATTGAAATGCGTTTAAAAATGATAAATCAAGAAATATTATTTACTATTTATGAATTTCGAAATATTAACCAATTCATGTGCATAACGATTTATTAAAATATATTAAAAATTCAATAGTTAATTAATTCAGATAAACATTCTCAATAAAATTGATGTAATTAAAATTATAAGGCATGCAATAGCTTAGCTGTTATCGTTCCTTCTAAGTATGTGGTAGAGTGTTATTATTGTTATTTTTTTTAATGTATGCAAAGTGTAAGATCTGAGAGAGATTTAAACTAATTTAGACAATTAAATATTACTTAATAATTTGAGAATAATGACTGATATATAAACTTGAATTTATTTGCATTTATATTTTTCGTTCAGTGACCAAAAAGAGGTTTTAAGTTCTGTCGGTAACTCATTCTTTCTCAATTACTTAAATAAATTTATGGTGTGTGTTGCCAGTTAACATTTTTCAGTAATTAAATTATTTTTTTATTTTAAATGACCGTTGAAAGGAAGAAAAGAGCCTGTGTTATTTATGTTTCAAGCATGCATACCAAATCAATCACACGCTTGCAAAACTTCGCCAAAGAAAGTATCGAAATTT